>JAJEKV010000094.1:3558534-4024612 GCA_021234155.1 Isoetes taiwanensis
AAGAAAGATGGAAGTCTTAGAATGTGTATACGGTAAAGAATAAATACGCATTACCAAGAGCAGATGATGTAATGGATCAACTTCAAGGGGCAAAGATATTCTCCAAAATTGACTTAAGGTCAGGATACCACCAAATAAGAATAAAAGAAGAAGATGTTCATAAAACAGCTTTCAGAACATGCTATGGTCATTATGAATTTACAGTTATGCCCTTTGGCCTGTCAAATGCACCAGCAACGTTCATGAGGTTGATGAATGATATTTTTCAGAGAGTTCTTGGACGATTTTGTAATAGTGTTCTTCGACGACATCCTCATTTATAGCAAGTCAATCGAAGAACATGATCACCATCTAAGAAAAGTCTTACAGAAACCAAGAAGGCATAAGCTATTTGCCAAATTTTCCAAGTGTCACTTTCCCACCCCCAAAGTTGATTACTTGGGCCATATTGTATCAGCAGAAGGGATTGCAACGGATCCAAAGAAAAGATAGAAGACATCATAGATTGGCCAAAGCACCAAGAAACGCTCCTCGGCGTAAGAAGTTTCGGGTCTTGCGATACTACGAAAATTTGTAAAGGACTTCGCTAAGTGGGCAGCCTCCTTTGATGACCTCACAAAAGAAACGTAAGGTAAAGAACCGGATGGACAATTGATGCAAGAAGTACAAGTTTCTTTTGATAAGCTCAAAGAAGCCTTGACAACAGCTCCAGTTCTAACCTTACCTGACCCCGAAAAAGATAAACTTGTAGCAACTGATGCAAGCATGATTGCCACAGGCGGGGTACTTATGCAGGAAGGAAGTGTAGTTGCATTTGGAGACATTATTTGTTAGGAAAGAAGTTCCAATTAGACACAGATCATCAGAGTTTGCAATACATATTCACACAACCACTTCTAAATTTGAGACAAAGAAGGTGGATGGAGTTTTTAGAAGAATATGACTTTGATATAGTCTATAAGCCCGGAAAATTGAATGTAGTTGCCGACGCCTCTCTCAGCCAATAGTCACAAGAACACACTGCAATGCCATATCAACTTTATCAAGTGAATTCGGCAGGAAAATTGAGGAGGCAATACCCTCTAGTGTGGAGTTCCAACAGGTTTGGGCAAGTCTTTGCAAGGATGCAAGAACAAACAAAGAAAGGGAACTTTTTAAGAATTATAAGAAGGAAGGCAAGCTTCTTTACCATAAGGACAAGTCGTGTGTTCCAGAAGCATCAGGAGTGAGAAAATTGATTCTCAATGATACTCACAATAGCCTGATTGCAGGTCATGTAGGCTTTATGAAAACTTACTTTAAAATAAGAAGTAGTTACTTCGCCGTATGAAGAAGGACATTGCCAATTACATTCGGCAATGTCAATTATGTCAACAAACCAAGGCCGAACAACTTCGCATTCCCGAGCCCTAGAGCCATTAGCGCTTCCGGATGCCAAGTGGGAAATAGTGAGTATGGATTTCATCACGGGCCTCCCAAGAACAAAGAAGGGGCATGACGCACTCATGGTAGTGGTCGATAAACTTTCAAAGATGGCACATTTCTTGCCATGTAGAACAAATGAACACATCGCCCTAGATACAGCCTTGCTCTTCACTAAAGAAATTTTCGACTTCATGGCATGCGTAGAGGAATAATATCGATAGAGATCCGAAATTTATAAGTGCATTTTGAAGGACTTCTTTGGAACCATCTAACAAAGCTTTGTATGAGTACGACTTTATCATCCTCAAACGATGGTCAAACAAAAGAACAAAAAACAGAATTTTGGAAGATATGTTGAGACATTACGTGTGGAACAAATGCATTTAAATGGGAGGACTACATATACTTGGTAGAATTTGCATACAATAGTACCAAGCAAGAATCATCACGATGTCCCCGCTCATGATTAATTATGGATACCAATGTCTCACACCTGACACGTGGCATAAGGGTCTACGCACGATAGTGGGGGACACTTTTTTGGTCAGCGACACTGGGTGCTTGTGAGGTGCTTTAAAAACCATTTTCTTTGTATTTTGGAAAAAAAAATTCAAAATTTTTTTTTAATATTTTTCTCCATTTCATGTTTCATTAGAATATAAAATTTCAGACCAAACGGACTTATAAAAAAAAAGATAAAAATAAACAAAGATATGTAAGTGGGGTGCTGGTGCTATGCTTGACGGACGCGAAATTGCCCCCCAGTTTCGTGCGTAGACCCATAATCCGGTGTCAAAAGTTGAAGCCTCTCAACAAATGCTAGAAGATATGCAAGAGCTAGTGCAAGAAGTTCGGGAATATTTGATAGCAGCTAGAAGCCGTCAAAAGAGTTTAGCAGATAAGCATAGAACAGTGAGAGAATTTCAAGTTGGAGATAGCGTATGGCTAAAGATCAAAGTTAAGTAAGCCAAGCTCAGAATTGGAAATTGCAAGAAATTGGCACCAAGATGGGCAGGACCATTTAAAATTATTGAGAGAGTTGGAAATCAATCCTACAGATTAGACTTACCCGCTCATCTAAAGGTTCATAAAGTCTTCCACGTTAGTCTGCTTAAGAGGCATATCCCAAACCCGGAAGAGATTTTGGAGACTCCAACCTTATTGGAAATGACAGAGGAGCATGTTGAAATTGTTCTTGAAATCATCCTTGACAAAGCACTCAAGAAAACACGAAGATCGGAATTTCTTCAGTACTTAGTCAAATGGAAGCACATGCCAGTAGAAGACGCAACTTGGGTATTGAAACAAGATTTAGAAAGACAATACCCAGAATTTATGAACCAATTCGACGACCAAGTCATCTCCGAAATGGCCAACATTGAATATATAGGTCTGCCATTGTTAAAATCTGTGATAGATTAAATAAGTGAGTGAATACTTTGTAGTTAGCTATGATAATTACAAAGTATAGATTATCGTGTTTTAGATAAGTCTAGAAGAGAGTGTTGGCGATGATGAGTCTCTATGCCATTACGCATTGCAAGTGTACATGACCATAGGGGGGTCATGTAAAATAAAAGTGATCATGGGCAATGAAGGATACAACTGCATGTTCCTAAGCTTAAACCAGGAAACCATGAAGCACAGTGGGGTGCATGATCAACGGGGGGAGATCATGCACAAGGTAGCTACCATCATGGGCAATGATAGAATCATCTTAAATGATTCTTAGCTTAAACCGTATGGCCATGATCGTATGCAGTTAGAAAAAGGTATATTAGGGGGGTGGTCCCCTTAAAACCACAATATATAATTTAAACTAACGTAATGTGCTACTCATTGTAGGGAAGTGAATTCAAGCAAATACGAGGGAGCGCATTACGAGAAGTTAGGAGTTAAGAATTTTGTGGATAGCTTAAACTCCTAAACTTAAATTATGAATTGATGTGTCCAATTCATAATGTTTTGTTATAAATAAACTTGAAAATACTTATGTATAAGCTTGCAAGGATATTCTTCCAAGCTACTGTTGTAGAAACATATATATCGGAAGTTATCGTTTCTTTTTATATATATACAAATGCAATCTAATTATAATTGAGTATATAAGTTATGCAGGTTCGAAAAACCTTACTTTAATGTCAACAAAGATTATTCTGGGGGAGAATCGACGTTCCCCAAAAATATACGGTATATATATACGCATATTTTGGGTTTCGCCACCATACAAATCCAAAGATGACTTAGATTTGTATGACAATTACGTGAAGTTCAAGTCACATTAAAATGTAACTTGATTAACCTTAGAAAGGATATATCCACGGGCACTACCCGATTGGGGTAACCGCCAATGTGTTCGCATCCCATTGGACAAGGTGTCAACCCTAACCCTAACTTGCCTATAAATACCTAACCCTAACCTAGAAGACACTTTTGCTCCTCCCACTCTTGAGGTTATTGTCACAACCGGAGTTCAGAATCAAGATCCGTAAGCCGCAAAGATAGCATCTTTAGCGACCCAAGCCAATATGGGACGTGTTGGATTCAAGAGAGCGAATCTCAAACATTGAAGAATCGATGGAGACCCCAGGATCGAGGAAATACGCCGGGAGCGTGTATTTTGAAGCGCCAGCCATATAGAGATGTAGTAGAGTCATGTATTCTAGTAGAGCCTTCCTAGAATCACTATTTCAATCGATGAACCGAATCAATGAACCCTAACTCCCTAGTTAGATTCATGTGATTAGGTTAGATCTTATTCTTATTGTTCATATGTTATGGATATGATATGGTTGATCTCTTGTTATGCTCCTCATGTATTGGGAAGGGGGGTAGATACCTAGTAGCCTTATGTATGATGCTTTTAGATAGACCCATAATACCTATTATATGCGCTCAAGCATAGAGCCCACCTGGACTAAAGGAGTTATGGAAATGACCGAGCACCATATAACGGGATCGCTGACGAAGTTGGAGGAATAGTCCCCGCCGAAAGCGCTCACCGGGGACTTGGGGCTCACTAGGCCTATGGTCTGGCCACTTAGGTGGGCTGGGCATGGGTTCGCCACCCCCTTGGATCAATGGTGCCGCCCTCGATCCCGGCGCGGGCTGCAGTGCCTACCGGTTCTTGCTTTTGGGGGTTAAAGACGTGAACGGACGCGTGTCGCCACGATCCTCTAGTCGCCCATCGAATCACCGATTTAAGAAGGGGAGATGTAACCCGACCTTGCCTCATCCGGACCGGGGAGATGAAACCCGAGTAGTCTCTTCGGTGAATCCAAGAGATTATGTATCCGACGGCTCTGATCCACGCTTATAGCTCGCTTTAGCCCATCTACAAAGTATGCACAGGAGGGGCGGATGGAGTGGTCAACCCTTAGCCATTGTCTTATAGCCAGCCCCGCCATTGTTTATACTTCCGCCTCAGATCTATCTTGAGACCCAAAATTGCCGGTGTACTTTTCCCCACGAAGTGAGCACCCGGTAGAAGCTTTATTGTTTTATGGTGTATTGATCCTTCTGACGATTCTATGGATGGATGGATTGAGCTAGCCTTCGAGGTAGACTTATTATTATTGTTGTTAGTTGCTAGTACTGACATTTAGTTATATGCTTCCGCTGTTATTAGGAGTCCATAGGGGACGGATTTACGAGACACCTCCGTGTCCCTTACCGTTCAAGCCATCCCTAGAACGGGATAGATGGAGGGCCCATCCAGTAGACGACACTGATTGGGGGATTTTCCGTGGAGTGTACGGTGGTTACCGTATATTGTGCGGAGAGCGTCACAACGTGCTCATGGGCAAACTTCGATGGGGCCGCAGCCCACCAGTCATCACACATGAAGGCCAACAATACCTTGAAGTGGCCTTTGCTTTGGCCATTCTTATGGACCAGTATGTGGAGGATGACACCCTGCCGGCAGAGAAGGGCAAGGTCTCTGAGTCTTCAGATGAAGAAGAAGACGAGTATATAAAGATGGATGACTTTTTCGGGTGGAAGCAGTTGGTCGAACAGATGCCACCACACCGGGATCAGGGAGCACGGTTGACCGGATTGGATGCCCTTCCGATTATATTCTCTGGACATACCATGTAGTGGCCGGTTTGAAGGGCCGAGATAAAGCACAGGTGCTCTATGAGCTGGCCAAGTATTGCATGGATGATTTTATTGATTTTACACCAGTAGAGCTTCCTCCAGAGGTACAGCAATTGCTCCAGTTTCATCAAGAAACTATTGAGTCGGCCGATACTCTTCTTCGGCTCAGAGATCTTGTACTCCAAGATCCTCCATCTTAGGCTCCTCGGGAAGCCTTTACGGCCATGGGACCTCACGTCCCAAACATTAATATGGTCGACATCCCTTCCGAGTCAGATGAAGAAGGGAAAGATCTCTATCATAACCCTATTCATCTTAGGGAGGAGAAACAGGAGCTCAAGGAGGAAGAGGTCACCATGGACCTCGATAAGAAAGTGGCTACTTCGGTCACACCGCAGGGCAAAGCGTTGGGGAATCACCTTACACGCTTCTTCCTATCGGCTTTTTGGCAAGGGCATGTCCTTTTTGTAGCATGAGACCTGGCCCCAGAAGCTGAAGCCTCGTGGTGGAGCCTCTGTGCCTTGTCCACCCTGGCGGGTCACAAGAAGCTCCCATATCGCACTTTCACTTATGTGCTAGTGCGTCGGGACCCCGCCCTTGCCTTGGGCCAAGACATAGCACCATGGATGAGCATGAAGCTCCTTACGGCAGCCCCTTTGGCTACTGCCTATCCACCAGAGGTTGCTTCCCTTGCAGCCACCACTGTTGACTCCGGGGTTACCCTGCTACGCCATCGTCCGCCACCATCCCCTCCTACACCAATGGATCAAGATGCGGGGCCTAGCTCCTAGATATACATAAGAGGCATTATAGAGTACGGCCTTTGGCCACTCAAATATATGTATTATTGCATCGACATTTTGATCCCTTTTTAATACAAAATTTTGTTTTTCCTATATTACTTGTCTCTCTTTTTCAAGAGTTTGAAGTATAAGGAATGACTTACATATTGTATATCCATTCTTGGCTTCTTAAGAAGAGCCATATGACCCAACCAAAGGTTTCCAGATTGTTACGATCCTCCGCGACCATGCCTACGAGCACTTAAAGTTTACGCTCCGTCGAAGTTAGTCGTACTGGCGGATTGCACCAAGCAGGAAGCTTTCGAGGATGTTGACGATCATCTTTGGCAGCTATTCTACGCGCTCCGCGACCTTTTCAACCTCTTAACTATCAGCCCAACCTGGGAGTTTCAGGATGTGATCATCCAAGCTTGGGCTAAGTATAAGATGGTTTGTGCAGTAGGAGAGAGTATCTGATACTCCATCCTTTATCCCTTTACTCAGCCCTAAAGTTGTCTTGTCTTCAATCCCACTTGTATAAATTTGATTTCAGTTGTTATGTGTCTGGCAAGCTGCCCTTTTTATAATCATGTACATATCTTAATAACAAATCTTTTCAATTCGCAAAAAATTTGTTTCCGCAAACTGCTTGTCATAACTATTTGGAATAGAATGCTTATCTCGAATTGTTTGTATCTTAGACGGGCACGCCCCCCTCCGTGGGCGACACCCCTCCAACCGGGCCGTCTTACCCCCGAATAAGAGCTCACCATTATGAAGCGCCAGCTTATTGAGCTCCAGGCCTATGTATTGCAAATCAATCCACCCCAAATGCAACAGGAGTACGGGCCTCAGATTCCTGCTCCACTGAATCATCCGCCGCCGCCACCCGCACCCGCACCTATGCCAGCTACTGCATCTTGATCTAAGAGGACTCATAGTGGTTCATCCTCAGATGCCACTTCTGAGTCATCCAACTCATCTGACTCTTGGGAGGACGAGGTTGATCATGCAAAAGCCAGAAAGAAGGATTACCAGAAAACGGTGGACTCTACCATCACTAGCATTTGGAAGAACCGAAAACTGGCACAGTTCTCCGAAAAAACCAGGTCTGGGGTTGATGCGGAATCTTGGCTGGATGAGATGCAGGAGTTTGGTAAGTCATATGGAATAACCGAGAAGGACATCGGGAAAGTTGCCACCACCAATCTCACAGGGTCTGCTCGCATATGGTGGAAGGGATATGCTCGCTCCCACGGGCTGACGAGAGGAAGGTGCCGCTATAAGGTCTTTGCTAAAGCCTTCAAGTCTCATTATGTGCCCAGGACTCAACACTGTCAACAGATCCAAACCTTTTATCGCCTGGAACAAAAAACATGACAGTCCAGTCATATACGAACGAGTTCATGAGGTTACGCTTATATACGAACGAGTTCACTAGGTTACACTTATATGTCCCAGGGATAAATGAGCGCAGGGCAGTTGAAGGGTAATAGAGGGCTTATCCCCTACCTTAAGGAAAATGGTTCGAGCAATAGGCCCCAAGACAGTTGCCGAAGCAGAGGCTAAAACCCTTAGCCTAGAAGAGGATACTCCCAAATATCAGCCATCACGACCCTCTTCTTTCAGTCAGAACAAGGGGTATACACCTTTCAGAGGGCGCTCACCTAGTCCGGGGCCTCCCGCCTCTACCGGATATCAGAAGTCAGAAAAGAAGGTTTCCTTCACCGTACCAGATAAGTCTACCAACACTGCGAGAGCTTTCAGGGATATCCTTCAAGCCATTCCCAAGGAAGCTCGTGAACAGTTACATAAGGATAGGGCTTGCTATCGGTTGCTTCCCGACACCCGTGATGCAAGAATGTCCCTCAGATATACGTGCAGGCTGCCCTTGCAGATATGGATTGGGAAGGCGTAGGGGACTCAAACTATCCGGATGACGCTGCTGATGGTGACACGCCTGACTATATACAAGGTGAGTCCCATATTTATGCTGCCATTGAAACGGGTCAAGCCAACCATCAGCCTTCTGTTATTTCTACGGTTGGCCAAGTCGATTGTAAGTCTTTCACTATCCTCATGGACACTGGCAGCACGCATAATTTTGCATCTCCTAGAATGGCAGAGGCCTTACAGCTCACTCCCTTGAAGTCTAAGCACGTCCAGTTACGTTGGCTAGTGGGGCCATATGCCACACACGTGGTCGACGCATCAATTTGAACATTCAGCTGCCAGGAGCACCTGTTGCTCTAGGAGCGGAAATAATGGATATTGGCTGTTATGATCTCATTGTGGGAATGGAATTCCTGGCTGCTGCCAAGGCCAACATTGACTGTGAGAAGCGGGAAGTTACCTTTAATGCAGCCAATTGAGCCCGAGTGACCCTAGCAGGTAAGCCGGCTATTTCCATTATGCAATGTATTTCATTACGCCAGTTGCATAGGGCTCTCAAGAAATCTCAGATCATTGGCATGATCCGACTTGCTTCAGAGGAAGCTAAGTCCAAACAGGATGAAGTTCTTGATACCTTGCCTCCGGCAATAGCCCTGGTTCTTCGGGAGCCACCTTTTAGAGGAGTGGAATGTGAAATTACCTTGGAACCAGGCACTAAGCCTACCAGCAAGGCCCCATAACGAATGAGTATTCCTGAATTAGGCTTCATTGATCCAGTGTCTCACCTTGGCGCCCCAATACTCTTCATCAAGAAAAAGGATGGCACCCTGAGAATGTGCATTGATTACCGCCAACTGAATAAGCATCCTATTAAGAATTGGTATGCTTTGCCGCGGGCAGACGATCTAATGGATCAGTTGCAAGGGGCTAGGTACTTTACAAAGATTGACCTTCGGTCGGGATATCACCAGATAAGGATTAAAGAGGATGACATTCACAAGTCCGCTTTTTGGACGCGCTATGAGCATTATGAATTCATATTGATGCCTTTTGGCCTGACTAATGCCCCTGCCACCTTCATGAGGCTCATGAATGATGTCTTCCGTGAACACCTTGATGATTTTGTCATCATATTCTTCGATGATGTCCTCATATACAGTAAGACCTTAGAGGACCATGAACGGCATCTTTGGTTGGCCCTACAGAAATTGAGGCGCCACCAACTATATGCCAAGTTCTCCAAGTGCTGGTTCCCGCCTATGATTCTCAAAAGATGAATGACGCAGAACAGCGATACCCTGCCTATGATTCTCGAAAGATGAATGACGCAGAACAGCGATACCCTGCATATGATCAAGAGTTGCTCGCGGTTGTGCGTGCCTTGCGCATTTGGAGGCACTATTTACTTGGAAGGGGATTCCAATTAGATACTGATCACCAAGGCCTCCAATACATCTTTACGCAACCTCATCTCAACTTGAGACAAAGACGATGGATGGAATTCCTTAAGGAATATGATTTTGAGGTCATTTATAAGCCGGGCAAGCATAATGTTGTTGCTAACGCACTTTCCAGACATCCATTTGTCACTCGAACGCATTGTAATGCTATATCCACACTCTCCAGTGAGTTTGGGAAGCAGATTCAGCAAGCCCTTCCCATAGACCCAGAATTCCGGGAGATATGGCAAAGTGTATCTAAGGAAGCCAGAACAGATAAGGAGAGGGAGGCCTTCCGCCATTATAAGAAGGAAGCTGAACTCAGGATAAGTTATGTGTTCCCGAGACATCTGGAGTTTGTAAGCTCATTCTCCATGATACATATAACAGTCCTATAGCGGGGCATGCAGGATTTATGAAGACATATTTCAAAATCCGTTCCAGCTATTTCTGGCCAGGAATGAAGAAGCACATTGCCAAGTACATTAAGCAATGCCAGATCTGTCAGCAAACGAAGGCTGAGCAGTTGCGTATCCCAGGGAAGTTGCAACCCCTCGATGTCCCCAATGCAAAATGGGAAGTTATTACCATGGATTTTATCATGGGACTTCCGCGCACCTTAAGAGGGTTTGATGCCTTAATGGTGGTGGTCGACAAACATTCTAAGATGGCACATTTCCTGCCATGTCGTAGTACGGATACTGCATTGGATATCGCCTTGCTGTTTACCAAGAAGGTATTTTGTCTACATGGGATGCCCCGCACTATTATATCAGATCGAGATCCTAAGTTTGTTAGTGCATTCTGGAAAGATTTCTTCAGCACTATTCAAACTAAGCTTGCCATGAGCACAGCTTATCATTTGCAGACAGATGGTCAAACAAAATGTACTAATTGCATAATTGAAGATATGCTACATAACTACGTCTGGAACAAGCAATCTCAATGGGCAGACTACATCCATTTGGTGGAGTTTGCCTATAACAGCACTAGACAAGAGTCCTCAAGGATGTCTCCTTTCATGATTAATTATGACTATCAGTGCCTTACTCGAGACACGTGGCATAACCCAGTATCCAAGGTGGAAGTTTCTCAACAGTTGCTTACAGACATGCAAACACTGTCGAAGAGGTTCGAGCCTACCTGATAGCCACAAGAGCTTGGCAAAATAGTCTTACTGATCGCAATCACACACCCCGGGAGTTTCAGGTCAGTGATTCTGTTTGGCTAAAGATCAAGGTCAAGCAAGCCAAACTTAAGATTGGCAATTGTAAGAAGCTTGCACCTAGATAGGCGGGACCTTTTCAGATAACCGAAAGGATAGACTCTCAGGCCTACCGATTGGATCTACCCGCACATTTGAAGATCCATAAAGTTTTCCATGTAAGACTTCTCAAGAAGCATCATCCGGATCCAGAAGAAGTTCTTGACACACCAACACTTCTGGAGATGACTGAGGATCAATTGGAGATTGTGTCTGAAGCTCTCCTTGATCGCGCGTACAAGCAAACCCGTCGAACTCAAATTCTGCAATATTTGGTTAAGTGGAAACACTTACCCACAGAAGACGCAACATGGGTTCTAAAAGCGGACTTGGATAAGACTTACTCGGACTTTATGAAGGAATGCCAGGGTCAAACCATTCAAGATGCGATCATCTCCAACCCTGACGGTAAGCGTAGCGTTCTTAGTCCGACAGGGGTCATATGAGCGAGATCCGGCAGGGATCATTCTAGGGGTTGGATTACATGCATCCTAGATGGGGAGACTGGGCATATAAGCATTCATGATAGGACGCATTCGTCCCGGCTATAATGGGAATATGGCCATTCCTTACGCCGAGATGCCATGCAAGCCCTAGGCATGATAGGATTCTTGCATTCATATTTTTATTTATTTAAGGGGGTGGTCCCTTCAACCACACTACTTAATTTATTTCTTAAACACTAATGTATTCACTTACAGGTCAGTAAAGCGTACTGATAGACTGCAGAAGAACCTGGGCCTCACCTCTCGCAGGCCAACTTGTGTTTTTGAAATTTTATGTTTTGAGTGTACTCTTGAGTGTTAATCTCTTACTACTTATGTTGTAAAAGGACTTTTGTCCTACTACCTGAATATGTAACCCTTTGATGTCTTCAATAAATGAGAGTCATCTTTTCCATATTTATTCTCCACTAACTCTAATGCTGAGGACAACATTAATCCAAGGGGGGAGAATGTGACATTCCAGGTATTTATATGGTATATGTATGCATACTATGACACGTCACCAGCATGTAGTAGGCCTAGGGACCCAAGTGGGGTTTACCTAAAATGGATTTTATTAGCTATGCTAATAAAACCAATGGATAAATTTTATTGGCATAATTAATCTAATTATGCTAATTTGGTCTAATTAACTAAATATCACCAATGAGGGGGTGCCACCTGGCCCAAATCGTTTGGCCAAAAGGGACTTGCTATTTTGGTTGGAGAAATAGGGGCCCTACCCCCCATTTCAACCCAAATTCGAATTGGAGAGTGAGGAGGAGCAGTAGCTACCAGCTTTAGCCCATTTTTGCCAATACCTACCAACAGCCTCAAGCTATGGAAGCCTTCCGTAACAACGGCTCCAGCCAAGAGACTGGTTAGTCTTTAGATAGCTGCTAACACTTCTTTGAATAGATGGAATGATTAAATTCTCTTTTGTATGTTGTTCTGGATACTTAGATGGTGTTTATATTCTTTCTTTCTGCTTCTTCCGTGTATTGGGAAATTAAGGGAAGGGTAGAGACCTAAAAGCCTCTTAGCAGTAAAGATGTCTCTAGCTAGACCTCTTAATACCCAATAAATGCGGCCTGTGCACAAGAGCCAACCTGGCTGAGGATGCTATAATGTGGTTCAACACCAGATAACGAGTATGATGGTGAATCGAGGGTGTGGCTACATGACTCCTACAGTGTGCTAGGCTTATAATCGGTCACCGTGTGTGGGCCGGGTATGGGTCTGACACTCTCTGGATTGTAGGGATGTGCCTATATAGACGCCTTGAACTCGAACGGGCAGGAGTAAGTCGAGTACGGATGCGAGGGTCGCTGATGCGGCACGTGTTCTCTAGCACCCCAGGGATCCATCATGCTCGAAAAGGAGACGCCTCTCTGACCTGCCTCATCGGACCCAAGAGATGTAACATGGAATAGTCCGGAACAGTGATTCCTTGGGATTGTGTCTCCGGAGGGCTACGAGCACGTCATAGCATGATTCAGCCTATCTGCAAAGTGTGCACAGGAGGGGCGGATGAAGTGGACTACCCTAGCCATATTGTCTTATGCCAGCCAACGCCATGTTATACTTCCGTCTGTTGATATCTTGAGACCCTGACCGTCAGTTGACCCCTTGGAGTCTGAGCTCAGGGTAGCGCCTTGTCATGGTGTTTATTTCATGTTATGGTTGTACTTTCTTTTCGCTGATGATGAGGGATGGGCCACCCTTCGTAGTGGTATATTATTTTAGCATGATTGTTGTATGCTAACGTGTATCTATGCTTCCGCTGTATAGGATTCCCATAAAGGACGTGGGACGAATGACACCTCCGTGTTCCTCGCCCGGACACTTGGCCATCCCAGGTGGTCCGAGTATGACGGAGGGCCTTATCATGGTGATGTAGTCGCCATGGGAGGGGAATTCCCGTATTTGTACGATGGGAGCATCGTATAGATTCTGGGAGCGTCACAAAAACTTGCATCATATCTTCCATCCCTAAAATGCCATAACTAGTTAATCTTAGAAGATTAACCCTACTAAAGTTAATGCATGAAAAAAGAAACATGTAACCATCACATGCAGCCGTTTCTCATCTCCAAATGAACCAAGAACAATCTGCAATGCAAAAATGGACGAGATTAAACACTTAATAAGCCATTACAGCAACATGCAAATAAAAAAATTAGCAGACCTTGAAAGAAACGATAGAATCCAGAATTGTAAGCGCCTGGACCACAAGAAAATGCTTTTTCACGAAAGAAAGTAACTAATGGAGTAAACTACACCAATAGAAGTTCACAAGTAGCCATATCTAACCTCCAGACACGAGATTTACTCACTCTTCACAATATTTCACAAATCTTGCAAAAATGAGTCGACCTTGCACCAAACTTCGAAGAAAAATGAGCGCACCTTGAACCAACTTCGAAAATTCACTTTATGAAAAACGTATTAAAACAGTTTAACTATAAAAATACGACGTAAATGTTTAATGACCTTTGAAACACCAGGTACATTAGTATTTTAATGGGCAATCAAAAGTTTTTGCAAAAGTAGTTCCTTAACTTGGCACATTGATGGGCTAAAATATTCCCCTAAGGGTGATTAAAAGAGTTATAACGAAGGTAAAGATTTTATATCCAAAAATTTCTGATGTGTCCATTCCTAGACAGTTACAGGTGTAATTTCGCCCTAAAAATGACAAATATTTCCGAAAAATAAAATTGCTAAACCTACAACGGTGAACTCTTTGAAAGATGCCACGCAAGTGGTGTTTACGTTCCTAGAAAATCATGATACTATCATTAATTTTACAAGAATTTGTCGCGGCGGCAGTCGCCGCCGCTAGTTTTTTTTTTTTTTTTTTTGAGGTAAGTATGTATATTATATTAATAAGAAGTAAAAACAAGCAGAGACCTTACGTCCTGATATCATCCGTGAGCACAAGGGGAACCCGCCTAGTCCCAAGGGGAGTTAGGGGGTTAACTGCCAGAGTTTAAGTCAGGCCAATGGCTACCTCCTCCGTGCTCCATGAGCAACGGAAAAACATGCTGAAGCCTTGTGTACTACCAATCTTATCAAGCTCCTTATCATAATTACTACCATATTTCCTGTGGTGCCCCAACCCCATCATTGCAACCTCCATGTTGAAGTATTTGCGTATTCGAGTGGTAGAGGGAGTCTGCTTTCCGATTGCAACATCACACCCGTGTTTCCAGACTGCCCATAGAGCAATGTTGATGACCGAAGCTCTGGTCCGTGATCCAGCTGAAACCATTAAGATATGTGGCCACTTCCACTCGTCAGGGGCTAAGTGGAGTATGGGTGAAACCCAATGCCAAAAGTCTACTACCATCGGACAGAAGAGCATCTTTTTTTCTATTCATCTATCCAATTTTTTTTGCTATTCATGTACCCAATTCGTACGACATGGAATGGACAAAATGTTGCATAAATGTTTAAAATATTGAGTAAATGTCTACAATGTCATGTAAAACTTGAATACAAAAGTACCACGTGCCAATAAACAATTGGGTGCGATGGTAAAAAGTAATGTAAGTAGCTTTTTTGTAGATTGTCATCTGATCTTAGGTGTGATACTCCCCATATTGTCAATATGATCTTTGTCAAATTGAAGACTTCCACACTTGTTGCATGTTGTAGTAGGGCACTCTATTCTAAGGATTCAATGTGGACATCAAAATATATAAACTTATAAACATAACCTTATATTTCATATGTTCATTAGATTTGTTATGGTTCTTATTAAAGTCAGGATAGTAGAAGCATAATGTTTACATACATGTGTTCAACTAGCCCAATCAGGCATCAACATAAAGAAGTTCAATATGTCAATTCGTTTGATTGTAGCTCCGGGTCAATTGCCTGTCCCTGGTGTTAACTTGCTTATTACTCGATAAATAACTCTCCCATACTAATGTAACAACATCAAACAAATTTTTTTTTACAAAGCCTCTCCTCGTTTCCTCCTTACTTTACTTGACTATCCAAAAAGGCATGAGGACCCTTGGCCCTCCTCTTGTCAACATGGAAAAGTTGACACGATCCTGCATCACGTAAAGCATATAAGAGGGTATATAATCATCAACAGAATGTTGATACCGAAGATAAAATTCCTACTTATATTTCTGCTCTAACACCAAAAATATAAATTCCTACTTATATTTCAATGCTCAATTTTATACACATCTGGAGCCATTTCGTGGCAGACCTCATAGTAATTTGTATATTCTCAACAATTGTTATCATCCACCTCCAAGTCATGCATAAAATAATTCTAGATTAAAAGGTTGTTATTCATGTGATCACATTTGCAGATCACATATATCTTTCTTACACATTTGTTGGAAGCAAGAATCTTTCACGCATCCACACCTTCATTTTCAGTTTTAATTGCCAATTAAAAATATATTATAACAACTACAAAATCAAGGTCTCCCCTTTGCCACCATTGAAGTAGGAGGAAAACGAATACGTAGTTAGCAAGCATATGTATGAACATGTTTGAAGAACAGATCTATTTAGATAAATTTGAATATGAACTATTTTCTGGGGCCACCCCAACTGCATCACCCCTTGGGTATGATCACCCAGAGCTCTCATCCTTCTCACTCTGCAGGTTATTTCCATATGAACTATTTTCTAGGGCCACCCCAGCTGCATCATCCCTTGGGTATGATCACCCAGAGCTCTCATCCTTGTCACTCTGCAGGTTATTTCCATATGTTCAGCACATTGCTATGTCCTTGAGCAGCTACCATTCGATATAGCATCTCAGGAATAGCACGGAGATGGCATCACAGAAAAGCAACGGAAAGAGAGAAATCATTCCCTCAATCTCTAATCCATGCATGTAAAAACAAAAAAAGGAGGAAAAACATAGCTGGCTTCATATAGTAAAAGAGTGTAAATACCTGAATTTTATGTATAGGAGGAATTATGATTTACAATGCAAATTTACCATCCAGGCCTATTCACAGTTTACAATGCAGATTTGTGTTTACACAGTTTAATGTTGACCTGTTCACAAAGATGTAGCTCTGGAGCCTCAAAGAAAAATACTTCTCAACAATTCCTAGCAGGAAATATCATGATCAGGGACGGATCTCTTAGAACTGACGGATTTTTATGACTCATGTCTGAAGGTTTTTTCCGCTCTGATAAAAGCCAAGTTCCTATCTCACCAACCCGAAATAACAATTCCTAGTGGGAAATATCATGAGCAGCGACGGACCTCTTAGAACTCACGGATTTTTATGACTCATGTCTGAAGGATTTTTC
The DNA here is from genome assembly GCA_021234155.1 of Isoetes taiwanensis. Lineage (NCBI taxonomy): Eukaryota > Viridiplantae > Streptophyta > Lycopodiopsida > Isoetales > Isoetaceae > Isoetes > Isoetes taiwanensis. The sequence continues at coordinate 3,575,219 of JAJEKV010000094.1, forward strand.
TGCTCTGATAAAAGCCAAGTTCCTATCTCACCAACCCGAAATACCTAATAGTAGAGGGAAAAAGTTTGAAATACTATCCAATGGGATATTTAAGCTATGCTTAGCTATGGCGAGAAAATAGAACAGCCACGAAATTGAGGAAAAAGGCATAGATCGAAGAACTAAAAACCTTGTTTAAAGCTACCAAAAGGGATCACGGAAAAACATCTTCACCGTGCATTTCTGAGGGATCCGTCCATGAAGATTCGGCTAGTTTTGTCCTGCATCAGAGCATACATCGAAACCCGAGTTTGATCAAATAAATTCTTGCCAATTGTTGGCACTTCGTGTTATGCTCCACATGTGGATAATTAGATTCAGAACTGATGCAGACCGAACACCTGGTCTTTCAAGGCTCAAAATTGGACGGAAAGCAAAAAGAAATATGTAGACCATTCTATAACATGCACAGAAAATGTGCAGCATCATCTGTGACTCGAAGTATTTTAGACCTATACCCTGGTTAGGATTTGAAGAACGCAAAAAAAAAATACGGTCTATCTGGAGAATGCGATTTAGGACGATTTTGAAGAAACTCACAATCTTTGTTTGAAGCTCACAAATCTGTCGCTCTTCCCACAACACAACGGCTCACTCTTATAGCCCCAAATTGGTCTTCTAGAATCTTCCGGCAGATGTTGACCTTAGGGAGCTTCTAGAAGAAGCGAAATCTTCAGCAGCAGTTTCTAGAAACCACTCTATCCTTTACAATCTTCTAGTAGGTTCGATTACGGGCACCATTGAAATATCTATATTTCAATGTCTAATTATAGAACATTCTAGAATCTATCCTATTACAATTATATATTAGAGATAAGTCATTCCATTATCTACAATAATCATTCATACCATCAAAGAGAAGAAAGAAGCAAGCGGAGACCAGGAGGGTTAACAATTGAAGAGAAAAAAAGGAAAAGAACTACAAAAGTAATATTTGAACTAGCACGACATGATGAACATTTGTGCAAGTTCAGATTTACACACACGGCACAACGCCTCAAATCAGCAATGGCTCAACTTGTGCTTTTATATAAAAGAAGTTATCCAAATTGTATAGCTATATCATGCTCATCCACTTTTAGTCATATAAAAGAGAGGAAGGATAAGAATTGCAAATTTATGCTGTCAGTTGAGAAGTTATTGCACATCAGAACCTTACAATACTGGAACATTAATCAGAAAGAATTGATGCCAAACCAACACCTCCACTAGGGGAACAATGATCATTCTTTGAGTCTTCTGTCCTGTAAAGAGATCACAATTTTTTTTCTGCATCAGAAATAAAATCTTACAATTGGGCATAATTTAATTACAGCCCATCATATACTTCATATGGCATACACCATAAAACATAAAACAAGACAACAGTTGAGCAAAAAATCTCAAATTTTTCAATGAAGCAACATCAATACAATATTGACTATGTCCAAAACAGGGTTTTAAGCAAAATCTTAGCTAGTTATTGCTGGGAGCATCACAATTCAAGTGGCAATTACAACTGGCTTTGAAGTCTATTGCCCTCGGAACAGACTTCTCACAAGGTGAGCCAAACACAGAGAAATTTCTACAACATAAAAAGAAAGGAAATGAGAGAGCAGATTGTACTACTTACGAGTCTGGTGTTTGGAAAGCAAGCGTAACGAAGCCCTGCCTTTGCTTGTGTTTATTATTGGAAGAGCAAAGAATATAGACGGTGTTCCTGCGTCTTACCACTCTGCAAAATTCGCACAGGCGCTTCACCGACGCTCTCACCTTCATGGTTCTGCTAGGGCAAACCACAGTTTTAGGGTTCCGACCCGACAATAAGAAACATTTTGGAAAACATTTTAGGTTATTTGGGATATGTTATCACGTTACAACCTATCTAAGAAAATAATTTGAATTTAAGGGCTCCATTGCCTACGTGTCCACATAGTACTAACATAATGCATGTTAAACTTTGGATACCTGAGTATTAAATAAGTGCTTACAATCGTGAATTGAGAAAAATAGTTCTGTTGTAGTCCTTAAACAAGACTTGAATCTCCCTTGTTAAATATATAGTTCTGATCTATTGCCTGCTATAAGCCAGAGCATATCATTGTCATTCCCATCTAAGGGCCTCATCTCTTATCATTGAGAACTGCAGACTTGTAGACTTGTTCAAGATTAAGTCTTATATTTAGAGGAAGTGTTAGATTAATCTGATAACAGGTCTGTTGCTACTTAGTTCCATGCACCATCTGCATGACCTGCATGTGCTCTACAATTCTAGCATCTAGAAACAGGTCACATAAACTAATGAGAAGAGAGATTCAGAGAAATCAATGAACAAATTAAATGAATTTAATAGTTGTAGACTTCAGGTCAGTTTAATGTAGGAAAGCGTGTCTTAAACATTTCATAGAAGTACACATGCAAATAGTAGTGATGGTTAAAAGAAACAACAAATAGCGCAGTTGTAAAATGGTATAAGCATCAGTTTGGGATCATTTGCAGGATCATGCCCCTTCTACTTCTCGTTTTGTCCGGGTACAATGCATGATTCAAAACTCTGCCATGCCAATAAATCAGAGCTTTTTCCAATAGGCAATTTGGAAAATGTTGGGTTCTTTGTTGGTATCTACTTGGTAAAACAGTATGTCTGCATACATATGCAGCTGCAGAGAAGACTGCTAACATCAATTGTACCTCTTAGAGAAGCCAAAGCCACAAGCCAATGCCTCATCCTTGGATGCCTGATCTGACTACTGCAAAGAAGATGGCAGGATACTTTGGACCTTTGGAAACTCAAAGAAGATGGAAACTCAAAGTATTCTGCAAACTCAAAGGCATAAGTATTCTGCAAAGAAGATGGCAGGATACTTTGTGAAGGATACTTTGTGAAGCTGGCAGAAGATGGCAGGATGCAAACTCAAAGGACCTTTGGAACATAAAATATATTTTCAGTTTTAAGCATACGATTAACAAAGAACCATTATCTGTTTCCTAGCATATGTTCTCTCCAACTTCTATCCAAGCGTATGATATGCAAGAAATACCTCTCGGCAGAAATACCTTATGGGTATTTTCCTTAGGGTACCTTCAGACATATCAAACACGGCAGAAATACAGTTGGTCAAACAAACCCTTCAAAGTTCATTAAATTTGCTACAAACCCTTCAAAGTTCATTAATTTGCTACAGGAGGTTACAGCACATGGTCTTGCAATCAGACCATGTGAGGTTGTCAAAGGTCCAGAGGGGTCCCTTGGTCTTCCATAAAAGGATTCCTCCTTTGCATCATTCTCAAGCATTTCTCTCATTCCTTAGCTTCGCCTTTTGGGCTCTGAGCCATTGCCATTCTTGGCACTGATCTTCTCCTCAACCCACAAAAATGACAAAACCAAGATCCCAACTTGGGGACCTGTGGATCCTACCAGTATTTCTATCATAACATGCCCTTAGCCTGCTGCACCTTAGTCTGTTTTTCCTATCATAACATGCCCTTAGCCTGCTGCACCTTGTTGCTCGGTTGAGGCATGTACCCTATGTATATCTTTTAGCTGAGTCTGTTTTACTGGCCATTTGCTGCATTTTAATTAGTATTAGGACCATTGCTTTGGATAATGTAACTCTCTATATGTACTCTAAATTTTCCTATCAAAGTTTAAGAGTTTCCCAAACCCACAAATTTAAACTGATGGGAAAACCCACAAATTTAATCTGTAAGAAGCATTCAGATTTCTATCTCGATCTGCTGAAACCTTCATGTATGTAATATAAGATCTATTTTAATTCAGATTTTTATCTCTATCTGCTAAAAGCTTCATGTAATGCAGATATTAGCTTAAATGATCATATGCTCTTGTACTACAATCGGCAGCCTTTTGATTTACTGTATGTTTTGTGGGTAAGAGTATGCAGAAACTGATGGGATATGAGCTGATGGGATATATGACAGTATAAAGATAGAGACAAAGAACAAAAGATAGAGAAACAAGGAAACAAAAGTCGATCAGAAAAAATACCTGATTGTCTAGTATCGATTATCTGGTATTGACAATGCGTGCAAGGAAGAAGAAGTCCTTTGCCTAAACAAAAAACATGAGGAATCAGGCAGGAAGACAAAACGAAATGCTGGTACTTCGAAAGGCTGGTCTGATGAGAATGCATAAAATGGTAGCATACCAGAGAAAGCTCTGTCGATTGGCGATGGAGCCGATGGCGATGGGCGTCGATCGTGCCGCCGTAACAGCACTAAACCACCGGCAGGGCTTCCAATTCTTGAAGATTGTTAACCAATTGTTAATTGACAACCTACAACCTGCAATGTGAAACCGGTTAAACCTTAATTTAGCGCTAACAAATTGATACAAATTAACCCCTTTATTTTTTAACAATTTACTTTAACAGAAAACATGTGTGTTGATTGTTAAATTAAATTTTTTTAACATAGCATATTTAACCCCATGGTCTGAAAGTACCCTAATTTGAATTCCATTGCCTACGTGTCCACACAGTACTAACATAATGCATGTTAAACTTTGGATACCTAAGTATTAAATAAGTGCTTACAATCGTGTATATTTTGCCATAACTTTAGGTCAAGAAGATGGCACAACGTTTTCTAACTCACAATTGACGATTTGGGAAAATAAGCATGACGGTTAGTATCGTGACTAAATTTACTCAAATCTTCTAGGAAGTGGAACCCTAGCACAAGTAAGAGATGTATTCAGCAAGAGTTTGCATACATAATGCAGTTGAAGTATACACATATGCATGGGATTGGGATCCATAGAGTTAGAATAGTTCATTCTAGGGTTGGGGATCCATAGAGCTAGAATCCAGAGAGCTTTGTCCTAAAAACCAAATATTCAGATTCATCTCCATGCAGATTTTATTCTCTTAAAGCTCACAAAATGCCAAGTTAATGCATGATAAAGAAAAAGCACAAAGTAGAACCAGCATACAGTTTTCTAGAATGTAGAAACAAAGTAGAAACAATTTTTTTTAGTATCAGTATTATGCCTGGCGGTGCATCAAAATTGGTAGCCTATTCATAGTCAGCATAGCGAGCATAGTTACCAGGAATGGCAAGGAATTTCTACGTCCAAAATTGCAACTCAACTATATAGTTCCGCTTGCAAATGTGCACAGCCTAGCATTATATCACTCTGCAAGAAATGAATAAAAAAATCTCCAATCTCCCATCCAAAGATAATCTGTGCTTGGATTACGCGCACAGTCTATGTCATTCTTAACTGCCATAAATATGCCATCTAGAATGGAAGAAAGCCTTCCTGCCATTAGTACAAAATCTGTATATTTCAACAAAGGAATCCTTGAGATCACAACTACAGTAGACGATTTTGATGCCTACAGTATAGCAGAAAGTTGCCATTTAGAGAACCACCAACTTCGGCCAAAAATTACAAATAGTATGCTAATTTGGGGACAACCCATGCAACCACACTCTATCCATTAGCTGGACCTAGGAGGCATTCTACGTTTCTTTTTTTGTTGATATTTTTGGACTCATAACAGAATATCATTAGCAGTTATATCAGCCAATAACAGTTATATCATTAGCAAACTAATAAAGTCAACAATCATAAATTGGATGTAGGATGCAAACCCAATGGTCCTAAGATATAATCAATACTTTCTTCGTGAGGTTTTTTTGCTCTGTTGTACAACTTCACAAAGTTTTAAGAAATCCTGCTTTATTGCAGCAGCTTCACCTGCATGAAAATGGGGTATTCAAGTCCTAGGATATGAGAAAGTTAAGATTTAATAAATAAATAGAAGAATAAAGTCTTCTGTATAAACATAATTCAAACTGTCAGCATGTGACTGACAGTTTATTTTTGGGACCATCCGATGGTGACATATGCCAGAGCATATGCCACGCCATCAAATTCCAGCCCTCAAATGGAAGTCAAGATAGGGTCAAATCCCCTATATTTCACTTACCCCTATCAGCCAAGCAAACCATTGAATAAATACAATTTCTGAAATTTGAAAGTTTGGCCAAACAAACAATGAGCCTGGGGAGTCGAACCCCAGTATAAGTTCCAACGCTCATCCAAGCATACTAGGTATCCCACAAGAGGGATGCCTAATATGCTTAGGGGCCGAAGCCCACTAACAAAGCAAACAAGTCAATAACAGCACATCATTTCAATACACAATCTTGTTAAACAATTGCAGCCTGCTCAAACTTATTCAACACGTCATATTTATAAGCATTCACCACAACCAATTTCAGAACCAGCAAACCATACCTGTTAACCAATTGCAGCCTGCTCAAACTTATTCAACACGTTATTTACAAGCATTTACCACAACCAATTTCGTAACCAAAGAAACCATACCTTAACAAATTGCAGCCTGCTCAAACTTATTCAACACGTTATTTAGAAGCAAACCATACCTATTATTTCAGCAATACAAATCCAGATCAAAGTTTATCAACTCCAGACACAAAATCACAAGCCAACAGAAGAAGAACATGTAAAGAAATCAGTTCATAGCCGAGCCACTTTGGGCATGCCTAATGACTGCATGTACTTGCCGTATTTAGACCCTCGCAAGGCTCATATGAGAGCGCAAGATGTGCAACTCAGAAACGGGCACCCCCAAATGCTCCCACTCCACAACAGATATGGCATTGTCAATTGACACATAGAACCCTCTAAGCTGCCGCCTAAGCAAGCGCAAGGATGCCGCAATCCTATGCGCCTCAGTTTCAACCTGGATAACACTATTCACAAACTCCTGAGCAGAAAATGCTGCCTCAGGCTCAACCAAAAACACAACAGGGTCCGGATGGGATGCCTCTACAGCAGACGAAATAAAAGACTCAGGCAAAGACACAAAGAAAGTTGCTCCACGCCAAAGAATCGGTTCCCCATCAGTCTCCATAACTCCTGCAACTAAAAACAAACAAAGCTATGGAAACAAACCCAATTGTACAATGAAGAGGCAACCAAGTTCATCACCCAACAACCATGGTACGATCACCCTTGTGCACAGAGATGAAATCTACATTAGGCTGAAGTATCACAACATCATCACTATCTCCACTATAAGAAGCATCATGAATATCCTCGAAGGTATTATCTTGTTCATCAGCAGGAATAGCATCATCCCAATACCGCCTCCTCCCAGGCCCATTCCTTTCCACAGTACAAAAACTGTTTGTCGCCAAACAAGATGGTCCTCATATCGATGGCATGCAAGGACTAGGATTGAGCAGACTCTCCATGCAGCCCGACATGGTGCTCATTGATATGGGCAAGTGTTAGAAGGGATAATCCAAGAACTAGACAAGGTAAATTTTCCGTAATCGAATCATCCCGGCCAAGCATACAACAAACTAGCAGTCAATCTACGGTTCCCGTGGTAATTCACAAAATGGGCAGCTCGATTCAACAAGTTTTTGTTATCAAGCACAACTAAATTTTTTGTATCACCAGCTCCCCATCTCAAATACAAATCCTTACCTTTCTCGATGGCAGCCTCACTCACATTATAAAGATGGCAGATATAATGAACTTTTCCCACATCCTTCATACAGTACCCAATCATACCCTCAAAACAATGAAGACGAGTATTTTTAAGGGCTTTGCATACCAATATCACACCAGGAGGCTTAGAAACCCAATTGAAATCTCTTTTTATGGAATCATTCATGGCCCTAGGACTCTTAAACCGGGCTCTAAACACAACTTGACAATGCAAATGATCTACAGTAGCACCACGCTCCATGGCCACAGCTCCAGCAACACACCTCCGATTGCAAAACCCCACAAGACCATCATAAAAACTCATGGGCACATCTTGCCCAGATAAACCTAAGGTAACACTCACATCTATAACATTCCAGTCCTGCTCAACAGAAAAACCATCATATCCCCCAGTCTCACGCTCTTGAGAATTGGAAGCACTCAGGTTTATAATGTGGCTTAGAAAACTAGGGACAGAGCAACCAACATTCTTCCCCTTTCTCGCTGCCCTCTTCAGAGGCATAATGTGGCAGAATTTTACAGACAAAAACAAAGGGAAGAATACAGCTGGCTTACCTCGGGCACAAATCCCCTTCAAGAAGACTCCACCTCCGCTCCCCACCAAGCAACCCGACCCCTACTTATCCGAAACCCCAAAAAAGCAACAAGCCCAGAGGCAGGACACATAAGAACCTCCGGCCTCAGCATCTCCGCCATCCCTAGAGCACACTACGGCGGCACTGTCAGTTCCGGCCAACCGGGCACAAGATGCTCGGCCTACATTCCAGGGTTTCGAATCCCCACTACCACCGTCACCAAAATACCATACTCACATACGAATACTCATTTACACCATTAAAAATCTTAGATTACAAATATACGATTCCAAATTTCGGCCACATTATTTAGGTTATGCGATAATGTCAATTTTCATAGGGTGGTATAGAGTAGGTGGGTTTGAATGTATAGGGAAGCGTCCCTTGGAATCCTTTCTGGTGTGGATGGTAGGGTCCTCCGGCCAGCTCAGCCACACTAAAAAGGGACCAATAGGCGTTTCCCCACAATATAGAAACATAGATTTTTTTTATTTTTTTATTTTTTTTAGCATTTTTTCAGAAATGCCCATCTAGGGCTTCCTCCATCCTGGGGGTATCCATGTTGCAGCCAGATGGGTTTTTTAAACAGATGGTTGATGTTCTCACCCTTTGATTACTTCTATAGCCATGAGAATTCAAGAAGTATCAAGTTGGTTATGGAAGTGGAAGGGTGCTGGAAACCAAGAATCTGTTCTTTTAACCAATAATGGGATGCAGTCTTTTTGTGGCCAAATAGGGATGCAAACCGGTTGCTTCAGCGACATGCAGTATTGTTTGAAACAGCTGGTCTAATTTGTGCCTTATTAATGGTCTCGTTGCAGTGCTTAATAAGAGAAAGCAGAAATTAGGGCAAATACATCTTTATCTTTTCGTATGCTCAGGGTATTTTTTGAAGCAGTTTGAGCTGCTTGCTGGCGGGGGATGGGCTCTCTGGTTCTCAGGGAATTGGTGTTGGATTGTTGAGTGTATGGTTCTAAAATAGAAGGATAAGGGTCTGTAGCTTGGATGCAGATTAGGTAGACAAGTCATGGAAGCATGCCGATGTAATCGAGTGCTGGGTGTGTCATGAAGGATGCTGGTGAGTCCTGGCTGTAATTTCTTCCTGTGAGTAGGATTTGTATGGTTGTGATTGGAATTGAGCATGGAAACAGAGGTTGTGAATAGACCGAGAAGAGCTCCAGTGTGAATCGGTTCCGGGTAATGGTGTTGGTATGTTTCTTAGGCTGCTGTTATTGAAGTCGGCCAGGGCAGAGATTTCCTGATACGCAGAGCCTCTGAAAGAGAGCAAGTCGATCTGTGAATTGGCCGCCGATCGTGGTTTTTATTATGGAACAGAGGTATTGTTACATAGCCCGTGAATGGGAGATATATGTCGGCTCTGTGCCGCATAGTTTCTGATAGACAGAGAGCTGAATGCAAGGAAAAGCAGGGGATTTTGATCCATGGCAGACATTTCCTGATGCGATTAGAGGTATTGGGCTCTGTTAGGGGTTCTGGTGAGGCTGGTATGGCCTTGGAGGTTCGATTCCTAGCCCAGCTTCTTGGCGATTTATCCAAATTTTTATGTTCTTTGGTTGGACGCAGATCTGTATGGTTTAAAATTTTCCAATGTAGACCATAGGAAATGGCATTTGTTTTTCTTGGCAAAATGTTAGTGGCTGTCGATCTGGCACAATGCCACGAATATGCTAAGAATATGCTATGCATCAATGGTCATTATTGAGATTTGAGGAAAAAACTGATAAAGAAAGGAAAATAAAGGAAATAAAACAATGTAAAGGCCACGTAAAGGCCACTTAATTGAGCTTCATGTAAGTGCTACAATATTTTTTGAAAAAAGGATCATTCATTGTTCCATTTTAGAATAAATCAATGTTGGCTACAAGGAGTTCATAAAAGAGGTATTAATCATTCAAGGGTAAAAATGCAATTGGCGAGGAGACAGTTGTATTTTTGAATGAGCATTGGATACTCGCAGTGCAGTTAATCTCATTGTAGTAATGGTGTTGGTGGCACTTTCCACCATTGCACGTCCAATTTTCATGCAAAGTGAAGTTTTGTTTTGCTGCTCTAATATCCTATGGTGTTATATGCTTGAGCCCACCAATAAAAAAACACTATTTTTATTTCTTGCGTTCCCCTCCCTCTCAGGTCGGGGGTTACCCGCGGGTCAAGATCTTGGGCACAACCACCTCAGCGACGCATTGCCATAAAAACTCGGAAGAATGGAAGTTTGGGGTCCTTGCTTCATATCCTTAAATGTGAAGCAAAGTGCAAGCATCAAGTTCTGTTAAACTGTCCGGATTGAAGCCCATGCAACTCATAAAGCATATTGGATATTAATTCAGTCCAATCTTCTCATAGAGAAGCCATGACTGAGTAAAAGTAACAGAAAGAATGAGTTCTACTATCTTACCAGTTAAGGATCACCCTTGCAAGTTAACAAACATAATGGGATAGAGAAGAAAATTGTGGTCTCCAAGTACATCCCCGAGTCAAGCAAGGCTTAAGAAGAATAGTAAGCCTCATACGGCATGCTCCTGACATTTCAAAACTAATCGGCCTAATATATTGCCATCTAGCCGCAGATAGAACTTATGCAGGAAGATGGCATGTGGCATCCATGTCGTTGGAGCCAAAATTGCAATGCTAAGATGCTTATTTTCACGGATGGATAGACTGATACATAACATCCCTCAACAACTAAATATTAAGCAAATTATAGCTAATGTTGGGATGGATCTATTTATCGGCAGCAATGGCTGCACATGGATCTAATAAACAAATGGAGGAAGACTGACACAGAAGTTGAAATGATGAGATGCGAAGCTAAATACCTCCATATACTATCCTTGCCACTTTTGTGTGTTCGTATCCATGTACCCTAGTTTCAACTACATCTGAAAGCACTTTAGACAAACATCCGTCTCTGTTTGCAATTTCTATGTTTCTATGTTATTTTGCTACATATTCTAAACGAGGTGCACCTTGGACTACCACAATCGTCGGATTCGTTGATCCTACGACCCAGATTGTATGTTGGGGCCTGTGAGCACCTCTCGTTTCGCTTATAGTCATTTATGATTGGAGGCGCCTATAATTTTGAAATATGAAATACAATTTTGCCTAAGGTTTTGAGGGAATATCAAACCTCTATACGACTTTGCCTAAGATTTTAGAATATGAAATACGAGGGCTCGAACCTTTACCAAAATAACTCACAATCTTAATAAGATTACTTTAACCAATACACCTAGTGATCTAAAGTGATTATTTTTTATGTTGAATCTATGTTTTTTTTTATAACAACCCCTTCCATTGTTTTAGAAATATATGGTCTATGGTTTTAGAAATTGTTATTTTTACATCGATATCAAATCCCCCTGGAACCCCCTGTTATTTTGCTATATATTCTAAACGAGGTGCACCCTGACTACCACAGTCGTCGGATTCGTTGATCCTACGACCCAGATTGTATGTTCGTTTCGCTTATAGTCATTTATGATTAGAGGCACCTATGATTTTGAAATATGAAATACAATTTCGCCTAAGGTTTTGAGGGAATATCAAACCTCTATACGGCTTTGCCTAAGATTTTAGAATATGAAATACGAGGGCTCGAATCTCTACCAAAAGAACTCAATATCCTAATAAGTTTACTTTAACCAATACACCTAATGAGCTAATGTGATTATTTTTTATCTTGAATCTATGTTTTTTTTGTTTTATAGCAATCCCTTCAATTGTTTTCGGGATATATGGTCTGTGGTTTCAGGAATTGTTATTTTTACATCGATATCAAATACCCCTAGAACCCCCTATTATTTTGCTACATATTTATTCTAAACGAGGTGCACCCTGGATTACCACAGTCATCGGATTCGTTGATCCTACGACCCGGATTGTATGTTGAGGCATGTGGGCACCTCTCGTTTCGCTTATAGTCATTTATGATTGGAGGCGCCTATGATTTTGAAATATGAAATACAATTTCGCCTAAGGTTTTGAGGGAATATCAAACCTCTATACGGCTTTGCCTAAGATTTTAGAATATGAAATACGAGGGCTCGAACCTCTACCAGAATAACTCAATATCCTAATAAGTTTACTTTAATCAATACACCTAATGAGCTAATGTAATTATTTTTTATCTTGAATCTATGTTTTTTTTTATAACAATCCCTTCAATTGTTTTCCGGATATATGGTCTGTGGTTTCAGGAATTGTTATTTTTACATCGATATCAAATCCCCCTAGAAACCCCTATTTATTCTAAACGAGATGCACCCTGGACTACCACAGTCGTCGGATTCGTTGATCCTACGACCCGGATTGTATGTTGGGGCCTGTGGGCACCTCTCGTTTCGCTTATAGTCATTTATGATTGGAGGCGCCTATGATTTTGAAATATGAAATACAATTTCGCCTAAGGTTTCGAGGGAATATCAAACCTATATACGGCTTTGCCTAAGATTTTAGAATATGAAATACGAGGGCTCGAACCTCTTCCAAAATAACTCACAATCCTAATAAGATTACTTTAGCCAATACACCTAGTGACCTAATGTGATTATTTTTTATGTTGAATCTATGTTTTTTTTTTCCATTTAATTGTTTTAGAAATATATGGTCTATGGTTTCAAGAAATGTTATTTTTACATTGATATCAAATCCCCCTGGAACCCCCTGTTATTTTGCTACATATTCTAAACAAGGTGCACCCTGGACTACCACAGTCGTCGGATTCGTCGATCCTACGCCATATTGTATATTGGGGCCTGTGGGCACCTCTCCTTTCGCTTATAGTCATTTATGATTGGAGGCGCCTATGATTTTGAAATATGACATACAATTTCGCCTAAGGTTTTGAGGGAATATCAAACCTCTATACGGCTTTGCCTAAGATTTTAGAATATAAAATACGAGGGCTCAAACCTCTACAAAAATAACTCACAATCCTAATAAGATTACTTTAACCAGTACACCTAGTGACCTAATGTGATTATTTTTTATGTTGAATCTATGTTTTTTTTATAACAACCCCTTCAATTGTTTTAGAAATATATGGTCTATGGTTTCAGGAATTGTTATTTTTACATCAATGTCAAATCCCCCTGGAACCCCCAGTTATTTTGCTACATATTTCTTGCACGTAGCAGTTATCATTTTTACCATGGCAAGTGGCCTTACCAAGTCATTTTTAGAGTAATTCGGGGCCATTGACAACTCGTGTTGCCTCTTCCTCTACAGTCAGATTTTGGGCCTGCCAGCGGACATTATGCAAGAGTGGATTTAGACACATTATTATTATTTCTAAAGATAATGAGACAACTTTGTAGGAGCACATAGGATTATCAGCATATTTAGTTAGTTAATTACCTTAAAGTTGTGCCCATGTTGCAAGAGCCGTGATCCCTTCTCACATTTGATCTCTAAATCTTTCACATTTGATCTCTAAATCTTTTTGGTTCTAAATTGAAAAACAACACATAACGTACATTAATGAATGTGGAAGAACTAATACTCCCAGATACACACTGCACAATAATGAACTCATCTGGGATTATCGGTTCAAGAATATCCATTGTACTCGAAAGATCTAGCTTCTTCAATTGAACATAGATATTATGGCACTTCTTTAAGTTCAGAAAGACGAAGTTTATCCTCCTGCATGTTCATTTTTAAGGGAGACTTAAGCTCCATGCACTCAGTAAAATAATCAACTACCAAGAATTGTCATTGCAATTGGCTTATTTAGCCACCTTGATATAAAAGAAATTGCAAATTTCTTGCCTTCTTCATAAGCCCTAAATCAGCAGAAGTTTATGAGTTTTATATTTTGATGGCTGGATGGTTGTCAATGTTGACATGAAAATAGAGAGGGCACACATTTGCTAGTATTTTTTATATTGATGTGTATGATTTTTGTATTTTGATGGCTGGACGATTGTCAATGATTGTCAATGTCGACAAGAAAATAGAGAGGTGGACGTTGTGTTTCCCTTCTTTCATATATCTTCCTAGTTGTTTGTGTCCAATGCCTTGCACGTATATTTTATACGCCAAATGAGAAAGCTCTACCTTCGGGTCTTCGTCTTTTGGAAAGGAATAGGATGCAAATCAGAGCCAGACTTGGGGTCAGAAAGCAATAGCATTGAGCCAGTGAATCTGTTGTCTAAAACAACTCGTGTGATTTAGGGGATAATTTTATCAGGCTGTGTATTCATGGTGTAGAATTCTTACTAGGTCAAGTCTAAGGCTTCCTTCTAGAAATAAAGAGTTAAAAGTTGCACTGCGTTACTCTGGACCTTTCAGATTGCAGTTTGACTCGTGGCCAATTTTGACTCGTAGCATTCCAGCCAACACATATAATGAACATTCTTTATTCATCAAAACTGCTTTCAGATATCACATATCCAAACTCTCCATTTATAAAGAATAGCCCTGCTATGGGAATTTGCTTCCTCTGCCTTTCACTATTACGTTACAATATTTTAAAATAAATATCAACCAAGACTCATAATTTACATATTCGTTTTTCCACTAGCAAGTGCTTGAAACGGATTATCATTCGACTTATGAACAGCAGAATTTGCATCGACAGTTAAAGAACCATTACTTTGGCAAGCTGATAATCTTCTACCAGCAGCTCCTTTGCGAAGTTTCTTTACTTTCCCACGATCATACTCTTCATCCCTGTTCCATCAGATATTTCATATTCACAATTAGCATCTAGTAGAAAGGGAAACATACTAACTTAATACATACCACTTATCTAGTGTCCTAGAGAAAGGCTTGTGTTCAGACTTTAAAAGCAAGTCCACATCTTTCCTGTCATCCACCTCAGTCCAGCCAGCCACTGCACATGTAAAATTTTTATGAAGCTGAAGCTTAGAATATTAATACAAACTTATGCTATGAGCACATTACCTCCAGATCCATACAATCCAGTTCCAGACATAAAAGCCGGCTGTGTTCCATTTTCTCTAATGTGATGAGCTGTTTTCTGAGAGTTACTGCAACCTGAATTCATCTCAAGAGAGGCATCCTGTATATGATTATTGCAATCTTCCAAACTGCTTCTTTCTGCAGCTGGACCTGTCAATATCCGCACTGTATTGCGGTCATTGCCATTGAGTATGTTTGAACCAACAACATGACCATCTTGGATCCTATGAAGAATAGCATCATCCATGGCACTTGCCTTCTTAGGTATCTTTTCCTCAACAGGCGCCTTCTTAGGCATCTTTTCCTCAACAGGAGCGCCCCCCTTCCTCCGTTTATGGTTGCTGTGTTGCACGCCATTGGCGACAGCAGGTGCAACCAACTTCCTCTGTTTCCGCTTGCTGTGTTGGACGCTATTCAAAACCCCTGAAATACCGTGCTTCTGTCTCTGATGAAGAAAGAGGGCTTTTCCAAGGAAAAGGCGTTTGCTACTAGGTAATGCTTGTAAAAGCTTTCTATAGTTGTGTTGTTTCAGGTGAGATAACTTTCTCAACAATTCATGAGCTTTTCCATTCCTACCTCTCTCATGAAAAACATCTTGCTCTCTGTTATCAACTTCATCAAACTCATTATCACCCAACATTATGTGGTCTTGAGCATCTGAATTTTGTAATCGCGTGCTGGCCCTTTCCTGAAACCCACAGGTGTTTCAATATATGTAGACATTCTACAACCAAAAGTACATCAACAGAACAAACAATTGAGAAAATAAGAAAAACAATTAGTAACATACCTGAGCAGCAGTATTTTCGGTTTTGGTTATATCATGTCCATTTGTTTTAACCATCTCTACATCTGATGATTTTGGCCGCTTAGAAGATGCCTCTTTAGGGGAAACTACTGGAGAAGGACAAAGACCATTTTTAGGTACTCGCTTAACATGTGCCTGGTCCATATGCAACTCGTTTTCATTTGGCTGCATTGATTCCGATAGCACAATGATTTTAGGCACACCATTGCTATAATTATTAAGAGGGATAGCCTCCTGAACACTGTGCAAACTTGTATTTTGCGCTAAAGTCATCAATTCGGATGATATCTGTTTTGATACACCATTACCCTGCTTGTGAAGGGCAACAGTCTCCTGGGCAATATGCAAACTTGTCTTTTGCTTCAATTGTACTGGCTCGGACAACAAATCACGTTTAGATATGCCATTACCCTGGTTGTTGAGAACGACACTCTCCATCAGACTTGATGCTCCAGATACAACATTGTTACTAATAGAAGCAGGAGGCTTCTTCTTAGCGTCAGTGTTTGGTATACGTGAATAGAAAAGAATATAAGCTTTTTGCTCAAGCACTGTGCGTTCACTTACTTGCTGAACCTGAAAGCAAAGAATCAAGAGCTAACCTCAACCCTTGGAAATTCCAAACAAGCTCTTAAGTAATGTAAGAATCTATACCCGACTATCATCCAAAAGATGCCAGACACCAGTTGATGTCCGAACATAGCAAAAATAGTGCCCAGAATGCGTTGATGATCCAGAATGCACCAATACAGCATACAATTGATACCTAAAGCTCTGTTGAGAACAATTTACAAAAAGCCCGGTTAATGACAGCTGACTGCAACTTCACATGATGCATCATACAATTATATACCTGACTGTTGCTCATGAATGGCTTTACGTCTAGATCTATTCCAAAATTTACTTTTTTATCAATTTTGCTTCCAAAATGACCAGAACTAGCAAATCGTTTGAATTGAATTGTAAGAATATTTGGGGCACACTCAATACTAAAACGCTTCAGCGCTCGCACTTTGCGTTTACATTTTTCACACTGATAGCGATTGTCTCCATCTAACACCTCTTCTGCAGTGAATCGTGCTAATGCTTTAGGCAGAGAATCAGCCCGCACAATGTCCAAACTCAGGTCAAGGAATGGATCAACCGTGTCAGAGCAGTAAGAACAATCTGTGCATTTTACCTAAGAAACAAGAAACCACCCATTAGCTGTCTGCAACATAAATGAGAAATAACAAAGCGGTCGGTACCTCGCTTTTTAGACGGCCACCAAATGTCCTGTATATTAGGCTTTTGTCATTGTTTGAAGTAGGAGGTGCTTTGTTACGAAAACAGCATTTATGCAATGCTTCAATCAAATAACGCATGTATTCGTGAGCATCTTCTTGCCTACAAGGCTGAAACGCCCGTGATATTGATCTCAAGTTTTTTACCAGATAGGTAGGAGAGACAACTTTGCCCCATGCACCCAGAGCCTGTTTCACATGCCCTTCAAGGGCACACATTGCACAGAATCCAGCATTTCTACCTGATTTAGAACGCCCTTGGTAAGCAAGAAACCTATTGAATAAGGTCAACAGCATGTATTTGAAACTCGCAAAAATATAAACATGGCATTTTTGGAGACAAAATTAATCAGTCTAAAGAGAGCAGAGTCCAGACAAGATCTGAGTTAAAACTCAAAATATAATTCCATACTCACATTCAGGCTTATGTTGGCCACTTTTGAGAAACTTAGCTAGAGGAGGAGTGTATGTAAGGCACTGCAGTACCGAATTAAGAAAGCACGTGTTGCCCAGATTGGACAATCCAGCTCCCTGCAGATCAAAATGTGCAATTGCATTAAAGATCATTCACTCACCAATTCATCCGCAGATAAAAGGCGTAGGAAGGTAAAAACTCACAATTTTTATCGGAGCTCCCCACTCAAGCATACTCATGAACTCTTCATCGTTTCCCCTTTGTGCCTGCTGATCCGATTTCCCATTTTCAGGCCGGGCCCTTTTTCCAAGTACACCACAGCTTCCATTACCATTCTCGTTACTTTTACTACCATACCCATTTTGCTTTACACCGTTCGGAACAATCTGGTCATTTAAATCATTAAGGGGCTTAAGCTGCATCTGCCCCTGTAAAACTGAAGAATCTGATGCTCGTCGAGCCGGATGGAACATGATCCGGCGGTGAACAAATTTCCCATTTCCAAGTATTAAATTACTGGTTCCATTGCTAGAGGAATGGGTGGTTATAGGACCAGCCATATTTGAGTTCAGCTATGGCGACGGCGGCGGACATATACGGGCAGACTAACTAAAACCCTAATGGGTTTGGGTGACGGTTTCCTTTTTATGGTAAACAAAAAGGTAACAGGCCAAAGGTTATTCATGCAGTATATACACCAAATACGTAAAAATATACGTAATAGTCTATATTACATATACTTTCATCGTGCAATGGTCTCTTCTATGTTTCTTGCAAGTTTTTGCTGCTTTCCTTTACTTGATTAAGAGCCGGTTCACATGCAATGAAGGCGCCATCACCGTCATGTAAAAGGGCTCACCCTTTTACATGGACCATCACCTGCCATCGCCGATTAGCACAGGGCAAAAACAGGGCCCCTCTCCGGCGATGGTTGCATGTGAACCCAACCTAATTAATTGTCTGCCCCAAAACACTTCCTACGTTGGCTCTCGTGACGTCAACGACGCATGTAAATTACCACTAAGCGGGTCCTTATTAATCTCTCAAGTAATTTCTACCTTTGGCTTTCAAGAGTCGAGTATGATTTTTTCGGAGGTTTCTTTCTTGGGATCGATTGTGGGCGTCGGCATATTTTGAATTATCTTCTTGCAGTCCTCGGCATTTGGGAGGTATAAGGAGGAGAATGAATGCAATCGATAATGTTTTCTCTGTATGGCTTCATAGTTCTGCTGGCCCATCTTATTTGGTCGATGAGTTGCGGATGGGGTTTGTGCAAGTTACGTACCTTTGAAGGCGATTAAAAAAAAGAAGCTTCCTAGAAAGTCCACTTATAAATGCCTTGCCACTTCATTACCTTTTTAATAATGAGAGTGCCACCTCACCTCCCTTTAAAAAAAATTGCAATTTCATATAAAAACTTAAAGGCTAGAATTTATCCTCACCTTTTGATCTAATGGATGAGATTTGCTACACCAAATCCACTTTTTGCCACCTTCCTCACAAAAATCAAGGGCTAGGATTTTCCCTCCCTCCCTTGATCCAACGGTAATGGAGATGTGAGGCATGCCCCTATGCATGTCCATGCATGCCCCCATAGATATTCGAAGGCCACAATTATGCCACCTCGTCCTTCCTAAAATAAACGACCCAGATTGATTTCATTATATAGATTATCTATTTCATGGGACTCATCAAAGTAATTTTATAAATATTACAAGTCTTTGCACTATGTAGGGCCTGTACGAGTTAGGGGCTGTACAAATCCAACTAGAAGCCAAATATAGAGATGTATCTCTTAGATTTTACTGGATTCTCAAAGATTCTCTTGATATTTTCATAAATTCCTTAAGATTCTCCTCAAATTTTTCCATTATTCCTTAAGATCTTGAGATCCCAAGATTTCTCTAGCTTCTTCAAGTTTCTATGTAGATCCTCCCATATTCTTCAAGATTCCATCTTTCCCTAAATTCTTAAAGATTCTCTTGTGATTCCTAAAGATTCCCAAGCTTTCCTTGTGATTCCTTTAGATCATAGAAGGTTCTCCAAGATTCCATGAAGATTCTCTTAGATTCTCTCAAGATTCACATAGTTTTCTCAAGATTCTATGTATATTTCCTAGATTCTCTAAGATTCTATCAAGATTCCCCTAAATTATCAAGTATTTCTATGAAGATTCCCTAGGTTCCCATAAATTCTCTCGAGATTCCCTACATTCCTAAAGATGCCTCAAGATTCACACAGATTCCCCATGGTTCTATGTAGATTATCTTGGATTCCTATAGATTCTATAAAGATTCCTCTAGATTCTCCAAAATTCCATCAAAATTCCCTTAGATTCCTTAAGATTCTATATAGATTCCTCTAGATTCTCCATGATTCCATCAAGATTCTCCTAGATTTGCAAAGATTTTTTGAAGATTCTCTTAGATTCTATGAAGATTCCTTTAGGTTCTCCAAGATTTCCCACAATTCTATGTAGATTCCCTTAGATCCTACAAAGCTTTCCTTGGGTTCTCCAAAATTTCATCAAGATTCCCCTAGATTCTTAAAGATTCCATCGAGATTTCCCTATATTCCGAACTATTCTCTCAAGATTCATATAGATTCTCCAAGATTCTATTTAGATTCTCTAAGATGCTATGAAGATTCTGTTAGATTCCCATAGATCCTCTTAAGGTCCCCATAGTCCAAGATTTCTTGAGATTCCCTAAATTCCCAAAGACTATATCAAGATTCCTCTACATTCCCCAAGATTCTATGTAGATTCTCTTAGCTTTCTTGAGATATTATGAGGATTCCTCTAGATTCTCAAAGATTCTCCCAAGAATCCTGAAGATTCTCTTGAGATTCTTCAGATTCCCTAAGGTTCTGTTGTGATTCCTCTAGATTCTTAAAGATCCCATGAAGATTCCCCTAGATTCCCTTAAATTATCATAGATTTCGTAAACTTCTAAGATTCTAAGAAGATTCTTAGAATCTGATCACGTTAACTCCAATTGCAACGGAATAGTGCCAAAGCACTAGTCATTGAAAAGCTCTCGACGAGAAGGATCCAATGGCATAGGCCTCACCTTCATCCGACCTCTGTACTGCAAGTTACGTGCCTTTGAATGCGATTAAAAAAAAAGAAGCTTCTTGGAAAGTGTATTCATAAATGCTTTCTAACTTTTTATTAATGAGAGTGCCACCTCACCTCTTTTTAAAAAAAAATATCAATTTAATATAAAAAGTTAAGGGTTAGGATTTATCCTCACTTTTTGATCTAACGGTTATAATTTGTTGCACCAAATCCACTTTTTGGCACCTTCCTTGCACCTTCCTCACAAAATTGAAAGGCTAGGATTTCTTCTCCCCTTTTGATCCAACGGCTTGGGGATGTGGTGCATGCCCCCATGCATGCCCATGCATGCCCCCTGTTCACCACCTCACCTATTTTTAAATGAATGGCCTAGATCGATTTGAATATATAGATATCTATTTCATGGGGGCATCAAAGTAATTTTATATATATTATGATATGATATAAAGGAAGGAAGGAAGGAAGGAAGGAAGGAAGGTATTTTTATCGTCCACGGAGACCAATCAGTCTATGGGACCCAATACAAAAGCGCAGCAAGCGGATTACTACCCGGATTAAAAAACCCCCGCCCCGAAGGGTTTTCGAGGGAAAAACCGTGGCAAGATTCACCGACAAAACCGTTCCAATATACGAAATGCAAAAACACACAAATATATATATTCATGCACTGCACCCGTAGTGCCTGATCACTGGCGTGACAAGCGGGGCAAAGGTGAGCTCGCAGATCCCGCCTCACTAATGTACGACCCCGAGCATCGCATCGACGCGCAGTTCAACAAAGAAATGTAGGGGCAAGTCCTACAGTACTAAGGGATCGTGATATGGCCCTGATCTTACCGACGTCAAGGCAACTCGAAAGTGTGAGACTCATCCTCAATGGTACACATTTGACAAAGACTGACAGAGCACGGCCCCGGCGGGGGTCCAATCCACCGCCCATCCTCGATGCGAAGATGGTGGGCACCCGTCGCGAATGGAGGCAATGAAATCGCCTTTTTTCAGGCGACTAGGAACGCGGTATTTGCGGGCCCCTGCCAACACGGGTTGATGTGCTCCTTTGTAATGGGTCGCTTTGACCGCTCCTAGAGCCGGGTTCCGGCTTTGCCAAGGAAGTGCGCCCAAATTACTCCATCAGCCGCCATGATCGGGCTCGTAGTGCACTCCCCCAGACGCACCTCAGGTTCTCCGCGACGCTCCATCCGGGCGAACCATCGACTCTTACCTTCTCCAATAGTTCCGAGCCGCCGCGGGCCCATTGCCACGGTAGATGCCAAAGGGGAGCCGAAAGC
This sequence comes from Isoetes taiwanensis, assembly GCA_021234155.1. Lineage (NCBI taxonomy): Eukaryota > Viridiplantae > Streptophyta > Lycopodiopsida > Isoetales > Isoetaceae > Isoetes > Isoetes taiwanensis. The sequence continues at coordinate 3,597,147 of JAJEKV010000094.1, forward strand.
ATCACCCATATTAACCACTTTCTCAAAATAGACGATGTGTCATCAAGGGCTGCCTTCAGCAAGCGGTAAGAATCCAGCTCAGCAGACCGATAGGGGATTGAAGGTTTCACCCCAAAGTGCGGGGCTAAAAATGCCTTCGACTGCCCAAGTCATTCCAGTCGCCAGAAGACACGATAGGCCCAAACCCTCCCTGCATGTAAGGAAGGACTGCAAAGCCCGAAACATGTGACCGATGGCCCCAATCATAGAGCTCACTTTGGATCATTGTTCGCATGGCATAAAGCGCCCAGCATGCTGTCACCCATATAAGGGATGGACGCCCCAACAGAGCTTGCAGGAGGGAACTCCACCCCTAGGTACTTGTAGGTAGGCGTGACCTGGGAATTGAATCTTCTTACTCGTAATAAGCAAAAATCAATATCCATTATCTATCACAAATTAGCAAATCAAACAAAAGCTTCTCTTATGGAACTCAACCATGGTCTTCAGTTGCACCACTGCCACTAGCCCGAGCATCATCTTGTTCATTCACTTCACATGCACTCAATGGGGTTAGACCTCGTGACTAAATGGGAATCACAAAGATGCCTCTGGACATATGGCATATCTTGAAAATATTGGATAAAACATAAGCACAAACAAAGATGGAAGACTCTATTGAGTAAAGTGCTAGACAATGACAAGATAATCCAATAATGAACAACCCATGAGCATCAGAAGCAAACATCATGATACACAGCTCCAGGACAACGGGAACTCAACTAACCTACATGCAGACCCTATTAGCAGAAAACTGTCCAGCCAGTTTAGATTCCAAGCCATGTAGCGGGAGTAATAGAGTGAACCTCATATGTGCATATCCTCTCGGCCCACGTCTGGCATTGGAGGACCTCTTACCATGGAGTCACAGAGTTGATATAGCATCCTTGCCAAAAGAACTATGCCATGTGTTACATAGCATAAGAATATAAGACAGAAACACAAATGAACATGAGTACGCTGGAGCAACTCAGGCTAGGAAGCCCGACCACAGAGGATCCAAGAATATATATCAAGACATTAGTGGGACAATGCAAAGAACATAGACATGTGATGTTCATTACAACATTTACTATACATGTGCTTAAGCAATACCCTTGGCGTGGTTGCCCATACAACCTAACCATGTCGAGGTAGCTAACTTACTAATGAAGACCTTGATGACGATCCAAATATGCCGAGGAAATCTCAAGCCTTGCTGTCATACTGATATAGACCCAACACCTATATACTCCAATAGCAATATCGATACTAAAAATCCTCATATGATTATACCACAATAATTTTTTCCATAAAAAATGCAACATTTATCAATTGCCAAACCCGCCCAATAACTTAAGCGTTTACTAGATTAACAATCCATGCCATAACCATGTCATAAAGCCCTTATAAGCTTCTGATAGCCCTCATGGCCCTCATGGCTCAATCTGATGCCATACATGTCTTCTAGGTACTTAGGTTACATCTCAACATCCAATGCTTACCACAAATCAATGCCAAACTGTTCTCTACCCTTGTGCCATCTTTGAATACCAAAGCTACAACCAAACCATGTGACCTAGATTTTTCTACATGACATTCTCTATTATCCGTACTTAGACTATCTATTCAACGAAATGTATTTCTTGCTAAGTCTTGATCCCAATCTTGTTGTCCCATCTTGATTCCTTTGATGCAGAGTCCACACAATATCCTCTTCATAAATTTATTAGCAAATATTACATTTTGCTTTGTTTGCCTTTATTGTTTTAAGAAACCTGCCAAGAAAATAATGTGAACAATGAACTAAGCAACAATGAAAGCAATACACATCAAACAAATCGTGGCAGATCAGACCTTTTTCAAAGGTTTTTCTTGCTTTAATCTCTATATATAGCTTATTTTGGCCTTCTTCTAATCAATCCTTTGCCATGTTATACCAAACGTAGGCCTTACCACTATCATAATCCTATTAAGTTCCAACTCCAATTATAGAGCTCCAAAACAGTTGTGCTTATGACATAACTTCTTCGTGACATGTATAACCATGAATACCTTATCAGAACATACTTGAATCTAATCATGCCAGTCCACGTATCTTAAATTGAATCAAAGGAAAAGCCCCACCTGAAAATTGCATGGACCTCCGGACCACTTGCAATTTTTTGCATCTCAAGAGATTGGCTTCTAAACAATCGAACTCAAAAGGACCTCTGGTTGCCCAGATATGATACTCTAAAGTTCGGCCTACCAAAATTGCTTGCTCCTTCTACCCCCCTCCAAAATACTTTACAGAAACCTATGCCTTTTGCTTTGGTAATTTTGTAAAAAATTAGGAAGCATTTAGGTAAATACATTATAATACAACAGTATTTTGTGACCAGGGGCATTTAGGAAAATAATTGAATCACAATGGCTATTTTGGTAAATTTTGCAAAATATAGGGGCATTTAGGTAATTTTTTCTAAATTTAATACATATCCTGCATGTATTATTGGCACTTGCAGCTGCAATCATGCATCATTGCAGCCAGAAAGCATGTCCTATCGGCCGCATATATCGAATGATGCAGCCGCAAAGGTCAATTCGGTCGCATCATTGATGGCCTAAAACTGCCATTTCTAATGAAATATTTTTCAATGGTTTAATTGATTCCATGTGTTATTTTTTATGGTTCAAATTTTGTACTAGTTGGCTTCAACGTGCCACATGGTCTCTAACATGCCACGCGGGATCCGACATGCCAAGGTGGCTCAAGCATGCCGTGTGGGCTCCAACACGCCACCTAGACCCTAGTCTTAAATGTCCACACAAATATTCTGATGGCAGCACAACTAGTCGAGATCTTCAGAAAGGAAAAAGCAGCAGGCATTAGACCCTGATATCGATGCCTTTCTTAAGGTTGACAATTATCCTTGTTATCTACTCTCACTCTCTCAGTAAGAGCTATTATTGATTTGTAGGCATCAACTGTGGAAGGCCAGAAAACCAATATTATGACAGATTACATCCTTAAAATCAAGATGAGAAACTCTTCCCAAATAATACGGTTGCAAGTTGAACATCACGAGGCCGCAATATATTGGGGACGCATCGAGTGGAGACCGAATGTATAAAGATTTATACGCATACACACCCTTTGAGCATCGCAGATGCATCAGGATTTTTTTTTCTGGTTAAGGTTTAAAACTACCAAAAATATGTTATATGCTCCCAAAATACTTGTTTTTCGGGAAAAATACGTACAAAAGCTTTGACAAGTACGTATGTAACCTATCTCTAGAACCAAGAAGCAAGAGGCGGTTGGGAGAAGCAGACATTGATTGACAACCTAGGAAGAGGAGGAAATTCTTGCAAACCAAAAATCGAAGTGGAAGGTACATCGTCAAGAACTAAAAGATTAAGCCGCGAGTTTGCTAGCACCAAACTGCAATATGCTCTTACTTTTTTCAGATGCCATTCCTTGCAAAATAAGGTCCCATAATTTTCTTACATATTGTTGGCATATTTCTACAGTTCTAATTTTTTACTAGATCTAGTGTAAATCTGCATTATAAATCTGAATATATGGAGTAGGCACTATGAGGATGCGCTAATAATACACCAAATGATTTTGTACCTACAATAATTGAAATATCACAACGCAATGCAATCCAACTTATATAAGCACTCAGATTTGAACTTCCCACATTTTAGTTCTTTCTCATAGCGCATAACGTACACATATAATTTATAACTCATTCAAAAAAATTAGAGGCAAATCAAGCACAAAACCCCATGAAAACTACATAAGTTCTTAGTGAACCATCACATGATCACATCCAATACCACATCATGGCATCACACTTTTGTCTTATATAAATTATGATAATCGTATTAATATTTGCTTTATATTTTAAAATTCAAAAAAATATAAATATGTTATTACTCAAACTCTAGAGTAAATAACAATATTTATACAACCTCTAGTTACATTGTCCACATCTAATTCGAAGTTCTTGAACAACAAATTGCACGATCCCATTGATATCGTGTTTGCAGTTGCAAGTCTTTCCAAAGTTTGGATTTCTGGCATTGCTTCGGCTACACCATAATTGTGTATTTTGTTGGCTTATCGCAATAAGAGCGATTGCATCTGTAAGACAAGAAGATGAAGGGGGAGGTGGGGTTCCCCTTCGAGGAGGGGGTGGAGGTGGAGAGGGAGGCGGTGAGGGTGGGGATGGGGGCGGTGGGGATGGCGGTGGAGGTGGAGGAGATGGGGAGGTGGTGAAGGTGGAGGAGGAGAGAAGGGGGTGGAGGGGATGGGGGTGGAGGTGGAGGAGATGGGGGAGGTGGTGAGGGTGGAGGAGGAGAAGGGGGGAGGGGATGGAGGTGGGGGTGGAGAGGGAGGTGGTGGTGATGGAGGAGGTGGAGATGGCGGTGGCGGCGAAGATGGAGGCGGTGGGGCGGTGGAGGAGGAGAGGATGGTGGTGGGGAGGGTGGAGGTGGAGGAGATGGAGGTGGAGGAGATGGAGGTGGGGGAGGTGGTGGAGATGGAGGAGGTGGAGATGGTGGTGGAGGCTTGGTGGCGAGAGGGTGGTGGTGGTGAGGGTGGAGGTGGAGGAGAGATGGAGGCGTGGAGGTGGTGAGGGTGGGGGTGGAGATGGAGGGTGGGGGGGTGGGGAGGGGTGGGGGTGGAGATGGAGGCTGTGGAGGAGGAGAGGGTGGTGGTGGGGAGGGTGGAGGTGGAGGAGATGGAGGAGGTGGTGAGGGTGGGGGTGGAGATGGAGGCGGTGGGGATGGTGGCGGTGGTGGAGGAGAGGGTGGTGGTGGGGAGGGTGGAGGTGGGAGGAGATGGGGTGGGGGAGGTGATGGAGGTGGTGGGGATGGTGGAGGTGGTGGAGGAGAGGGGGGTGGTGGTGAAGGTGGAGGTGGAGGAGATGGAGGTGGGGGCGGTGATGGTGGGGGTGGAGATGGTGGAGGCGATGGTGGTGGTGGAGGGATGGAGGTGGAGGGGATGGGGGTGGTGGCGGCGATGGTGGAGGGGAACGGTGTGAACACCAAGGAAGGTTAGGGAATGTAGAGCATGATAGGAAGTGAGCGCCCACAGAAGAATAAGTAGGATGAATGAGGAACAAGAAAAAAACTGGGATAAGGAAATACCTCTCCATTGTTGAGGATTATAGTGAATGCAGAGGGTCCTTCATTTATATAGAGGAGAAACCAACCAAGGTGTCAAACTTGGGTCCTAAAGTCTCAAGTTGTCGCGTTTTTAGGTCTCTCGTTGGAGCACCTTCACAAACCACCTTAATTCAACTTTTTTACGTTTGAAACCAGCCAAAAAGCCAAGCTTTCCACAACCTTTTAGTTGGACATGTGCTATCTCTTGACATTTATATACGAATTTATCCGTTTTCAAAATTCAGGAATAGAGGACCCAATTTGGTAGCTAAAGTGTACAATTCATTGCTTAATTCCATTGGACCCATTTAAGCAAGACTTTTATTCCTATTACAACAAGCCCGGTGACTTAGTAGGGTTTTTTTTTTTGCTTGGAACATGCAAAATGGGAGAGCTAGTGCAAGAAGAGAAAAGTATCTAATTTATTGGAAGAAGGTGGCAGTTAATACCTGGGTAATTAATGTTTGATAAACTGTCATAGCTCTTGCTGGTGACAGTTGAGAAGAAAAGAATGTTGTTGTAAGGATTTTTATGGGCTTGTAAGTTTACATGTGGCGCACACGTATGTTCTGTGTGTTTACTTTTTGTTAACTGGACTGTGGTTTGTGTTGGTTATGATACGTGGCTTTCCAGAGCGCAATGGTAGTTCGAGAGATTGAAATCCCTTATAGAAAGGTGGCTGAGATCATGATCTAGAGATTTGTGCACCAAAAACACTGGAAATCAGAGGTTTTGTTAGACTTGTTGATGCAAGTTTGTGCAGAAGAAATGCATGATGGTGAAGCCATAAAAATCAGAGCTAAGATGAATATAGAGATTTCCAGTCTGATGGTGGTTCTTTTGGATCTCCTGAAATTTTATCAGCCAGGGAAAGCTTAAAATGGTGACCCATTTCTATGCCCAAGAAAGACGACTTGTGGCAAAAATTTATGCCGATTGTATTGGACTATGGTGTGGAATGGGGCTATATTAGAGATAATGAATTTAAGTTTATTTGGTCGGAAAGCACACTGGATTGTTCTATTGAAGAGTTTGACAGATTCATCAACAAACTTGACTGAAAAGAAACAAATTTAATGCTCCCTGAGTATTGGCTAAATTAATGTACCCCTCAACCATCACAGTCCATGTAAAAACATCAGGTGCATTTGGTCTTATTCAAATAGTTGAAATGGATCTGATCTTCCAAATGAGCACTCTTTGTATATTCACTAGTTAATGCTGCCATGGAGCTGTAGCCAAGTAAATCAGTATTGGTATTCACCTAGAGGAATTTAATGTTATCTCTGCGTGGTTTTTATAAAGGGTATTTTGTTCAGAGAAACTTTGATTGATAGCAGGCATCAATTCTAACTGAATCGATGCATGGTTTTAGCTCTGGTTTATCGCACTGTTGGTCAACATTTTCTGGGCTTTCTGAACCCAAGTAAATTCGTACCCAAGTGCTATTTGTGTATTTTGCACAGGATTCGTGGAAGTTTATTGAATTAGAAATGTAAACAAACTGGTGCAAGTGAGGAAAAAGGAAGAGCATAAAGACACCAAAGATCTCCATTTATATACATGTCGCATACTTTTACACATACTTTGCATTCTATTAGATATGGAGTTTGGATGGTTTTGACAGAAACCACAGAGATGGTTGTGTACTTGACTTTGTAGATTTCTGTACATGAAATACTAATAAATATAAGTGAAATATCGAACAAACAACTAAGATTGACGAATAAGCTCCAAGATGGTGCTATATTTTGTCTGCAGCTTTTGCGTTCTCGATTGTGCTATCAACGTCCAAAATTTGTAAAAGGCGTTGAAGCTTGCATAGGTCGGTGGATCATTTGCTTAAATAGTACCAAACATCCAAGAGTCCCTTGGTAATTTCTGAGGCCTGGTTTCTTAGTTCCCTTATTGGAGTCATTGGGGAAACCGGTGGAGTCATCAGGACGTGGATGGCTTCGTCTTCAACAGCCCTGCCTGAGTCTTTTGGACCCTTAAGCATGTCAGGTGCGATGGGATCCCGTGGGGGACCCATATCTGTCTCTGCCAACACTCGTTGGTGAAGTCCACAGCAAGGGCCTGTGTCGATCAGCATGTGGGTGGTGCCTGAGGGGAGCCTGTAGTTTAGATTAAAAGGAAAAAAATAATTTGTACGGTGGGAATGTTACCTGCACTTGACGACATCCTGTTGATTCTGGCTGTGCTTCGCTTGGATCTAATTCACAAAGAGGTGGCCCTTATATCATGCTTATATATAAATAAGGTGCTATTAGTTTCCTGTTTGTTATTGGTTGGTTCACTGGGGTATTTTTGGGAATAGAATGCACGTGTGAGTTGTGAAGTGTCGGTTGCTACTGATGTGGAAACATTTGTAGATGTGTAGGACATGTGTCCCTTGTAAACTATTTGTTTGCTGAAGAGTAAGCTAGTTAATTGTGTTGTAGTTATACTGATAGTTAAACTTATTGCAGGGGTGTAAGGTAGGGAGGCCCCTACACAAAAGCTAGATAAGATCACCAACGTGAAATTTAGGAGCATCCTGATGATGTTCTACATAATGTCGATAGCGTTTTAAGCTCGAAGAAGCTGGTGCTGAAGATCTGATTGAAGAGCCTGAAGTTTCTTAAGCTAAAGCTCAACATTACGATTGATAGAGTAATATCCAGTGATATTAAGAGACCAACGAGTATGTTGGCCCGAGTTCAGAAAGAACGGAGCTTGGCCCCTAAAAACATATATTGAGAAGTAAACTCAGTGAATGGAAGCCAATCACCCCAATCATCCTGCTAATAACTGATATAACTGATAATGCACCTCAAATGTTGATCTAAAGTCTGATTGATGTGCTTTGCTTGCCCATTATTTTCTGGATGATTACAAGAAGTCAAAGAGCGGTCGACATGAAATAGCTCTAAAAGTCACTTTCAAAAAACCCATGATTAACTAAGGTCCATAATCACTCACGATAATATCTGGCAATCCATGAGGTCTGGTTACTTCACGAAGGATAAGACCAGGTGTTCCCTCATTGGTAATGGTGACACTACAAGGAATGAAATGAGCCACTTAGAGGAGTGATCAACAATGGTCATGGTGGCATCATGACCCCGAGAGAATGGCAACTACGGAATAAAATTCAGACGATAACATCTGGCAATCCATGAGGTCTGATTACTTCAGAAAGGAGAAGATCAGTTGTTCCCTCACTGGTAATGGTGACATGCAAGGAATAAAATGAGCCATCTTAGAGAAGCTATCAACAACGACCATGGTGGCATCATGACCCTAAGAGAGTGGCAACTCAGGAATAAAATCCACAAAAATGCTATTTCAAGGTCCATCTAGAATACGCAGGAAAGACCATCAGAAAGATGTCTCAAAACCTTTGCTCGATAGCAGCTATCACATATGATCAAATGAAAACTTGATAGAGCGACAAAACCCAAGTCATGAATACTCTCGATTAATAAGTTCAAGAGCCTTGGCTACTCTAAAGTGTCTGACCTGAGGCAAGAACCTCAATATGATTATCGTCCAACCTCATTTGCTGAAGAGATAATGTTGAACCAAGATGTGGAAATACATCTTGAGCTAAGGAATTAGAGGAGAGAGATGCCCAGATAAACTCCAACAAAGATGCATCATGAGGCAAGCTGGAAGCGATTAGTCCCTAGAATAACCTGTGGTAGTTAGTCAAATGAGGGTTCACCCAGCTTGGGCTCAAGATAAGAGCGTCAAGACAAGGGATCATGCTACTTTTGGAGGGATCCATGATAGTATATTGACCACGAAATCAATGCAGGATAATACTTGAGTATGCTGGCTGGAAATTATATGTTGGAAAGCGACTAGATTTTAGAATCAATGTATCTGTAAAGATGAGTTTAGGTACTAGGAAATGTAGTTTCTTTTCCTGAAATCCTCTGTCTCATGCATCCTTTTTCTTAGTCTTTTATTATAGGTATCTAAGGGAGCGGTTGGGGACGTGGCCACTATTTTAGAAGAAATAATATCTAGCATAATAACAGAAGTTTTAATTTATATTTTTGTATACTTTTTCCAATGGTTTTACTATGATTTGGAGGTCGTAATGCATGGAGTGTACTACTGCACACTATATTTTTATCTTTTAATTCCACTTTCCTATGGTTTGACCCATGTTTTGCATAATTTTTGTGCCATCCAATTTCTCCGATGACATTTCAATATTTCAATGGCTAAGTAGATTCCCTCAGTTTTAATAATCTAAGAAGAGCTCACAATTTTTTTCTTCTTGTTTTTCCGCACATCTCGGATGTTACATGCAGATGTCGAGCTGTTGGTTTTAGGGTTTTTCTTGTTTTTCTAAGTTTTGACTTTGCCCTAGTTTCTGCTTTCGAGATTGTCTGACCTCATGGTTTTGTGCTTCTTTCTGGATTTTTATCGAATGGGTGCTTTTGGGCTCCCATCACAGATTCCTTGCCCATCTCGGTGAAGCTAGGAGGTAGTGGTTAGGGCAAGAACGGTTGCTAGGGCAGCCTACAAGAAGGGAAAAATCTCATTTTCCCTTTGCTTCTGTGCAGCTGATAGACGATTTACAGATCAATTTCCAAGATATTCTTCATACAGCTGTCGAATTTTGTTGAGCCTGGGACATACCGAAAGTCTGCAGAATTCATAGGTTATGCTATAAAGTAAGCATTTGTTTGTATTCAGTTTCTTCTTTTCATCAGGCAGTACTCTCTTCTCATCTAGGTTTATCAGTATCCCTTTTAGCTGCACTGCAGCTTCATAAATCTGCCCATCCCATTGCCATATGCTCTGCTGTGAATCTTCTATTGCAATGTCATTTGGACTTGCTCTCAACGTATTAGGTCTTGTTTTCTCAGTTCCATCTAGAGAAGCTGGTTTTCAACAGAATTTTTTGTTGCTTTATCTGAATGCATTATGTCGCTTGTGGCCTAGGATGGACATATTATAGTGTTAGATATAGGAACCCGGTTTCGTATCGTCTTACTTCATCTTTTAGTTTGTTATTTAGAGTACCGAACATAAGGCAAAAACCAGTTCAAAAATATACAAGATCTTGGATGTAAAACAGCAGCTTAAGGCTTAGGATTCGATTCTGTGCTCTAAACTTTATGACGGTTCTTTGCAGAAGTTGTTATAGCCACTTCGTCTTGCTAAATTCATACGAGCCTTGCGGTGCATTAGATTGTTGACAGTGTAATTCAACTTCAGTTTCAATATGATCTCTTATTTGTATATTTCTAGTGTACCTTCGTCTGCATATTGCATCTGCATGCTTGATCTTTTGCAGGCCATTTGGGATTGTCATAATTGGAATCATGTAATTGTTATTGCGATGTGAAGATAATAGTGGGCAGGAAACTTAATTTATTCTTTTCTTCTCTCTAAGATATACCAGCGTCACCAGTTATGTGTTGTTTTATCCAGGAAGTTTTGTTATCATTCTATTTGCAAAGAGTGTGTTTTCCTCATGACTTGAAGATCAAATCGTATCTTGCATTGCTACCCTCTGTAGCATATAGACTTTATATGCTACTTTCAATTTTCTTTGCTATTTTAAATTCCTAAACAAACACATAACTTGGAGTTAAGGGATATTTATCTAATCTATTAGTTGTTTCAATCAATCAATTAATCTCCTTTCCCCTTCTTGCATACCCTGGAGCTAAGAAGTATTATCTAGTCTATTAGTGTTGTTTCAAGCAACCAATTAATCTAACATTTTTGTTTTTTATAATGTTGTGGAGGGTTGAAGCACTTATATGAAAAAGACATGAAACCTCTACCAATGACTTGGAAGAGCATTATTTGGGCATAGAATATAGTAAAATATCTCTATCAATTATGTAAGTAAGGTATTAAAGGCAGGTAAATATTTCACAACATTTATTTTGATTGTCTTAGAGTAACATTTGCATTAATGATTGTGTTTGAATTGTTCTTGTTTATAAGATAATTATGCTTGCAAATGCTTTTTACAAATTTTTGGTTGGAAAAAAAAAATTAATCAAAAATAAGATTTTTATTAGAGGTTCTTTTTTTACCAAACCATTGTATGTAATATGAGAGAGAATGTCAATTGTTTCTGCGCTCATAACTTAAGCTACATAGGTCAGTTTCATATGATCTTGGGCTCGTTGGAAAGCTTATATAGAGAACCTTCAATTGACATATGATTTGATACAGATCTATCAAGGTTTTTATACTTTTCAATCCAGATTCCTTTTTGTAAATTGCAGCTTTGATGGTAATATGATTTTTATCATAACTTTTGAATTCTGACTTCGTTTGTGTGTTTTTTATTGCGTTGGAAATCTGGGATCTTTTTCATGGTGCATGAAATCCTCATATTTGACTAAGCTTTCTAGGTCCAAATAGCAAATTTCTGAGCAGATTTGGTAGGGTTTCACACCTGATTAAAACATGATTTGCATAGCAACAAATCATACTCTCTATCCTGCTGATCATTCTGGTCATGTCCCTTGTCATGTATCATTGTAGTGCAGTAAGCTTTTATGAACATATTGAAGAGATGATGTTATCGTGACCACGTTTTGTATAGGAAAAAAAATATTTGAAACTTTTTATTTTCGCGTATTATGGGCTTTGTGCTATATTTGATAGTTTATATGTTATTCATAAACTTGCCAATGAATTTTTATTTCTTTTTTCGAAAAAAAAAAAACATCTCCCATAACACATCAAAACAACAAGGCATGTGATAGTCAAGGCATTCAGGAATATACTTAGACCACGGCAATTTGTTCCTCTTTACTGAAATTGGATGCTTTAAGTTAGGGTTCAAATCCCTAGCTTCTTGTGCCTTTTATATTGTCTTAGTGTAATTGTGCTTTTATTTCTTCAGGGATGCACTTATACATAAAGGCAGTATGGCATCTGCGTTCGAAAGGTAGTAAAAAACACCCCTTGCATACACATTTTCAAAAGGCAATTTAACCCATTTGTGTATATATTTTGCACTAGATCAGTGCTTAAAAGCACCCTTAACTCCTAAGTATACACACGAAAATGGTGTAAAAAAAACCCTCCATTGAACTCTCATGGATTATATGCCAATTAAAGGTGAACCCCCCGGGTTTTATTTTGAGTCTCATTTGATTTGTTTCGGACTTGCACATTCAATCAGTTATGCCGTTATGACTAGATTGGTGGTTGCCATTAGTACATTTTGGATGTGCAGGAAATGTAGTATTTTAGGTGGTCACCAGTAAATGTGTGCCAGCATTGCCGCGCTAATGTTCTAGCATATGGTTTTATGATATGGAGCATGCTAGGGGGAGTGATTCAAATGCAAGGGATTAAGGCAATGGGCATAAGGAAACCAATGATTATAAGAATTGATAAAAGAGGCAAGAGATTATATCATAAGTGACCATTTGGTGAACTGTTAATCTAAGAGTTCACCACCCAATGATCTGACCTCCAGGCTGTTATGGCAGCCAGCCAATATTCCCCACAGTATGTAATAAGATGACAAAATGAAGGGATAAAGGATTATCTTGGGAATGCAGGAGGATACGGTCTCTAAGATCAACTCTATCAAATAGGGTGGAATGATGTAATTTGTAGCAGAATTTTATTTGGATGAGCTTGCCTATATGCAACAGAATGGATTTATAAGCATGAGAATTTGTGAAAGTTTAATGACCGGATATAGCTTAAGACGGATGTAAGGCGTGGCGTAATTCTATTTGGATGTGCTTGACTACATGCTACTCTGAGGAATTTATAAGCAAGAGAATATGCAAAAGGGTTAATGCATGGATATAGCAATAGTCACGAGAAAAAAAATCATTTGGATAATCCAAATAATCCAAAGAGGTTACATAACTCCAGTTAGCCGGATATAACAACACCTGAATCCCATTATCCGCTTACTGAAGACAATTATAGGCTATTGCAAGGCTATTGACTACTTGAAGTTTATGGACCGGATCTAAATATCAGCAAAAAACTATCTTTAATGACATGGAAGCATCCTAAAAAAGTAGAGTAGTAATGCACAGAACAATTTCTCAATTGAGCAACCATCAAACATTTTGTATTTATGCAATAAAATGTACAAAGAACTTATCTTTCCATAGTGATCGAGATCGGCTACAATCAATCAAAACTTTGCTTGAGTTATTTGTTTTACGCAACTCTCGGTTCTCAAGCAATGTAATAGCAATGTAATGTAGGCATTTACTTCCAGCAACGGTTCTTCGCAGCATCAAATTCAGCATCAAATTCAGCATCAACTTCGCATTCAAATGGCAACTTGGATTTCACCCAGCGCATCCAACAATCTGGCAATCCCTTCTCCTTTATCTTCTTCACCGCCCAAATGTTTCCAATCCGAGCAAGCTCCTGGTTCCGTGGATTCGGCACCACATCCTTGTCTTGTGGAATCGGCCCTATGTAAACTTCTATGAATTTGGAGATGCTAATCGCGTTACTTTATGGCAAGACTATGGTGCAAAATGTGACAAAGGGTCGGAAGGCTTTAGGCTTAGGACAAAATAACCTAGGTTTGTGCATCAGGCAGCAATTTGGTATACCATGGTCACGAAAATGAGTCATTGTTGTATAAGGGTTTGGGTGCCATTTTCAAGAATGGGTAAGGTTAAATGATAGCTATAACATGGCAAATATAACAATGGTGGAACACAGCAAGACTATGGTGCAAACTGTGATAAGGGGTCCGAAGGTTTTAGGCATAGGACAAAATGAATCTAGGTGCATGCATCAGGCCATTTGGTATAACATGGTTACAAATTTGAATCATTCTTTGTATAAGGGTTTGGGTTCCATTTTCAAGAATGGTAAAGGTTAAATGATAGCTTTAACATGGCAAATATAACAATGGTTGAATATCATTGTACCCATTGTGCTTAGATTGCGCAACCTAATCTCGAGCTTTTCTTTGCAAGCGATCCAGAAGCTTACTAGATTATCTTTGCCAACACAAAGATATAGTGCGAAGAGACATTAGCCGTGAATCTTAACAAGACAACCTCTAGTATTGGTACAACGGCCCGGCAATGGCAAGATGGGATGGCAGTAAACATAACAGGGCAATTCATGGAGTTGACACAGTGGCAATGGCAAGATGAGATGGCGAAGAACGTAATAAGGCAATTCATGGAGTTGACACAAAGCTGGCATGACAAAAATGGGCAATATAAAATGACCACGAAGCTTGGTGGATGATGAAATAAACAAGGTTTACGTTTTCAAAAACAAGCACCATAACTTACCATGTCGTCGTGTGCATTTATTTCAACCCGGCAATAAGATACCCCTTGTGAACGTTCTTTGAACCTTGACTTCTTATGGCCGAACAGCTCCGTGCTTTGGCTCTTTGCCGCACATATTGCTATGATGGTTGCCCACTAATGCTTCAACAAAATTCACTTGCCAACCGCATCTAAAAAACCGACACTTGATCATACTAAATTTACGCTAGAAAACACCATCGAGACTAAATCTAGCTATGGTTATGTTGGCTTTGAATCTTGAGCCAACATTATGCCCAAAATGTGGCTGGTCCCCTCGACCCTAAGGCCAATAGGCCTTCACCGCGACCCATTTATAGGATTTGGTAAGATTTCACATTAAGTTGACTAAGATCAGTATGAGTGATATCCACAAACGCATGGAATCGTATATGGTCCTTCCCATAAGGGCTGAAATTTTTTCCTGCTGTCTTCTTGGGCCTTGTTCCACTTAAGAACAAGCTGCCCTACTTCAAAGAATTTTGCTGCTCCATGTTTGTTTCTGAAATAAGTCCTGTCCTTATTCTTTTTGAGTTGGTTAGCCATATACTCCAGATACCTGTGCTCGTCAAGAACATCCACTTCATTCAAACGATCTGCGATTGTCATGAGGTTCTTGTTTGTGGATGTAGCAGCCACTCGCAAGGAAGGTACTTCCAATTCCAAGGGAGAAAGCGCCTCACGACCATAAACCAACTGGAAAGGTGAAAATTTTGTTGCTGCATTCACTTGAGTACGGTGTGCCCAAATGGCTGAACTCATATGTGTTATTGGCAACCCGCTACCATGCTCAAGTACCATCTTCTTTAGCATCCGAATTAGTTGTTTGTTGGAGGATTACGCTGCCCGTTGTAATCGAGAATAATACGAGCTAGAAAACATATGCCGCATCTTCAAGTTACCGCCATATCTTTGATCAACTCATTCATAAAATGTAAACCGCGATCACTGATCATGACCTGTGGCACCCCAAACCTGCAACAAATGTGATGGAACACAAAAGAGCATGTTACACTGTGCATTAGCTACTCTACATGGAATGGCTTCTACCCATTTAGTAAAATAGTCGGGTCACCATCAATATAAATTGGTAACCAAATAGCTGTAGTGGGCAAGGGTCCAATGAAATCAAGGCCCCAAGTATGAAATGGTCTAATGGTGGGAATAGTGTTGAGTTCAAAGAAAGTTGGTCTTTTTTTGGGGCATAGATCCGACAATAATGGCATCTCATTACATCTTGATAGGAATCTCTATGTAGTGTGGGCCAATAATAACATGCTCTCATAATCCTTGGCCGCGGCTGGCTTTATACACCGCAAAATGCCTGCGCGACTCCATAATGGCAATCGCTCCAGAAAGCATATTCATGTTCTTCCTCATTTAGACACCTTAGAAGGACTCCACGAATGTCTCGCTTGCACAAAATTCCTTCAACTAAAACAAAGTGCAAAGAATCGCCTTTTAATTCTTTTTTATCTCTTGCTTTTCCATAGTGCGTAGGTAGCTCCTTCCCCCAATAATGGATATAGATATGGCAACATCCAAGAATCTTTTACCCGAATTAACTCCATTGTAGCATCATCCTCTTTAACATCATCTTGGGTAACATCTTTTGACATAAAGGCATAAGGAATATACCCGCTTGGGTTTGACAATGATGTCGAGGGCTTCCATCAAAGTCAAATTGTCGCGAATAAGCATGCCATTTTTGAAGCTTGGCTTTCTTCAAAATTCTTCCCGCTAAGAGTGCCATGGGATTTCTTTTGATGATTATTTATGTATATTGGTCAGCTAGCAAATGTTGATACTTTTCAAATAAATAAACTATCCCAAGTGCATACTTTTCCAACAATACATATCTTTCCTCTACAATGCTAAACAACTTCCCAGCATAGGAAATAACTCTAACCTGCTTTTTGCCATCCTTCTGACATAATGCAACACCTATAGCTTCTTTTGTCACTGTAATATATGCTTGAAAGGGCTTTTGAAGGTCTGGTGGCATTAACCCAACCGCTTCTTTCATGGCCAACAGCAACTCATTATATGCTTTTGTGCATTCTTCACTCCAAACGACCACAGCCTTACTGCTCTCTCGTCTTCCCAAGTTGCCAACTCTAGTAAGTTTCACTATTGGAGCAATTAGATGAGAAAAGTTGGGAATATGTATTCTTAGAAAAGAACATGTACCAATCAACCTTCATACTTCCTTTACTGTTTGCGGGGTAGGCAGTCGAGATATGATCTCAATTTTCTCTTCTGCTATGTGCAACCCATGATTATTGATTCTATGACCCAGCAATACACCTTCTCTTACCATGAAATTACATTTTAAAGGGTTTAAACAAATTCTGGACGCCCTGCTCAACTCAAATACTTCCTGCAATTCTTTAATATGTAGCCTCCTTTCATTAGCCAAACATAAATCATCCAGGAATATGCCAAGTTCTTTCCCTAACATTTGTTCATAGGCCACCACCATTGCGCGTTGAAAGGTAGCAGGGGCATTCATTAATCCGAATGGCATGACATTCATGGCATACACCCCCCATGGGGTTACAAATGCTGTTTTTGCCTTATCTTCCGCAGCAACCTGTATCTGGTTAAATCCGCTGAATCCATCCATGAATGAGAACACTTCTTGGCCTGCTGCAGCATATAGGATTTCATCCTGGAATGGAAGAGGAAAGGGATCTCGTAGGGTAGCTTTATTTAAATCTGAGTAATCCACGCACACCCTGATATTGCCATTTTTCTTCTTCAATGGAACTATCGCAGATACCCAAGATGGATTCTCGATGGAAAATATAAATCCAACCTCACAAAGTTTACATATTTCATCCTTGACGAGTTGCACCAGCAAGGGATTTATTCTTCTTAACTTATGTTGAACAGGTTTTGCATCTTCCTTTAATCTGATATGGAACTCTGCTACACCAGGAGATACCCCTTTAAGCTCCTTGTACTCCCAAGCGAAACACTCATCATAGGATTGAAACAACTTCTGCAATTCCTCTGCTTCTTGGTCACTCACGTCATCTCCTACAAATAATGACCTTGGAAACTCCATTTTTTAAAATATTGATCTCCTTTTTAATGCCCCGACATTCTGTGGAGATTGAAAAAATTTCACAAAAGTCTTGTGTGATATCAGAACTTTCTTCTTCAAGCAAACATCCTTCTGCCAGAGCTGCCATAATAGCCTGCTTACATAATGCATCAGCCTCCTCATTTTTTTTTCGTGGAATATGGTTCACCTCAACATAGTTAAATAATTTCAATACTTGTATCACTTGCTCATAAATAGGTTCTAACTGATAGCTTTTGACATACTAGCTCGGAGTCCCCGTATACTTGCAGCCTGTTCAGTCCAAGTTCACGAGCCATATGCAACCCTGTAAGTAATGCAATGTACTCGGACATATTTTTAGAACAAAGTGATAGTAGTTCTCCTTTCTCTGCCATTGTATCACCTACTTGTGATTTAATCACTATCCCAATAGCTGATACCCCCAATTTTCTTGAAACTCCACCGTCAAACCACATAGTAGCATCTATAGATGGTTTGGAATCAATTTGCAAACATATTTGCGCTGATGCTCCCACAACATGGTCATATTCCAAGGCTGTATCAGTCAACACATAAGACCCAAGGCCTGCAGGCTGCAACACCTCCATGTAATTAATTGCAGGCTCCTGATCCATACCATTTGTCCTTGTGTATAGGACTGCAGTCATGTGCCCATCTGTGATTGTACGTTTTTGCATCTACAGCCTTTAACCATGTTCTTCCCAACAACAAATCATAAGCATTTGAACCTCGTCCTTCAGGTATCGATATCAACATGTGCTATAACGCCTTCTATAATGAGTCTAACATTTTCTATTAGCCCTAATGGACAAACTGCTTGATAGGGCATTACATTTACCCCTGACCCTCCATCTACAATCACTTGGGTCAAATCGTGATCTCCAATTTGTGCAACACGTGATCACACCAGGGTCTTCTATTTTCCTTCTTGCACCAAGAAGGTGTTTGTATGAACTCCTCGAGGTTCGACAAGCCTCGAAATCCTTGTCTATAAGTGGCAGCTTTTCGAATAATGTTAACAAATCAATGGACACCTTTGTATTTTTAGCAACCGCTCCACTAATATGGCTATGAGTGATAGGCTCTTCCCTATGTGTTGTAGGAGGCTCTGAAACCTCACTCTTTTTTCTACATCGGAGTTACTTTAATATTTTTAAGTTCATCTGTTTGCATTCTTTCCCCTCGAATCCTTGGTCGCTCAACTCCTGCCCCTTAACTTGGTGCCTCAGTCACTTTGCTAAAAACAGATTCACATTCGTGTTCACTTAACTCAATCAAACATGAGCTTGCTTCTCCAATGACCTTACTCTTGCTAACAGCCCGATTAATTCCTAGCGAGATATCGTATGGCTTGACATGGCAGAATTGAACATCATGGTCCTGGTTGCAATAGGTACATACTGGGCAGTCTTTACCAAAATGGCCGGATTTGCCACACCTTGGGCAAGGCTTCCTGAAACACCTAGCCTCATCATGTCCAACTTTTGAGCAATTTTTGCATACCAACTCTTTTTTATTCACAGCCTCTTTCATGCTTTTGAGCTCTTCTAACAAAATTTTAAAACCTTCTTGATGTGTAAGGGCCTGCTCCTTCTGGCTTTTCAGCTCCTCCTGGGCTCTTTTCAATTCCTCTTTTAACTCTGCCAAGCCATTGTCTATGTGGGAGTAACTTTCCTTTTTATCCCCCTTTGATCCTCTAATAGCATAACAATCCAACTCTTTGAGTTCCATCTCATATTCCTTGTTTACGGCATACACGGGCTGTATGTTATGCAATTTGGGCTCTTTCCAACCTTCCTTACATAAACTGTTATGATCAGCCATATCTTCCCCGACCTCTGCGGCTAAGGCCTTTGCCTTGGTCAAGAGTTGCCCCAAATTTTTGAATTCCCCTCTCCTTCTCATTTTGTTTAGCTTCTGATATATTCTCAGTCTGCGGACCAGCCCTTGTATGAAGTAGTGGCTCGTTTGATATAAGGGTACATCTACCCCTTTTTCCCTACAGACCTTGCAATATTTTGCAAAGCGCTTCGACATACTTTACTCTTTGGTTAAAATTCAATTTTAAATTTAGGTAACTCCTCTAGCAAGGCATCTGAGTCTATCTCGCCTCCAAATCACCAACTGCTCCCATGTACAACCTTCATAAGTCATGAAAAATTCATACCAGCCTTGCGCATCTTCTCCCTTCATGCATTTACCAAAAATCTCCACCTTGGTGCCTCTCCTATGCCCATACTGTTCATAATAGTCTTCAAACTCAGCTAAGAATGCTGCTGGACTAATGTCTGCGCTATACGATGGTGCTCCAGGTGCCAATGGTGCTAAAATATTCTCTAAATATTTGGTAGTGACTGCCTGATTAGTCTCTGTTGACTGAGGCACTGGGGCAGCCACTGATGGCCCTCGTTCATGGTTATGCATTTCTGCAGGAGTTGGTGTATCAAACATAGTGTTTAGCATTTGAGCATAAGGAGTTTGAACTACCTCTGGCACCTGTTCAGTCACCTGGAAAGCTTTGATATGCAAATGGGTAGTAGAAGGTAACCCTGTCATGTCAACTGTATGTTCAACACGCCGATCGTTCATTCCTTCTCCTTTTGTCTTACTTCTAGTCCACATTTGTCCTGATGCAAGGAGGATCTCGGTAGGACCTCCAAAATGGTGAACTGTTAATCTAAGAGTTCACCACCCAATGATCTGACCTCCAGGCTGTTATGGCAGCCAGCCAATATTCCCCACAGTATGTAATAAGATGCCAAAATGAAGGGATAAAGGATTATCTTGGGAATGCAGGAGGATACGGTCTCTAAGATCAACTCTATCAAATAGGGTGGAATGATGTAATTTGTAGCAGAATTTTATTTGGATGAGCTTGCCTATATGCAACAGAATGGATTTATAAGCATGAGAATTTGTGAAAGTTTAATGACTGGATATAGCTTAGACGGATGTAAGACGTGGCAGAATTCTATTTGGATGTGCTTGACTACATGCTACAGAAGGAATTTATAAGCAAGAGAATATGCAAAAGGGTTAATGCATGGATATAGCAATAGTGCAGAAAAAAATCTGTTGGATAATCCAAATAATCCAAAGAGGTTACATAACTCCAGTTAGCAAGCGGATATAACAACACTGAATCCCATTATCTGTTTACAGAAGACAATTATGGCTATTGCAAGGCTATTGACTACTTGAAGTTTATGGACAGATCTAAATATCAGCAAAAACTATCTTTAATGACATGAAAGCATCCAAAAAAAGTAGAGTACTAATGCACAGGAACAATTTCTCAATTGAGCAACCATCAAACATTTTGTATTTATGCAATAAAATGTACAGCAACTTATCTTTCCATAGTGATCAGAGATCAGCTACAATCAATCAAAACTTTGCTTCAGGTTATTTGTTTTCTGCAACTCTCAGTTCCTCAAGCAATGTAATAGCAATGTAATGTAGGCATTTACTTCCAGCAACGGTTCTTCACAGCATCAAATTCAGCATCAAATTCAGCATCAACTTCGCATTCAAATGGCAACTTGGATTTCACCCAGCGCATCCAACAATCTGGCAATCCCTTCTCCTTTATCTTCTTCACCGCCCAAATGTTTCCAATCCGAGCAAGCTCCTGGTTCCGTGGATTCGGCACCGCATCCTTGTCTTGTGGAATCGGCACCGACAGAAACTTCTATGAATTTGGAGATGCTAATCGTGCACTGCGACATGGCAAGACTATGGTGCAAAATGTGACAAAGGGTCGGAAGGCTTTAGGCTTAGGACAAAATAACCTAGGTTTGTGCATCAGGCAGCAATTTGGTATACCATGGTCACGAAAATGAGTCATTGTTGTATAAGGGTTTGGGTGCCATTTTCAAGAATGGGTAAGGTTAAATGATAGCTATAACATCAGCAAGACTATGGTGCAAACTGTGATAAGGGGTCCGAAGGTTTTAGGCATAGGACAAAATGAATCTAGGTCTGTGCATCAGGCAGCCATTTGGTATAACATGGTTATGAATTTGAATCATTGCTTTATAAGGGTCTGGGTACCATTTTCAAGCATGGTAAAGGTTAAATGATAGCTTTAACATGGCAAATATAACAATGGTTGAATATCATTGTACCCATTGTGCTTAGATTGCGCAACCTAATCAGAGCTTTTGCTGCAAGCGATCTGTAGCTTACTAGATTATGCTGCCAACACAGAAGGTATAATTCTGGAAGAGACATTAGCCGTGAATCTTAACAAGACAACCTCTAGTATTGGTACAGCGGCCTGGCAATGGCAAGATGGGATGGCAGTAAACATAACAGGGCAATTCATGGAGTTGACACAGTGGCAATGGCAAGATGAGATGGCAGTAAACGTAATAAGGCAATTCATGGAGTTGACACAGGGGCATGACAGAAATGGGCAATATAGGATGACCACGAGCTTGGTGGATGATGAAATAAACAAGGTTTACGTTTTCAAAAACAAGCACCATAACTTACCATGTCGTGTGCATTTATTTCAACCCGATATAAGATACCCCTTGTGAACGTTGCTGAACCTTGACTTCTTATGGCTGAACAGCTCCAGGCTTTGGCTCTTGCTGCACATATTGCTATGATGGTTGCCCACTAATGCTTCAACAAAATTCACTTGCAACTGCATCTAAAAACTGGACACTTGATCATACTAAATTTACGCTAGAAAACACCATTGAGACTAAATCTAGCTATGGTTATGTTGGCTTCAGAATGCGAGCCAACACCATTACAAGCAAAGGAATAGGGCATAATATCCCTTCATGCAACTATTTTTACCAAAGGGGATGATATTTTATAAGGAAAGGCACATGCAACTTTATTTATACAAAAAGGACGATTTGGAGACAAAATTGGCGTGAACATGCAAAAAGGGGACGAACTGTTATTGGAAGGAAAGCTGACAGCGCAAAATAGATAGAGAACAGATTCTTGCCAACGGATCCGGCACTAGGAATCGACGCCTGTTTTTGAATCCGACACCATCAAACCGGCCCTTTGCTGAAGCCTTCTAGATCCGACCTGCAGGAACGCGAAGAAGACTTGGGATTCAGATTTGAAGGCTCTTGCCTCTCTTATGTAGCCGAAAATTGGAGCCAGCCTCTAACCTTGTCAGTTTTCCTTGTCAAAGCAGATTAAAGCCTTTATGCTGTTGTAAACCGGAAGATCATGTGCTAAATGGAAGCAAGCCTTGATCTTTCCTTTCCCTAAATTCCTTGGAATTGCCTTAATCTTTGGATCCGGTTGGGTGGAAACTGGAAGCTCCATAGCTTGGTTGTGGAAGCCAAGTACTTTTGTTCTTTAGTAGAACTGCTATAAGACCTTTTCTTCAGTTGAGCCCATATAACTGTTGTACTAAGTGGATAACATCAAATCATATCAAGTGGTATCAGAGCGAGCCGATCCTCACACCTGATCAATGGCCCAACGCTTCAATGTTACTGAAGCACAATACCAGCAAGCTTTGTCTAATGCCCGGCTAAATTGCATCCCGGTTAAGTATTGCATCCTTAGCATTGCCTATGCCTAGCAGCCAGAAGAGTATGACAGGGCAAGTGGAATTGTTTATCTATTCTCAGACGCTTTCTTCCGATATTTATCTCGCAACCTTAACCACCTCCTTTGCCTAATGGTCCTCCTCCAAGAACTCCTCCACTGCCACCTGCGAGAAAATGGTTAGAGAAAGCGGACATACCGCCTTTCAAAGGGGAAAGACAAAGCCCTGTCAAGGTTGTCGGTTTTATCGGGCGATTAGGGAAAAGTTTTTAAACGCGTGCAATGGATATGGAAAGACCGCAAGCCATGGACACTTACTTAAAAGATCAAGCCCAAGCATGGTGGCAAGGCAGACGAGAATGTGATCCCAGGATCAATAATTGGGAAAGTTTCAAAAGGGCATTTGAAGCACATTATTTACCTTCTAACTATCACAGTGAGCTACGTAGGGAATGGGATCGTCTGAAACAAGGGGAAACTGAGAGTAGTCAGTCTTACACTTCCAAATTCACTCATTTAGCGGCACTAATAAGGAATCTGGATGGGAAGGAGCTTCTGAGAAAATATGTCCGCGGATGTAGGGATGATATCTATGCGAAAATGGGAATATTTCACCCTAAAGATTTAGATGAAGCTATAAAACTAGCATCCGCAGTGGAACGAAAAATAGATCCAAAATCTAGGAAATTTAATTTTTGGGATGAAGATACTTTAGAACAAGAGGACAAAAAGAGTAGCAAAGAGAAGAATGGAAGTAAGAAATCTTCCAAAAACTTTAAGAAGAGGAAGAATAACGGTAACGGTAATGGTTCTGAAAAGAAGCGAGAAGAGGGAAGTCAAGGTAGACCGAGGAAGGAAACCAGGGAACCAAAGGGAGGTTGTTATAGATATGGGGGAAAGCATTACCTAAGGGATTGTCCGTTTGGAGAAGGGGGGATCACAAAGGTTGAGACACCTAAACCTCAGAGGGGTGTACAAATGCATGCTATTGAAGGTCCTAAACCGGAGGATATACCTGAGACCTCTAAAGCTGCTGATGAGCGGAAGAAAGGTGTAAGCTTTCAAGATGAGGAACGGGCAAAGGCTAATGCCAAAGAACGGAGGTGGCTCCAAATGGGAACTTTGGGGTAAACATAGTAAACATTTACATTTCTTAAATGTAAGATTTGAATTGTATGTTGATTTTTTGTGTGGAATGAAAATTAAACTATTATGTAAGCATGGTGCATTAGATGTAAATTTTGAAGAATGGTAATTGCAGTTGTAGCAATAGGCCTGACAAAAATTTACATCAGTATCGCGGAGATACAATGATTGGGTATCGTGAAGATACTATATCCTGGAGATACAATCAAGTAGTACCGCGGAGGTACAAGGATATATCGTACCGCGGAAGTACGCGGATATCCATAACTGTTTCTTAAGTTTGCAGGACTAGGGAACCCTTCGATACAATTTGATTTGGGAGCAATCACCTTGAGAAGGGATGGACCCATCTCAGGTGCATTCAAAAGAATGCTAGGGGGAGTGATCCAAATGCAAGGGATTAAGGCAATGGGCATAAGGAAACTAATGGTTATAAGAATTGATAAAAGAGGCAAGAGATTATATCATAAGTGACCATTACAAGCAAAGGAATAGGGCAAAATATCCCTTCATGCAACTATTTTTACCAAAGGGGATGATATTTCATAAGGAAAGGCACATGCAACTTTATTTATACAAAAAGGCCGATTTGGAGACAAAATTAGCGCGAACATGCAAAAAGGGGACGAACTATTATTGGAAGGAAAGCTGACAGCGCAAAACAGATAGAGAACAGATTCTTGTCAACGGATTCGGCACTAGCAACCGACGCCTGTTTCTGAATCCGACACCATCAAACCGGCCCTTTGCTGAAGCCTTCTAGATCCGACCTGCACTGTTCGTTGAACAAGATTATTGGAGATGCATTGGTTTTTCTTCTTCAAATGTGTATGGGCCATTATATTGAGATTATCTTCTATCTTCTCTTGTTTATTGTGCTTCATGGCTCACTAAAACCTTCATGTTATACAGAAATACATCCTCTATATTGAATATCATGATTCATTTTGGATTTTGCTTGGTCAAACTAAGGAACAAAAATATGAATTTTGCTTTCGCATGTAGGAGCCACTTGTATAAGGATTTGTATCTCTTCATTATATATGAGACATTTAGGCAGGCGTGGTCATTGTGAATAAGGAATCAAAGTTTGATAACTTGCATTTGCACCAACATTTTTATCTACGTGATGTTTTGAATGATGAATGAAGAAGAAGAGCATATTTTACATTCACCTGAGACCAACTGATATGTTAGATACACAGACGACCACACCAACATTGCTCACTAGGTCCTTCCCCCGATCACTTTCTACTGGTATGCAAGCCTGGGAGTAGAAAACTAGCGTGTTACCATTAGACAAAATGTCGAGAACATGTGGCATTTCTTTTTTATGGTTTATAATAGAGAATAGAGACTTAGATGGGAGATGAAGCTATGGACTTAAAATTTAATATGGAAATCTAGGTACATATTTCTTTTTTGCCCAATAGATGTACCTACGTTTGAATCCTAGGGCCCACTTGATCTTAGGCATAACGTAACTAGCACTGTTGCAAATTAAACGGGAGTGTTGCAGCACTCCCGTTTCGTAGATTCCCTTTTTAAAAACACCACATTTCTAAAATTAGCCTTTTTTGAAACTTGTTGAGAATTTGTAGAGGTTCCGTGTTTTTTTCCTATCATTTAGGGCCATCATTAGGCGACAACTTTGTATTTATGGAAATAAAATTTTCTAAAAGGCTCCACTAAAATGCTTCTCCGCTCTCACGGCGACCCAGTTTCCATTTTGTTCTAAACTTGGAAAATGGAAAGCCTACAAAATGCCCCGAAGCCTAACATGTAAGCTAATTCAGTTTTTTTTCCCCTCCTTTTCCTTTACCACAAAATGCAGCCATGAAAAAAGGTTAAAAAGGCTAATAAAAAGTTAAAGGTTTGTATTAGCAATCTGTGTGCATTTGTGAAATCAATATTAGGGTTGGATTGTAGAGGGTTTAAAGGGTAATCGAGATTAGTGTTCGATTGTTAAGGGCAAGCATGGAGAAGACAACGGATCTCAACATTTTATACTTCGTAAAGTCAGGGTGCTATAGATTTAGCCCGTGCATCCAAAGATGTCGCGTCACATGACCGCCATTCTTTTCTTGAATGTCGCCCTGAATTTTCGACGACACTTAGACTGACATTTTGAAATTTCACCTGCAATTCTACACTCTAGCCATTAGATGCTTGCCATGCGGTGCTGAATCTACGACACTCGTAACTTCACGTTGCAGGAACATCCCTCTACCTTGAATTTCGGCGAGTCAAGCAGGCCTCCACGCTGCTGCAGGTATTTCAACCTTTCTCGCCAGACTTCAAGGCAGAGGGGCATTTTTATATATAGCAAAATTGTGAATCTACTAGAAGACTATGATATGCTCAAAGGATCGGCCAAAGTGGACAAGCAACAGTTCCAGAGATTTTATTTTTGTAAAATACTAGGAACTCAAAGATAATTGGCACTGGAGGTTTTGAGCAGAAGATACTCCAAGGAGGTTGATCTTTGGGGTTGGGAATTATTCTTTACGAAGAACTTACAAGCTGGGATACTTTTTTAGAACTCAAAAGCTCAGGTGTTAAATGCAAACTGATTAATAAGGAGGATTTGGCCATTTCACATTTATTTTCCTGTTGATACATCATCCGAAGCAAAAGATCTTGTTCTGGCCTTGTTGCAACCCAATCCAAAAACAAGAATATCTTTACAGTGTATTTCATCCGATCCCTAGGTTTTGAAGCATAGTTTATGTCAATCAGTCGGTTGCAAACCAAAATGCAAAAGAAACCCATTTGTAGCACAGGCCTAGGCCAAGCATCAACGAATTTGATTGCAACTTAAAAATCAGGAAGCAACTGTGCCCCATGTGCTCGTTAAATTTCAATGGTTAAATGTCAAATGGCAAGCTACTACTCACGAATTTCCTCTGCTTGGAAAGGTTTACTGATACAATTCCCTTTATCAAGATCTCCTCCTTCAAGAAGTGGGAGTAATTTATTGGAACAAGCTTAAAGAAAAAAGCCTCTATTCAGAGTTTGTTCAGGTTTTCATTTGTACATGTGTACTTGGACAATTTTTCTAAACTACATTCATTATGAGCTAGTTATAGCTCACTTGTTGTACATACAAAGATGTGAATAAAAATCATCATGGGATTACGTCTCTTTTCCCAATAATAATTTGCAAGATCCCACTCCACATTAGAATTCCATTCATTGATAGGATTGTAGAATTATGTGACTATCTAGGGCTAGTTGACATACTTGGCCAACTGAATTAATTTGTGCAACTAGAGGGGAGAAAACATAAATTTTGTTTCGTGTAATGTATTTGTTAGAATGGATAAGATGTGGCAATATGAAAGTTTCGTGTATAAAAGGTGTCCTTCATCCGTATATTCAATACATCTTAAAATTTTCTGAGTCAACTATATTATTTCATAATATGTTAGGTTTTTATTTTGTAGGAGCCATACTTATGTAAATCGTTTGTGATGCTCACATTGTAGATAACGTATTTGAATGATCAATCTTTTGTTGAATGTGTATTTTGTTCTATCTCTTCATTTGCATTAGAATTTATGCATGATTTTCTTTTGAAATAAAATAATAAAATGTACAAATGTTGGTTGTCTTCTTTGGTGTTCGTGTAACTTTTATTTCTTTATAAATACAAGACAAAGCTATAAGGAAGAATACGACTTCTGCTTCTGAATTTGTAGTAGCAACCGATGACTAAAATGATAAACGAATAATGAAAAGAACTTATATTTTTTACCCCCTTCACCCCTCTTAATCCAGAATCCTGGGTGGAAGACTGCGAGGTAAGATCTGCGGGGTGAAATGGGTAGCCGAAAATCAAAGGAAGCCAGAGCCGAGCTTGGAAAAAAAAAATGGGGGAAATTTTGGATACACACGCCAGGAGGGAGCGAAGGAATTTCGGGACCTTGCGAAACGTAATAGGGAAAGTTCACCTCGAGAAGATTCCTCGAGGGAATTTCCCTCGGCGAGCGCCCATGGGCGATGGCGGCGGCCTGGCGCAGCCCTTGGCCGAAGTCTGGCAGTCTTCGAGGAAATATTCGAGGGATCTTTAAGAGGAGTGAACTCGTCCCATGATTTCAGTTTTTTTCTTGTATTTTTATTTGGGGTAATTTCTGGTTTCCCTATTCTAGCGGGCGCCGCCTAATGGAAGTTTCTTGAAGCTATGCGACTTAGGGGAAGCATAGGGATTTATCTATCCACGACTATGGCTATGGTGTTGCCACCTCCTATCTGCCCGCTTAATCCTTCTAGCTTCGTCATAAGCTTCAAAAGTGAGCTCGGATAAGCCATTTACATTCTTGAGAGAAAACCTTGGACCGCCGTGTTTAGAGTCCAGGGATGTGGTATTTGGGACTTTTTGTGGTATTCCGGCCACCCGTTATCAGCCAAATGTAACTTCAGGTTTCAAGCCCGAGAATCAAGCGTTTTGGGGCATTTTTTGGATCAATCCGGCTCTATCACGGGCTCAAATCGCTTCCTCTCTTCATCAAACTAACGTTAAAGAGGCGGACAAAGTGATTAGAAGGGCTTTTAGAAGCAGTTCAAGCCATCCACTTGGAGCTGCAAGGGCGATCCGACCAAAAGATTTCGGCTCATGATCGCCATTTCGCTTGGTTTTGGCGAGAAATACCACTTTTGGTGGAAATACCACCCTTTTGGTAGGAAATACCACTTTTTGGCCGGAAATACCACCTAGGCGATAACGGATGTCGAGAAATACCACCAAGAAATCGAAATACCACATCCCCGGACTCTAAATCTGGACGTCCAGAAAACCTTGTGTAATGTGTGTCCCGCTAAATTACATTATGGTTGCTAAAAAATAGCCATAGCCAAATTGGAAATTTTCGGTTTGATGAGCTAAGGCATAGCCAAAGTGGGAATTTTCGGTTTGATGAGATCGGAGGAAGAGCAGGGAACCTCAGCCTTCTTTGTTTTAAAATCCGGGAGATGTTCAATTGATACTTTATTTTGGAAAACTCAAATGATTTATTTTGGAAAACACAAACGATTTACTTTCGGAATTCAGGCGTTGCATCATCGTTCTGTTTCAATAGCGGTGAACCTTATTAGAATTGAGGGCCATTCCCATGAGTTCCATGAGTTCAAGCCAAAGACGCTCTCCTGTGGCTCTGTGTAATTTAAAGACTATATACAGAAACAATTTGAGCTCCATCTAAATCTCTGCTAAATAGAAGCAACGACCCTAAATTGATCACTCTATTCTAGAATAGGCCTCCGCCTGAATTGTCTTTGATGCAAAGTGATCTTCTTTCGAAACTGTCTTCGTAGATGGGCTCTTCTCCTGCGAGACTGTAGGTATAAGAATAAGTAGGAGCATTTTAATAAATTAAGAAAATATAGGAGCATTTTCATAAATATTTAAAAATACAAGGGTATTTTTATAATTTTCCCTTAATTCTATTAGGCTGAGATTCCACTGGCGGACATTAATGCCTGGCATTTAATAGCAAGCCAACCAAATGGACAGATTGCAAACTTCCGGAGTTGCACTGTGATTCCACTAGCACAGGCAATTTAGGTTTGGGAAGATGATGTGGAGCATCCGGGCGAGGCTAGGGAAGAGATAATTGCCGGATTAACTGTTAGGGAATTGTCCCAGACAATTTGGTAGGAAGGAAGGAACGGCATCAAGATCTTTACCGCTCCTCATCTCCGTGGGTTGCTCCACGATTTAGTTTCAGCCCAAGGGAATTGTTGCTGCGATGGAATCAACGCGGCGGCAGGTTTTAATAGAGGCGGTTTTGGTGAAGCAGAGAACTCCCCTTCCAGCGATGGAATCTCACCCTTAGAATCTGATTCCCTTTTGTTTATGATCGTGTTCTCATATTCTAAGGGTGAGATTCCATTAGAGTGGACGTCTTTTATTGACGTGGCACTAAAAGTCTCCATATTAAAATGGAGTGTTTGCGCATGAGATTCCACGCTGCTTCAGAAACTGCCAGAAAGTGAGAATTTCAAATGGACAAAGGTAAATGGAAGCTACAAAAGGATTCAGAAACAAAAAGTAGCAAGGGAACAATTGAAAGCTAAAGATAAGCTTCATGAAGACAACTCTTTCTCATACAAGAGAAGCAATGGAATAACAATTGGAGAACCAAAACTTCTGGTCAAAGGGGTCATTCCAGAAAAAGCTAAACATGCCACTCATGATCTATGTATGACATTGACCAACATCATCAAGGATGCCAAAAGTCAAGATAAGGGTCAACGCTCTTACAGCCTAATGGACTACCCCATCAAAAACATAAGCAAAGATGGGTCATTAACTATGAAATCTCAAGGCAAAGCTAAGCAAAAGATGAATCCTACTCCAAGGATTTCACAGACTTCTTCCACTCATTCAGCAAGTCTGTCCCAGCTAAACATAACTTCTAATGTGCCTCATGATCAATTGGATATAGGTTTGACTAAATCCATAAGTCAAACCAATGAAGTTATTTCCAAAGATAATCAGCATCATCAAGATAATCAGGTTCAACATCAAACTGATCTGCATATCGACTGTCAAAACCCTTTTCAGGTATTATCTGACCTAAACAATAATCTAGATTTAGATTTAGATAAGAGCAGAGAATGTTTATCTTCACATGCCATTCCATCATTATATCCTTCTGAGACTGCCACAATTTATAATTCTATTCCACTCATTCCTCCCATTCAGTCCTCACTCCCATCCCTTGACTTGGATTCATCAATTGTGGAAGAACCTTTCAGTCCTTCAAGAATATCTAGTAAGGTTGCAGATCAGCTAGCTTCCTTGCAAATGCAAATGGTTCATGACACAGCAGATCAAGGATTCTCCAAAGATACTGAGCTCAAAGGGATAGCTACTTCTGACTTTGTTCCTGAGACTCCAGAGGATAAACAAGATTCAGTACTGCAAATGGAGCTTCAAGAAAACTCCAGGCAAGTATTAGATTCTATTCCATTAAATACTCTTGATAATAACTCTATGTTTCATTTTTATCCTGGTGATTGCTCTGATTATAGTGATTGTGAAGATTATGTAACTGATAAAGAAAATTGGGGCAAGGAGGATTATCTTATAGACAACACTGCTAATCTCTCTAAGACTGAAATTGATCCTCCAGCCAAGAAATCTGCTAAAAAAGCCAGGAATAACATAGGGAAGATCCCATCAGGTATGAATAAGACTCCTGCCCAAAACACCAGGAGCAAAAAGAAATCTAAAATATCCAGAATTTGATTTCCATGCTCTTCCCCTTTCTCTCTCTGGATATGAAGATTTTATCCTGGAATCTTAGAGGCATTAAAGGTCCTCTTAAAAGGAGACGAGCAATTGCTCAAATCAAATTATACAATGCTGACATAATTCTTCTTCAAGAGATTAAGCTGCCATCTTTTGAGTGTAGCAATCTAGGTGAATGGATTCACCCTAACTCCTCCTCCATTTGGATTGATTCTGTTGGGGCTAGTGGTGGTCTTGCTATAATATGGAAGGGTGATATCACTCATATTTCTCTTCATAATGCTCCCTCTAAAACTTGGCAGGCTGTCATTCTCTCTATTTCCAACTCCATCTTTGGTGTTGTTAATGTCTATGCTCCTACTTCTCCAAATGATAGAGAACCTGTTTGGAATGAGATTAATTCATGGTTAGGCTCCCAAAATTTGGATACTTGGATCCTTGCTGGTGACTTTAATAACACTCCCTCCTGGGAATTAAAGTTAGGAAATAAGATCAATATGACTAGATCTGAAAAACAGGCCTGGGATTCTCTTTTAACAGACAATGGTCTAATCTACATTCCCTCTTCCACTGCTACTTATACCTAGTCCAATAAACAGAAAGACAAAGCCCGTGTCTACTGCACTTTGGATAGATTTTATGTGTCCAACCCTGCCACCTCTTTCTGGGACAATAACTATGTTTCTAGTGATGAAGGAACCTCTATCTCTGATCATCAGCCTCAGTTTCTTCACACTTCTCATGTCACCAAGATCCAGAGGCAAGGAAGTACTCCTTATAAATTCAATATCTCTCTTCTAGATAATGAGAACTTTTGCTCTCAATTTGTTGCCTTCTATGAGGATCTGACTGAGAGAATGAATAACTTGGCTGCTAATAATGGGAATAGGCAGCAAAAGAATCTTTTCTAAAATTAAAGCTGTGAAGTCCTGGATCAAAACATGGTCTAAAGCTATGCACCTTAATTGCTGTGAGGAAAAAAATCAACTTCTCGTGTTTATGAAAGATATCAGATCCTTACTTCAACAGGATCCTACAAATTTAAATCTGCAGATAGGTGAGGACATTTTGGAAAGGAAAATTAGAAGCATTGAAGAGATTGAGGCCAAGGGCTCTACCATCAGATGTAAGATAAAGTACTCCAATAAGATGGATTCTGGTAGCTCTAAATTCTTCTTTAGAGTAGCTAAGAGTAGAGTGTTGAGAAATTCTATATCTGAGGTGATTGATGACAATGGTACCAAGCATTCTTCTCATTCTGATATTGCCACTTTTTTCAAGCATAAATATATGGATATCTTCCAGATAAACCTATTCCACCTACTGACTTGGTAGAGGCAAATGATTTTAAAGATATAGCGAATAATATTCTGCCTTCTGTTCCTGAAGTGATGAATGACTCCATGGTTACTCCTCCTTCTCAGCAAGAAATTCTTTCCTCTCTCTCTTCCTTCAGCAAGGGCAAATCTCCTGGTCCAGATGGCTTGCCAGCTGAGTTCTATATTAAGTTCTGGGATATTATCAAATATGATACCTCCATGATTCATGACTTCTGGAATAATGATTATCTTCAGACCTCCATTGCTAGTGGTTTCATCTCTTTGATTCCAAAAGTTGATCATCCGAGTAAATTCCAAGATTGGAGGCCCATTTCTCTTACCAATACTACTTATAAGTTGTGTGCTAAAAATCATTGCTCTCGGAATTAATGACTTCTTGCAAAGAAATATTAGTCCAAATCGATTGACCTTTCTTCCTAATAGATATATTCTCGATAATTATGTGGCTGCTATGGAAGGTTTGCACTGTAATAAAATTTCTAATCAAAATTGCATTCTTCTCAAACTGGACTTCAAAAGGGCCTTTGATTCAGTTAGATGGAATTTCTTAGAGTTTGCTATGGCTAAACTTGGTTTCCATCCCAAGCTCATTAATCTTATTCTAGGTCTAAATCGGGATCTAAATCTGTTTGTTCTTATTAATGGTGTGCCATCGGGTTCTTCTCCTTATCTTGTGGTGTTAGGCAAGGTTGCCCTCTTGCTCCTTATCTTTTCCTGGTAGCAGCTGATCTTTTAACCAAAGTTATTTCCTATTATCAGGATAATGGCCTAATCAAAGGCCTCAAGCTTCCTAATTCGGATGAATATCTTACTATGCTCCAATATGTAGCACAATAACAGGGGGTTACTTTTAGATTTTTGTACTTTTTTTCACATGGTTTTTCTATGATTTCATTGTTGTATTCGTTGAGGTGTACTAAATAGTATTTCTAGAGTGCACTCTTTATGGGCCGTTAATTTTCATTAGTTGGAACAATCCGAGGGTTGTTGTCTTTCTCTGCATGTGTTTGTGCATGAACACTGCGCATGCGTATGCATGTGCATGTGCATGTGCGCGTGCGTAATGTGCATGTGTCTTGTGCATGTGCAAGTGTAAGTGCATGTGTGTGCATGTGCATGTGCATGTGTACTTGCCCTCTTGGATTCTTGTTGTCGGAGTGGATTTTTGCTACCACGAGGTGGTTGTTTTGCTCATACTTGCAAAGGTATTTGTTTTTTAATGTTTCTTCAGTTAGCATAATGGTTTTTTTTACAAGGTATTAGTTTCCTGGTTCTACAATGTAGTGTTGCAAAACCCGCCTTTGTTTCCCTTCCCTTTATCTGTTCTAAAATTTGCTTGCCGATTCAAAAGAATATAAAGTTTAGGCCCTCTGTTTGCTTCCAACTCTTGGATATTCTGGCCTTTTTGGATTGTTCATAGTAGCCAGACCTTTAGCTTCAATCAACAAACGGATTCTTATGCACCCTACGACGGTAGGATTATTCCACGCCCTTTTTGAGTCATGCGGATCAGTCAAGCGATGGCCACAAGAATGCATTTATATTGTAGGTTTGGAACTTTAATCGAACGGAAGGTGAATCATGCATTACCTTTAAGCTAGAGATAGAGCATCCAAAATCATATGGATTGATAAACAATGGTTTCATTGTAAAGAGAAATAAGTCATAGCTGAATAACAACACGTGGAACGCTAACGAGCAAGCGGATCGGACAATGTGATCTTAATAATTGAGAAGATAAAAAGTTTGGCGGAGACCTATACCCCAAGCGGAGGGTGAAATCCTTGCGAGCTACCAATCGTGGTCCAATCTGAGACTCCAAGATCTTTTATTTCTAACCACGGACTTCGATTGTCATTGAACAACATTGATCGGTGATCTTTGTGGAATTCGAGGATCTTGAAAAGACTACGAGCAAGTCGGTGTGGTGTCGATCTTCTCAAATTCTTGAACGAGTCTTGGACTCCCTTCCATGCCACCGGTATGAGGATTTGCTACCCCATAGTTTATAATGTTTAGATAGATTGAGATTTGTTATTAATAACGGCGGTATGAAAAGCATGTATGTTAAGGCGATTACTTATTCATTCCCTCAGAACAAGATAAAAGGTCCATGGATGGGCTACGACTAAGCGATTTGCCGTAAGCAACTTTCTTTGGTCAAATTAACAATGCCATATCGAACCTGGAAAGAGAGTTGATCAGTTTCTAACTGCAACTTAGCACTGGTCAATATAGGCGGGAATGAATTTAGCCAATGGCTTGATTGATGGCAATTTGGCATCACAGAAATAGAATGTCTCATGTGTAAGACTTGTTCATCATTAATAAATTCTATTATTACATACTACTACTTCATGTATTAATATTGGTATTGGTATAATTCTATGCAATGTTTTCGTTTCCATAATTTGAGCACCTCTAGTTTGTTAGATTTGTGAGGCTATGATATACCATCCATCATTAGAGTATTAGGTAATGTCTATATCTACACCCCGGGGCCAAAAAAATTTTTAGTTAACACAAACCATTAACACACAACTACCTTAAACATTATTAACACAAACCATTACATTTGATACATTTAAATAAAAATCCCCCTTAAACCCCCTTTGGTTTGGGTGCATATTCACCACGGGGGTGACTCGCAACGCTAGAGCTGTTGGATAGGCATATTCACCCTTTATTCCTTAATCTACACCGTACATAAAGTTCCTCGTTTGTGGGGTATGCAAGTACAAAATTTGCTATACTGTATAACAAGATTCGCAAAATACTATAAGATTTCAAGCTTTAATACTATATGGTGTCGATTTAAATGCGTGCAAAATACAATTATGAGGGCTCTCGCTGCCCGCGTCACCCCGTGTGAATATGCACCCAAACCAAAGGGGGTTTAAGGGGAATTTTAATTTAAATGTGTTGGACCCAATGGTTGTGTTAATTATGTCAATGGTAGTTATGTGTTGGTTGTTAATGTCAATGGTTGTTATGTGTTGGGGATTTAATTTTTATATGTTGGATGTTAATGGTTTGTGTTGCAAAAAAATTTTTGGTCCCTTGGAGGGCCTTAGGGACGTCCCCTGGGTGACAAAATTTTAGAATTCAAACCCGGAAAAAATTAGAATCCATTTGAGGCTTTCATCACACAGTAGCTTTTGAATTTCATCACAATAAAACAAATAGAACATAAGTAAAAGCTACCGTAAAGTTAGAGCAGATTGATCCCATTATTAAGAAAGTCATAAAAGTTTGCAACACCCATACACAAACATTTTTTCAACTGAATTTAACAAAGACCTTTGGCCTCCATGGATTCTTGTGGGAGAAACCAAAGTGGAAAACTTTTTACGCTAGTTAGCACAAGGATCTAGAAGCCTTGGAATTTGCTTAATAACCGCCTCAAAAATCTAAAAATGCATGGTAATTTTTTGCAAGCTTCATTCCGAATGAGCCATAAAACAATATCCAATAGCGCCAATCTCAGATTAATCACCGTAGGGATGTGAAAGCCTACCAAACCCGGCCGAAAAATTGCTGTTTTAGCATAGATAACTTAACCAAACATATCCATATCTACACTATCAAAAAGATCCTGGAGAGAGCTTTCCAACGCATAAAAAATCATCTCAAACAGAGCTCTGGATCAAAAGTTATGATAAGAAATGTGTTGCGGGGGAAACCGATTTGCATGCGCCCTTCAAGCCCTTCATGTGTCCATTATGCACCACACACACAAAAAGAGGGCTTTTGTTGTGAGCTATTGGTTGTTGACCATTATGCGACCACACGCAAAAAAAAGGGCTTTTGTTGTGAGCCATTGGTTGTTGACCATTATGCACCACACGCACAAAAAAAGGGCTTTTGTTGCGAGCCATTGGTTGTTGACCATTGGAAAAAAAAGGCTAAAATTAATGGCTCAGAAATGGTGCACTCTAGATGTATGCATTAGTACATCCATTTGAATACATCAAAAATCATAGAAAACCTTAGTGAAAAAACGTTATAAAAAACAAAGAAAACCCACATTTATTATGCTACATATTCACATGGGGGTTACGAGGGTCGCTTCCTCGTATCTATCTTAATATCGCGAAAGTCTCATTATAGGGATATTCCCGATCATCAACTGCTTGGTATTAATGTTCTCCCATCCGGTCAAGCTACTAAGCTCTTGGGGATGCCTTTATCATTAGATCATAGCTTAAAGGGTCTTTGGGATCCTATTATTCGAGAATAATAAAAAAAGTCTGAATAATTACAGAATTACCTCACTCTAGTCGAGTAACTATTATAGCAAACTCTGTCCTTGCAAGCTCTCATGTTTATTTCTCCCTTTGCTCTTGTTGCTCTAAATGTGTTTACCTTGAGCTAGAGAAAATTATCGAATTTTATTTGGAAGGTGGCACCTAGTTAAATCGGAAATCCATATGCAAACCAAAAGTTAAAGGGGGTCTTGGCTGTAAAATCTTTTTCCTCCAAGCTCAATCTCTTGCTGTGTAAATTTATGCAGAAGGCTATTCATGGGAATCAATCCCCCGCCTACAAATTTGTCGGATGGATCAATCAAAGTCGTCTTTACTCGGGTCACCCATCTATTCAAAGACTTATTGCCTAATTACGCCTTCACTCATCCAAGATCTGCTCCCAATATCTCTCCTTTAATGAGCAATATGATTAAAGCTTGAATTCCATCTCTCAACATTTTTAGTTCATCTCTTCTCGATAAGCTTCATTGTGATCTCGCCTATATTTTTTGAACCCTATCTTAGGTGATCAAAATTCTACATTTCGGCCATCAAGCATCCTAAGATTTGTAAGAAATGGCATGATGCTTTGGACTATACTTCATCAGAGATCTCTTTGTTGGAGATAGAATTATCTCTTGGACTGCTCTAAAAATATTATTAAAGGTACCTCCTTTGATAGAAAGGTATTCTTTTTTATCAAGCCTTTCTGTCGAATCTTTCTCCTAACTCTGGGAAAGGAGACTGGTTTTTGAATGGTAAGTTTGATTATAAAGTGAAAAATGTGTATACTGCCATAGCTTCTGGTCCAATAGATAGCAAAGCAATGGTCAAATGGGGTATTAATCATGATCAGCTCAAAATTCTCTTCAAGAATGTTTGGAATTCTTACTGCCCTCCCAAAATCTCCTATTTCATATGGCTTGTTGCTAATGGCAGTCTAAACAATTTACATTCTATGTCTAATAGATATCCAAACATTATGGCAGACTGTCCTTTAAGATGTAATGCTATTGAAGATATGACTCATATTTTTTGCTGTGATAAGTTGATTGGCTTCTGGAATTGGATTGCTGATAAATTTGGTATTTTGTATGATGGGAATTTTCTTTCTTTCATCCAAAACTAGAAAGCTAGAAACCGTGTCTTGTATGGAAAGAAAAGACCCTCTATCTTCTGGATTAAGATGAATTTCCAATTTGACTTTGAGATTATTGCCACTGCTCATAAAAATAAATTTGGAGCTAATCATGACAGGAACTGGGAGAATCATGGCGCTTTTAGGGGTCACTATAATTTATTTGCTTCCAATTTAAATGTTGTGGATTCTAATGCTTTTCTCTCGGATGATACTAGAATACCTTAACTTCTTGCGTAGAGATGGAGCTCGGAAATTTGATGACATCTCGCCATATAGCCAAGGTTCCAAAGATCAGGTCATGAAGAATGATTTGGCTACTTCCATGGAATCCTTCCTCAAAGGGCACAATGAGATATCCGAAGAGAGTGAAGATCTTTGGGCATCT
Source organism: Isoetes taiwanensis (assembly GCA_021234155.1). Lineage (NCBI taxonomy): Eukaryota > Viridiplantae > Streptophyta > Lycopodiopsida > Isoetales > Isoetaceae > Isoetes > Isoetes taiwanensis. The sequence continues at coordinate 3,635,743 of JAJEKV010000094.1, forward strand.
ATATTGTGGAGGAGGTGGTTGATTCACTTGCCTTTGGGCTTTCCTGGCCAATCATAATTTCATCCTCACTGAAAGACAGTTGACCAGGTATAGAACCATGTACTACAATCACAAACTCCTAGCTGATCTGTATGGTTCGCTGATGATATTACTGGAGGACAAGGACAAATTTCGGCTCTTTTACACCAATAATTGGGGTCCAAATCAATACTATTTTGGATCTACAGACCCATTCAATGCCTACTTCAATTCCGTTTTCTTCTCTGATCAATGATCTCCACATCTATAGCCTCTTCCTAAGTATGCTTCTGCTCTTAACTAATCTTCATCTGGTTTATTTTTGGGAAGGACTATACTTTTTGCAGGTGCTTACAGTTTATATAGAGCTTCAGTCTCATCAGCTTGGGGCTTCATCGAATTGTTATATCTTGGAGCATTTTGTCTATTGGCACATTGTTGGTTACATAATGTCCTTTGATTTTTGTGCTAGAGCTCATAATCTATAATATGAAGCTCTATGCTGACCATCTATTTTCTCATGTGCTTCTCTATAAAGCACATTCATGCTATGTTCTTGAGATTTTATAATTAACGACAAAACCATCTCTTGCTTTCAAAAAAAAAAAAAGATTCCACTCATGCATGTCCTTTTTGAAAAAGAAGATTAAGAAACAGGATGTTAACCTTTCCTCTCCGTTGTGATAAAAGATAGGTGGTTATATTTTTATTTTCTAAAGGGCGAGGGATTATTGGTGATAGTTAAAAAATAGTTAAAATAATAACACCTTGGCATATGCACATAAAGACCGAGGCAAAGTGGAATATGTCAAACCTCTTAATTTTCAGATCGAAACTTTATTTGCTTGTAATTAAAAGTTAAGTTCTAAATCTTGAGTAGTTGAATCTCACCTAACCTTGAACCAAAGTTGAATATAATGGACAAACGATTATTAATTCTATTAGAATATAGTTCCCTCCCCCCCCCCTCAACTCCCCTTTTTTGTCTTTGGCAATTTCAATAAAATCATCCATCTCCTATCTGTCTTATTAACAGTATAATTCTTTTGTGACAAATCTCACAAGGCCACTATAAATATTTCTTTGATTTCAAACTTATGGGGTTGGACCCAAATTTTTGAGATTTCAAACTTATGGAGTTGGACCCGAATTTCTGCTAGTAATGGATTTGTATTAATTTGAATGGCGAGAAAGATGTTCTTGAACATTTGGAATTTGAACCTACGTTATGCACAAAGTTTAAGCAAACTAAAACGGAATTACAATGGGTGAGAGTTCATCAAGATTTAAGTTCCTATTGGGGTTGAATTGCTATCGCCACACATTTGACTTACTATTTCCCCCACATTTGCAAATGTGATCATTTCCTGCTATTTCCAGTGATCAATCCCTTATTATGAATACTTTTTATGGGTTATGTTTGATGGAAGCCATGTTTCTAATCCGCGAGTACAAATCCATGGGTTGCAAGTAAAGCATGACTCGGTGCATGAAGAGAACAGAATAAAAAAAATGAAGATTGGCTTTACTTGGTCTCAAAAACACTGGACCTCGAACTACAATTTGTTCATGGGTTGCTGGCAAAGTATGAAGTTATGCATGAATAGAGCAAATATGAAGCAGAAATTAGTCCTGGCTCAAAAAAGATCGGCCATGCTTCAAAAGAAAAAAAAATGGCAGTTTTTTCATATCTTAATTTTGATAAAATAGAATCTGGAAGTGCAATTTCTCTCCATGGGTTACTGACAAAGCATAAATCAAACTCTAGTATGGTAACCCAAGCACTTAAGACTGGCAACTCCGACCGCTCCTTTTGGAATATACGTGGATGTTAAGCCTTATCATGCAGATACAGAAATCAGGAGAAGCACACAATGGAGGATTTGGAAAACCGTGTTTTTTCAGCCAGTTGAATCTCAGGCAAATTGAAGTATGCCCGTGACTTCTCAAGATAGCAATGTGCTGATTAATTACAGCAGGGAAGAGCTTCAGGTGTTTTCAACTGTGGAGAAACAGGGACGGTTAATTGCACAAGGTGTATGATCTCTAGAGACAATGGCAGCTTGACATCTTTGATGCTGTGAAATTAGAGAAACTGAAACAAAAGCTACTGAATCGCTAAAGGTGAATCAAAAGCTACTGCAAAATGAAAGTTGAAAAAGAATAGACTAGAAAGCTTTAGGGCAGCGGTGGCAGGAAGAAACAACCCATGGCTATGGAATGCGAGACGTCCAATCTTCTGATACGATCCAATCTTTTGAAAAATACCCTTGTGTAGCAGAATACCTAAGCATAAGTTACAATAATGCTATGAATATTAAGAATAAATATGTTCATAGAAATATGAATAAATATGTTCATAGAAATATCAACAAATGACACTTACAAAACCATAGCATCCTCAATAGAAGATGAAAGGGCATCAAACACTACCCACTATCCAATTTAAAGGAAGCACACTGCCAACCACAACATACAATGGTGTTGAACAGAGTAAATCAAACCAACACTAAGCCGAGGAAGAGATGCATCCATATATTCCCTTTATACCAACAATTCCACAAAGACCCAATGGCATTCTTACATTCTTACAAATCCTAAAAAAGATGGGATCTACAATTAATAATTGGGCTTCACAGCAATCTTCGAAATCCAAAAGCTTGCCTCCACCATTAACCCCAAGAGATACATGTCAAATACCTGAAGCGACTGCAGCTATAGACCCACCTGAAAATTCCATCTAAAGAATAGGAAATCCTATTGTTTAAATTCGGATTTTCTGGTTTGATAAAAACGTTTTTGGTTTTTTTTTAACATCATTTTCCGAAGGTTTAAGGTTTATTGGCAGCCGGAAGATTTTTTGACATCAAAATCGAGAAAAACATTTTCATGATTTGCGGATATGGCGTAAAATTAGGGATGGGAAAACTTATGCGGCATGAGAGGCGTGTGGCCAAATCCGATGCTTAAGATCTTAGGGTTGCATCGTATGATTTGGGTTCCCGGTTTTTGTATGATTTATGTTTTGGCTCGATAGCACGGCGAGGAGGAGGACGCCATGCCATGCCCGCGATTGAATCGACCCGCGATTGAATGGCGATTTTGTCTTACGGCAATCTTTCAACCCCGGCTTCATTATCTCGATCCTCGGCCATGGCATGCCGATATTATATAGGCCCGAGATGATTCACGGAATGCATAGATCCGGTTCTAGCACAATTAGGCCCATGCCTTAAGTCGCGAGCTATTTCGGTATTGTCTCAATACTTTCATGTTTCTTGATCTCTTTTTGCCTTCATCTTTTTCCAATTGATCTTTGCTTTCATTTTACGATTCTTCTTTTTCTAGGAATCAGAGCTCCCCATCCATGCTCTAGCAAAGCCAGCGATTAGGTATGATAATCATTACATTGTTCATATTAGGGCCCTCCTTTGTGGTGTTCTTGATCTTGATGCTCTGTTGCACAAGAACTATGCGGGCTTTTGGTGTTTTACTTCGGTGAAGCCACAATCTCTATCAAATTTTGTCATTTTTTTCAATAATATATAATGGAGCATGTGTTGAGGAGCACAAAAATAGGCCTGATCGCGTCGATCCGAGACATCGGATCGCCATTCTAGAATGGGGACGAGCATGCATGTCATGCATGCATCTTGCGGGCGGCATGCCCGTTTTGGGTTAGGAGTTAAACTATTTCAGGCGTTTTACGCATCCATGTCTCATCTACCCTCTTCTCTCGGCGGATACCTTATTCTCTTTGAATTGTTTCCGGCGGGGAGGGGCTTCTTCACCTTTGGTTTTATAATTGGCGATCTTTCTTGCTATCCTTTACCGGCCTTTGGCCTCGTCTTTGTGACATTAGGCCCCTCGATCCTAGTTTGTAAAAAGTTCTTTGGTGGTGGGCGTTTGTTGGTTTCTTGCGAGAGTCCCATTCTAGAATCGCATCGATCAGAACATCGGATCGCCATTCTAAATGGGGCGAGCATGCATGTCATGCATGCATGCGGGTGGCGCATGCGTTTTGGGTTGGGGTTAAGCTATTTCAGGCGTTTACGCATCCATGTCTCATCGGTAGCTTCCTCTTCTCTCCATGATACCTTATTCTCTTTGAACCCACCCTCCCCTTCTTTGTTTATTGTTCAAGTTACGTTTTATCATGTTTTCCACCCGGTGATGCTTTTTCCACCCGGCCGGTGATGCTATTCTCTGGTATGTTTCTCTTTGTTGTGTTGGTGATGTGCGCAGTGCGAGGTTGGCGGCGGCATCCGTTTTGACTTCTCCCATGCGGGGTTTTTGGGGGGCGATTCTATGCCTTACGTTTGTCTAAGCCCCTTGCGAGAGGCTTATCACTAGGGTTTTCCTCGAAACCGAAGAGCGAGTTTTTAATCCCCGTTGACAAGCTTTCGGCGGTACATCAGCCACTCATTTATTAGCATTGTATTTGTTTTGGGGTCCAAATGATATAATTGGATTTTCCTTTTATTTTTAGGTATGGGTAGTTCGCATGTGTCGCTACTACCCTTATCCTATTGTAGAAAATCTGTGAGATGAATGAGAAGCCTATCTATGGGGTTTGTTGGTTTCTTTGCGAGTCCCATTCTAGAATTGTTAATTTAACCCTCGATACCCAATGAGAGCACGCATTTGGGCGGTTTGATTATGGCTATGGAAAATCTAATCCTCTTAATTCTTTTGGAGCTCCAAAGATTGGCTTTGTCTTTTGCGAGCAAAAGTTGATCATCTTTTTTCTTCCATCAATGGAAATGAAAACATCATCATTGTTTTGTATTGGATCTATCTTGCATATTCAATTACTGCACAAAGTAAAAGCGAGACAAAGAGTCTAAAGTGGGTTCATGGTTTAAATTTCATTTTACATTTCTCAAGCATGCTATTTACATCATCTTATAGCAGGCAATGTCCTACTTGGTTGAGCTGCAGAGGACTCACAACTACTCATCATAACTTCCAGAAGTAAGTATCTTTTGAATAATACAATATTTGCTCAAACATATAGCAGCATGGGGACTTTAGAATGCTAATTTAGTAGTTTAGGGATAGTAATATCCAATAGAAATGCATGTGGGAGGACTCTATTGATCTTTGGCGTAATGTCTACATTTGATTGCATCAGCTCACAATAAAACTGGAAATGTAAATGCTTGCTTTTCAAAGCTGAATGATATCCTATTGTAGCGGAGAAGCGTAAAGAAGACAATCCCCCAGGCTGGTCTTCTAAATTTTGCAACCCATTTTTTAAGAGGTGATATTTTTTCTTCCATGGGAAAGCGAAGAAGCATTAGCAAGTTATTACGATGGGCTGAAAAGTCAAGAAGGAATACTTAGGAAGGTGATCCACGAATGGGAGATAGCTACCGCCAAATGGCTGAGGTTTATACGAGGTCCTTGGGTATCTGAGATACCTTATCATTTGCTAAAAAGCTTTGGTTATTCATCAAAAAGTCATGGCGTTGGATCTCTTGCGTAAGCATCGGATAGGCGGCTTCTTGCGGTCATCTACAAGGGCATGGATGATTATGAGAAGGTTTTGGAACAACATAAGCTTGCGAGAAGTGTTTATACAACACAACTTTGCGGATGCTAGAATTGCGGATATTGCAATTCTGCGGACTTGCAAATTATCCTCAAACTTTATAGCGATCTTTGTGGCTACAACTGCGAGAATACATTATCTCAAATGGATGCGAGAAAGCCACGCAAAATCATTAGTACATGTGAACTTGGCAAAAGCATAAGCTTAGTTTGGAAAATGTGGTGGATGCCGACGCCATTGCCAAATTCCATTAGATATATCTAAGAACGACAAGGCTAGCAAACAAGTTGGCGGTTCTTGAGAAGGCTTTGTTGAGCTTGCTTCCATTAGTGAAAGGTTGAGTGAGTCGAGCAGTTTGTTACATTCTTTGAAACATGTGCACAAATGCAACATGTCTCTATAGAACACTAAAAGCAACTTTGGCGCATCAACAATCTGTGATTAAGGCTCTTGCTTCTCCTTTTTGGGATGCAATTATAATATAATCAATTAAAATGTGGCAAAATTAATTAATTAAAATGTGGCAAAATTAATCAAATCGCCCCTATGTACATAAATTTAGTTCATTGGATTTGTCATGGTTCCCCAATCACTTCCTCACGGTTTACATAGCATTTATTGATTGAATTTGTTCTTCTATGAATCATCAAGAAGAGGATATTATCTTACTATGCAAGTTAATGCCTTTGTTCCATTAATGATGAAGCTTTTGTGCTAGAGCCGATATATAGGCACTTGGAATTCTTGCATTGGGTTAGTACATGGTCATGCACCGTTCTCAAAATATCCACCCGATGAAGGTAGTATCCATTTTGAACATGTGCATGATAAGTTTTCGTTCTCAAAATATTTACCAATGAAGGTAATATAAGTTTGTTCGATTTATTTGTTTCAACATGTGCTAGGTTTTTTATCTTTCATTTAATTGTTCTGTACCATATACTTATGAGACAATAAATTTTCAACATACATTTAGTGTCACATTACATGCTACCACCTATTACGTTGATAGCCTTCACATTGTGATTTATTTATGGCTGCTGGCTATTTTTTCTCCATTCCCCTGTTTAATGGCCCCACAAAACAACTCTTCCATCTAATCTTTGGAAAGCAAGAGTGGGTCTCTTTTGACAGCCAGTACTTTAAAACTCTAGCAACAGAACGACATTGAACTTAACAGAAGTAATAGGAAGGATACGGACAGATTGGATAGACAAACTGTAAGCCTGTAAGGCAAGGGATAAAGGTTTTTCCTGAATCAGTACTGTATTTATTTTTTCTCCATTCCCCTGTTTGAGTGCAAATTTTTAGAGGGTTTTTTTAAGGATGGTTTAGGGGGTTTTTTTGTTTATGATTTAAAATGTGCATTTAAATGCACCCATTTCGATGAGAGTGGCTTTGAGATGTTATATTTATGTCATTGATTAACAAGGCATTGTAAAGTTAGATATAGAATAAAGCTCAAACTTTCACTAGAATATAGAACTTTCTACTTCCAGCTAATTACCGTTTCAGCAACATCTATTCATATAAAAAAAAAACCTTTATGTTATAGATCGTAGTTGATTGTGCCAAGAGGATTTTAGAGCTTTTGATTTTAACTTAAAAAAGCATACTTAGAGTTATATGTTGAAGTAAAGAAAACCTTTAAGCATTTTAACCGGTTTGCATACAAGGAGAAGAAGTAAAACTTAAAGCTCTTGTCCCGTCCATATCATGATAAAAACATCTCAATCCTGTTCACATTCATCATCTACAAGGAAACATCGCTTGCGCCTCTTATCTTTTATCTTTTGAGATCTTGATCCAACTAAAAAGCGAGCCATAGATTCTGCATAGACAGGAAGAACACTATAATAATTAGCTAATAACCATAATTAACTATTATTACAAGAAAAAAGAGGAAAGCCACTTTCATGTACACTTACTAAGCAGGTTCGTCATCTTCTTGAGGTATTTCGTCATCAGATTCTTCATCGAAAGATATATTGCGCTTCTCAGTAGTGGTAGGAGGCACTTTTTGAAGTTTTGATAAACGCGTAAATCTCACATGCTCAACAAGTGCCTTATCATTGTCAATCCCATAACAATGACGAGACAAAATAGCAGATGCAACTAATGTAGAACCTGTTCCACTAAATAAATCTAATATCAAACCTTCTTTGGGACTCATGTTCTCAATGATGAATTTCATGAAGTCGATTGATTTCTCAATGAGCTTTCTACTTGGTGATGATTGACTCGCAGCAAGTCTACTTCCAGGTGTAAAGAAATGTTTCAGTGAAGCTTTGGCACATGAGAAACTATCACCTGAAAAGACCACATCATAAAAGATTCATAAGATTGTTACCATATAATTTTAACATTCATTACATTAAATGAAAATATAGCCAAACTTACTTTCAGAAATGCCACTTGTTTGAAGAGATGGTTTTGTTCCCTTTCTTGACCATAAGTTAACAATAAGCACATTATTTGCAACCATCCCCATTCTATCTTTTGTGTAGCCAAAAGCTCCATCTTGTTGCAGAAAATAAAATCTTGTAGTTTCTAGGCATTTCAGCCTTGCCTCTTTTTCTATTGTCTTCCATTGTTCTGGTGAACAAATAGATACTATCCAACCATCATCATCTAAACATAAGGTTCCAAAGGAGAATGCAGCTTGCACCAAACTGTGGGTGCATTTGTTCCACTCTGGAACCTCCAAGTAATCGTTGCTTTGCAAGTCATGTGTGGGAAAGTCAATGATAACTAAATCATAGCCCCAATCTCTTGTAACTCCGCTTCTGCTATATTTATGAGAGTCCCTGGAATGAACTTTTGCAAACTCCTTATTCAGGTTTCGGCAAACTCCTTACTTAGGCAAACTCCTTATTCAGGCAAACTCCTTATTTCAGGCAAACTCCTTATTCAGGCATAATCTCCTTATTTCGTTTGTGCTGTTAAACGTATTGCACCAACTCACCCATTTTTATTTTACAGGATAATTGGCTCTGAATCTTCTTCTTCGTCATGGCTCTAAAGGATTGTGATATTCTGAGTTTCACCGCATCCGATATGATCATCACCTCTCCTGGAAAGCGTATGAGAATCTTCTCGAACTTTGATAATGGAGAATGTTGTTTGAACAGGAAGTGGCTATGTGACAGTTTCCAATTCAGGTTGGTCGGTTTGTGTGTTATTCAATCCTTCACTGGTAGAGAGGGAAGCTCAATGCGCCTTGAAGAATCCACCGACGATAAAGGTGAAGTTGTTTTCAAAGCACTTGCAGCAAATGGTAACTTTATTTCTGTCGAAGGAGCGCCAATTTGTATAAGCACTCCAAATGCACCAATACTGGTTGAAAGCCCTACTAATGAAGGTCGAGAACGATCCAACAAGCCTGTGTCAACATTTGAAAGAATTCTTTGGAGTTTTGGATCAAGTAAGTTGAAAAAGATTTGTGAGTCAGTACAGTTTGCACTAGAAGTTGAATACCTACCGCCCTAACTATAATGATACTTTAGTTTTTGAGTTGCCTCTGATGTCCTCAAGTCCATATGCGGTATGGAACATAAAGCTTGATCCATATATTTGGAGCAAGCCAGAGAAAACGAGTCAAGCATTTGATGGTGTGGTTAAATATTCTAGATGTTGTGGACATCTAAGATGCATGAATCCTACATGTGACTATTTCCTTTCTAGAGGTGTTCCAAACGATGTTCAATGGAAAGGTACTTTGTGAAAACAACCCACGCTTGGTCTTTTGTCCAAGGTCAAGGTGTACTAGCTTGTGAATATTGTGAGGAACAACCTTCGTTGCATCTCATTATGCAAATGTGTAATCTATTACGTATTCCCCGATAATGCCAATCACACAAGATTAGTCCTTCATGTTGGGAAGCATGAACACCCATTTAGATCTCCACCAAGTCGGGAGGAAGTAATTCAGTGTAAAAATATTGTTCAAGCAAAAGCAAGTGGATCTGTTCTTAGAAAGGGGCCAAAAGAAATAGAAAAGGAAGTTGCCATGGAAATGATGATCAATAAATTGATATCATCAGATGAAGCCTCTGAAATACATATGTGGGACAAAGAAAAAATTGATGGACTGCTAAAACAATTGCAGCCTCTTTGCTTCAAACGGAGGTATGGCTAGTATACAAAAGAGAATAACATTGTTCTCTTTTCTTCATTGCATATAACGTGAAGTCTAAGCATTTCTTCATTGCAGGATACGTCAATGGATAAACAAGACTCTAGAAACGCGTAGCCAACAGAAAGATGAGATTGGGAAGATCCTCTACTTAAAACAGCATTGCAAGTATCAGTTTTTCCATGGTTCCAAGTTTCCCTATCAACTTCACGACGAGGTTACTGGTAGATGCTACATATTCAAAATGTCAACAACTGGCCCTGGATCTGGAGTAGAACTTGTGAACAGGATGCGTCCTGGAGGAGATTTGGAGAATGCTTGGGTCCATTTTGACCACGTTAAGCGTATACCTGGATGGACATCTTTGGCTTGCCATGTATATGATCCTAGGTACTCATTCAACTTCAGTCATCTATGTGACTTGTATTGTTTAGTTTACCATATTTAGTTTTTGTTCATTACTTTCAGCATGCGTTGTCTATTGAAGATACCAGCTCACAAGTAAAGTTTTGGAAGAAGCTAAACAACGTGATGGTCTTAAAGACTTCCAAGCCTGCACAATTTAGAGGATTCATGGCTGATGAAGCTCAAGCCAATTGGAATGCAGTTCGTCTAGTATTTAATGATGGCCAACCAATGGAAGGCAAAGAGCGTGGATGTCAATTTCACTGGGAGCAGTGTCTTCAAAGGCATACAAATAAATATATTACACAAGAACATAGACAAGAGCATTTAACTTTATGCGAGCATGGAGATTAGCAACATCTTTGAATGAAGCTGAGATTGCTTATCATAATATTATCACATGGTGGCCAGGAAGAGCCAATCCAGGAGACCTACCTTCATTAGGATCTTGGCTTGCATGGTGGCATCAAAGGGCTAGTAGGTGGGGAAATTTCATGCATGATGGTGTTGATCTAATTACAACCTTTCGGATACCAAACACAAATATAATCCGAATACGTGCATGCAAGTTGGTTAGCTTCAAGAGGTTATGTTAGTAAGATAAGTTTGTATGATGCTTGTCTACATGATCTCAATTGAATCATGCATTAAAAAGTGCAAAGTGTAAATCACCACGGGGATCACAATTTTGTTGGCACAGTCACGGGTGGCCACAGCGATTCGAAGAATAAGCACTCCCAGCTCTTGACATGGTAAGTCCTTGGTTTGTGTCAATGCGGTTAATTCATCTCTTTGCATCTTGGAATTAGGTTTCCACAAATCCGGGTTAAGGAGGAATAATCGAGGCAGTTCTTAAGTGGACAAGAGATAGTTCAGTACAATAGGGACAATGGATCGGTAGCCATCGACCCGGATAAGAGGGCTCACACTTTCGGTCTAGAATCGGAATTGATGCATCAATAAGACGTAATATAGTGTTTGATGAAGCTACCTATATTGTTCATGAGTTTGATGTACCTCAAGAAGAGTGGGCTATTAGAAGAACTGAACCAGGTAGTAGAGTGAAGTGCCAGGGAAAATTAGGACCAAATGGTAGAAAGTGCAACTCCTTTATCAATAAGATCATTACTAGATCAACGGCGACACCATGTTTCACGAGGGGGCAAGGGCGACAAATGGAAGGAAAGTCGTGCAAAAGTTTTGGTTTTGTCCTGAACATGTGCAACACACTTGGTATCCCTCTACTAACATATTACATGTGCCAGCTAGACCAGCTGATTGGCCAGTCAGTACTGGGGTCAAACTAAGCAGTGAAGAGTTGGGAGTATTAGAGAGGGGGAACTACTCAATTAGAGGGATCAACCCAGGCAATCCTTGCATGCAAAATGAATCCACCACGGCGAGCAACTCAATGACAGTTATGGTGCGGTTTGGAAAACGTATGAATAAAAGAACAAAGTTGGGGAAGGAAGCAGAAGTTAGACTTGAACAAGCTCTGCAATTCGAATGTCAAGTGCTTTCAATGAAAGTCATCACACCTCAGTTAGATGTCGAATACTGTATTAGAAGACCAAATGAAACTTACAAAGTGAGAATGCAGAATATCGAGTGCACATGTGCAGATTTCTTGGCTAGAACAACAAAACAATAATATACTCCATGCAAACATCGATGTTTGTTCCGGCCAAGATATTGAACCATGACCCTAGATTGCATTTAGGCGTCATCCAACCCGTGATCACGGATGATGTCCTCACGATTAATCCTTCGTTGATGTCCTGTTTAGTCCTACGTAACATATCTCTTTGAAATTATTTCCATATGTTAATGTTATCTTCATATTAATTATTAAGCGAAGTGTGCACTATGTCTCATGAAATGCTTATTCATTCTAAGTTGTGAGGTGCAAATTTATAAATTTTAACTTTCTTTTTTTGGTATTTAACCCTCTTTGCCATCATGAAAAAAACCCTCTAATAAAAATCCCCCCCCCTGTTTAATGGCCCCACAAAACAACTCTTCCATCTTATCTTTGAAAAGCAAGACCGGGTCTCTTTTGACAGCCAGTACTTTGAAGAGAGCGACATTGAACTCTAGCAGAAGTAATAAGAAGGATACGTACATATTGGACAGAGACAACCTGTAAGCCTGTAAGGCAACGGATAAAAAAGGTTTCTTTTGAAGCAGTACTACTGTATTTCTCTATCTTTATATCTAGAGTTGTACTCATTATTCCCATCAACAAATTCAGTCCCAATTCCACTCGGTAGTTATTGTATGACTGGGGTACACTTAATGAATTTTTGTTATATCTGTCCAAGGAGAATCTGGTTTCTGGTATTTTGCACTTTTAAACATTATGATCATGTTACTTTACCACAAGCACAAGACTATATGGAGAGTATATTGACAGGATTTTCATTTGAATGTTAAGTTATTAAAGTTGTAAACATTATAATCACGTTATTTAATCAAATGATGCGTTCTCAAATTATTTGCATCGAAATGTTATTAACTTATTTTACACTTCACAGTCACTTCTTTGATCCAACAAGCGAAAGTTCTTTCTTTATAAATTTGTTTTATGAAATAGGCATTTAATATGCTGCATTTAGCAACCCAAGTCTCATGCTCTCTACCCTATATAAAACTGACATTATAGACTACAAATACGAACTTGACATTATAGAGTCCAAATACAACCTTAAGACCATGTTTAATTCCACGCACAAAATGCCCCTATTATGCTCTCCTACCATCTTCACCTAAAATATACGCCTACCATCTTATAAATGCTTAAACAATAGAGATAAAAAAAATCTCCAACTTCTAACCCATTTAAATTTCAAAACCACCTGTGCATACATAAAAGTGAACCATGTGAACACATCTACACACCAATATTGAATAATACGGTATTATGAAAGTCCAAGCTAAACCCCAGCTGTATTTCAAACCACCTCTTCAAATTGTGCTTAGGCAACATAGAGGACCAACTATCTGAAGCAATTATCAAGTACATCCAGGTTCGACATCATGTTATGAGTATTTGTACTTGGTCTAATATAGCATAATCAAGTTTAAAGTCCTAAATACCACACACATAAAATCCATATATTGAACTCTGTGTCTATGAATCTTAAAAAGTTCCTCTATACCATATGTCTATTCTAGCCAATAATGACACGGGCACCTCTTCAAATTGTTACTAAGCCCGGCAACGCCGGGCACCATAACTAGTATCATTAGAAAACAGGAATCACATTTGCATCCTTATACACTTGGCTGCATTTACAGATTAGATTGAAGAAAGCATACTGTCAAATATCTAACATGTGGGTAAAGTTTTACCTGTTGATCAAGAAAACCAGCACATGCGGAGTAGCTTCTCTTGGTTTTGCTTGTTTTGGCTTGGACATTCCATTGACAAGAAATTTAGATATTTATGATATATGAGAAATCAGAAAGGTGTGTTAAATAATGGAAGAGATAAAAAAAGACCCATGTTAAGAACACATAACTGTACGTTGAACACATAACAACATCCAACATATAAAAATTAAATCCCCCAACACATAACAACCATTACATTAACAACCAACACATAACTACTATTGACATTAATTAACACAACCATTGGGTCCAACACATTTAAATTAAAATCCCCCTTAAACCCCCTTTGGTTTGGGTGTATATTCACCACGGGGGTGACTCCAGGACAACGAGCTTTGGATAGGCATATTCACCCCTTATTCCTTAATCTACACCGCATTAAAGTTCCTCGTTTGTGGGGTATGCAAGTATAAAATTTGCTATCTTGTATAACAAGATTCGCAAAATACTATAAGATTTCAAGCGGGAATACTATATGGTGTTGATTTTGTGCACGTGCAAAATACAATTATGAGGGCTCTCGCTACCCTCGTTACCCCGGTGTGAATATACACCCAAACCAAAGGGTTTAAGGGGATTTTAATTTAAATGTGTTGGACCCAATGGTTGTGTTAATTAATGTCAATAGTAGTTATGTGTTGGTTGTTAATGTAATGGTTGTTATGTGTTGGGGATTTAATTTTATATGTTGGATGTTAATAGTTTGTGTTGCAAAAAATTTTGGCCGAGGCCTTAGGACGCCCCTTGGTGTGACAAAAATTTTAGAATTCAAACTAGAAAAAACTAGAATTCATTTTGAGACTTTCATCACATTGTAGCTTTTGACTTTCATCACAATGAAACAAATAGAACATAAGTAAAAGTTACTATAAAGATAGAGCGGATTGATCCCATTATTCCGAAAGTCATAAAGTTTGCAACACCCATACACAAACATTTTTCAACCGAATTTAACAAAGACCTTTGGCCTCCATGGATTCTTGTGGTGAGAAACCAAAGTGGGAAACTTTTCTCGCGTGTTAGCACAAGGATCTAGAAGCCTTGGAATTTGCTTAATAACTGCCTCAAAATCTAAAAATGCATGGTAATTTTTGCAACCTGCATTCGAATGAGCCATAAAACAATATCCAATAGCGCCAATCCTTAATAATCAATTTGGTAGGATGTGAAAGCCTACCAAACCCGCCAAAAATTACTGTTTTAGCATAGATAACTTAACCAAACATATCCATATCATACACTATCAAAACGATCTCGGAGAGAGATTTCCAACGCAATAAAAATCATCTCAAATAGAGCTCTGGATCAAAAGTTATGATAAGAAATGTGTTGCCGGCCTTCAAGCCCTTCATGTGCCCATTATGCACCACACACACAAAAAGAGGGCTTTTGTTGTGAGCCATTGGTTGTTGACCATTACGCACCACACGCACAAAAAGGGGTTTTTGTTGTGAGCCATTGGTTGTTGACCATTATGCACCATACGCCCTGGGGGCTTTTGTTGTGAGCCATTGGTTGTTGACCATTATGCACCACACGCACAAAAAAGGGCTTTTGTTGTGAGCCATTGGTTGTTGACCATTGGAAAAAAAAAGGCTAAAATCAATGGCTCAGAAATGGTGCACTCTAGATATACGCATTAGTACATCCATTTGAATACATCACGAAATCATAGGAAAACCTTAGTGAAAAGCGTACAAAAACACAAAGAAAACCCCCTGTTATTATGCTACATACAACACAAACCATTAACATCCAACATACAAAAATTAAATCCCCCAACACATAACAATCATTGACATTAACAACCAACACATAACTACCATTGACATTAATTAACACAACCATTGGGTCCAACACATTTAAATTAAAATCCCCTTAAACCCCCTTTGGTTTGGGTGCATATTCACACGGGGTGACTCCGGCAACGAGAGTGTTGGATAGGCATATTCACCCCTTATTCCTTAATCTACACCGTACGTAAAGTTCCTCGTTTGTGGGGTATGCAAGTACAAAATTTGCTATAATGTATAACAAGATTTGCAAAATACTATAAGATTTGAAGCGGAATACTATATGGTGTTGATTTCGTACGTGCAAAATACAATTATGAGGGCTTTTCGCCCGCCGTCACCCCGTGTGAATATGCACCCAAACCAAAGGGGGTTTAAGGGGATTTTAATTTAAATGTGTTGGACCCAATGGTTGTGTTAATTAATGTCAATGGTATATATGTGTTGGGTGTTAATGTCAATGGTTGTTATGTGTTGGGGATTTAATTTTTGTATGTTGGATGTTAATGGTTTGTGTTGCAAAAAAAATTTTGGCCCCTTGGGGCCTTAGGAACGTCACCCCCCCCCCCCCCGGTGTGACAAAAATTTAGACTAGAATTCATTTGAGGCTTTCATCACTGTAGCTTTTGAATTTCATCACAATAAAACAAATAGAACATAAGTAAAAGTTACCATAAAGATAGAGCAGATTGATCCCATTATTAGAAAGTCATAAAGTTTGCAACACCCATACACAAACATTTTTCAACCGGGATTTAACAAAGACCTTTGGCCTCCATGGATTCTTGTGGTGAGAAACCAAAGTGGGAAACTTTTTCGCTTGTTAGCACAAAGGATCTAGAAGCCTCAAAATCTAAAAATGCATGGTAATTTTTTGCAAGCTTCATTCAGAATGAGCCATAAAACAATATCCAATAGCGCAATCCTGTATTAATCAGCTGGTAGGATGTGAAAGCCTACACGGCCAATCTTAAACAGAGCTCTGGATCAAAAGTTATGATAAGAAATGTGTTGTCGGTGGGGAAACTGCACTACATGCGCCCTTCAAGCCCTTCATGTGCACATTATGCACCACACACACAAAAAGAGGGCTTTTTTTGTGAGCCATTGGTTGTTGACCATTATGCACCACACGCACAAAAAAAGGGCTTTCGTTGTGAGCCATTGGTTGTTGACCATTGGAAAAAAAAAAGGGCTAAAATCAATGGCTCAGAAATGGTGCACTCTAGATGTACGCATTAGTATATCCATTTGAATACATCACGAAATCATAGGAAAACCTTAGTGAAAAGCGTACAAAAACATAAAGAAAACCCCCTGTTATTATGCTACATATTGGAGAGGCATTGGTTTTTCTCCTTCAAATGTGTATGGGCCATTATATTGAGATTATCTTCTATCTTCTCTTGTTTATTGTGCTTCATGGCTCACTAAAACCTTCATGTTATACAGAAATACATCCTCTATATTGAATATCATGATTCATTTTGGATTTTGCTTGGTCAAACTAAGGAACAAAAATATGAATTTTGCTTTCGCATGTTGTATCTCTTCATTATATATGAGACATTTAGGCAGGCATGGTCATTGTGAATAAGGAATCAAAGTTTGATAACTTGCATTTGCACCAACATTTTTATCTACGTGATGTTTTGAATGATGAATGAAGAAGAAGAGCATATTTTACATTCACCTGAGACCAACTGATATGTTAGATGCACATACGACCACACCAACATTGCTCACTAGGTCCTTCCCCTGATCACTTTCTACTGGTATGCAAGCCTGGGAGTAGAAAACTAGCGTGTTACCATTAGACAAAATGTCGAGAACATGTGGCATTTCTTTTTTATGGTTTATAATAGAGAATAGAGACTTAGATGGGAGATGAAGCTATGGACTTAAAATTTAATATGGAAATCTAGGTACATATTTCTTTTTTGCCCAATAGATGTACCTATGTTTGAATCCTAGGGCCCACTTGATCTTAGGCATAACGTAACTAACACTGTTGCAAATTAAACGGGAGTGTTGCAGCACTCCCGTTTCGTAGATTCCCTTTTTAAAAACACCACATTTCTAAAATTAGCCTTTTTTGAAACTTGTTGAGAATTCGTAGAAGTTCCATGTTTTTTTCCTATCATTTAGGGCCGTCATTAGGCGACAACTTTGTATTTATGGAAATAAAATTTTCTAAAAGGCTCCACTAAAATGCTTCTCACAAGCTCTCACGGCGACCAGGTTTCCATTTTGTTTCTAAGCTTGGAAAATGGAAAGCCTACAAAATGCCCCGCCTAACATATAAGCTAAATCGGTTTTTTCCCCTCCTTTTCCTTTACCACAAAATGTCGACCATGAAAAAAGGTTAAAAAGGCTAATAAAAGTTAAAGGTTTGTATTAGCAATCTATGTGCATTTGTGAAATCAATATTAGGGTTGGATTGTAGGGGTTTAAAGGGTAATCGAGATTAGTGTTCGATTGTTAAGGGCAAGCATGGAAGACAACGGATCTCAACATTTTATACTTCTGTAAAGTCAAGGTGCTATAGATTTAGCCCGTGCATCCAAAGATGTCGCCACATGGTACCATTCTTTTCTTGAATGTAATACAATTTTCGGCGACACTTACAGCGACATTTTGAAATTTCACCGCAATTCTACCTCTAGCCATTAGATGCTTGCCATGCGGTCTTTGAATCTCACGACACCGTAACTTCACGTTCGCGAGGGAACATCCCTCTACCTTGAATTTATTGAGTCAAAGCAGGGCCTCCACGGCTCTTTGCGAGGTATTTCAACCTTTCTCGCCAGACTTCAAGGCAGAGGGGCATTTTTATATATAGCAAAAAAATTGTGAATCTACTTGAAGACTATGATATGCTCAAAGGATCGGCCAAAGTGGACAAGCAACAGTTCCAGAGATTTTATTTTTGTAAAATACTAGGAACTCAAAGATAATTGGCACTGGAGGTTTTGAGCAAGGAGGTTGATCTTTGGGGTTGGGAATTATTCTTTACGAAGAACTTACACTTTTTTAGAACTCAAAAGCTCAGGTGTTAAATGCAAACTGATTAATAAGGAGGATTTGGCCATTTCACATTTATTTTCCTGTTGATACATCATCCGAAGCAAAAGATCTTGTTCTGGCCTTGTTGCAACCCAATCCAAAAACAAGAATATCTTTCATGATTGTATTTCATCCCATCCCTAGGTTTTTGAAGCATAGTTTATGTCAATCGGTCGGTTGCAAACCAAAATGCAAAAGAAACCCATTTGTAGCACAAGCCCAGGCCAAGCATCAACGAATTTGATTGCAACTTAAAAATCAGGAAGCAACTGTGCCCCATGTGCTCGTTAAATTTCAATGGTTAAATGTCAAATGGCAAGCTACTACTCACGAATTTCCTCTGCTTGGAAAGGTTTACTGATACAATTCCCTTTATCAAGATCTCCTCCTTCAAGATATGGGAGTAATTTATTGGAACAAGCTTAAAGAAAAAAAGCCTCTATTCAGAGTTTGTTCAGGTTTTCATTTGTACATGTGTACTTGGACAATTTTTTCTAAACTACATTCATTATGAGCTAGTTATAGCTCACTTGTTGTACATACAAAAGATGTGAATAAAAATCATCATGGGATTACGTCTCTTTTCCCAATAATAATTTGCAAGATCCCTCCACATTAGAATTATAGGATTGTAGAATTATGTCACTATCTAGGAGCTAGTTGACATACTTGGCCAACTGAATTAATTTGTGCAACTAGAGGGAGAAAACATAAATTTTTGTTTCATGTAATGTATTTGTTAGAATGGATAAGATGTGGCAATATGAAAGTTTCGTGTATAAAAGGTGTCCTCCATCCATATATTCAATACATCTTAAAATTTTCTGGAGTCAACTATATTATTTCATAATATGTTAGGTTTTATTTTGTAGAACCATACTTATGTAAATCGTTTGTGATGCTCACATTGTAGATAACGTATTTGAATGATCAATCTTTTGTTGAATGTGTATTTTGTTCTATCTCTTCATTTGCATTAGAATTTATGCATGATTTTCTTTTGAAAGAAAATAATAAAATGTACAAATGTTGGTTGTCTTCTTTGGTGTTCGTGTAACTTTTATTTCTTTATAAATACAAGACAAAGCTATAAGGAAGAATACGACTTACATTCGAATTTGTAGTAGCAATGATGACTAAAATGATAAACGAATAATGAAAAGAACTTATATTTTTTTATCCCCTTCACCCCTCTTAATCCAGGATGCTGGGTGGAAGACTGCGAGGTAAGATCTGCGGGGTGAAATGGGTAGCCGAAAATCAAAGGAAGCCAGAGCCGAGCTTGGAAAAAAAATGGGGGAAATTTTGGATACACACGCCAGGAGGGAGCGAAGGAATTTCGGGACCTTGCGAAACGTAATAGGGAAAGTTCACCTCGAAAAGATTCCTCGAGGGAATTTCCTCGGTGAACCCGCCGGACGAGGCCGCCCGGGTACGCTTGCCCGCCGAGCCCGGCTTATGCTGCGAGAATATTCCCCCAGGGATCTTTAAGAGGTGAACTCTCGTACCTATGATTTCCGATTTTTTTTCTTGTATTTTTATTTTGGGGTAATTTCTGGGTTTCCCTATTCTAAGTGGCGCCGCCCTAATGGAAGTTGCTTGAAGCTATGCAGCCTGCCGAAGCATAGGGATTTATCTATCCCTGATTATGGCTATGGTGTTGCCCACATCCTATCTGCCGGAATCCTTCTGGCTCGTCATAAGCTTCAAAATGAGCTCCAGATAGCCATTTCTGGCGCAGAGGCGAAAATCTTGTGTACAGAGACGAAATCTCGAGAAAATGCGATGTGTACAGCTATGGCATGATGCTAATGGAGTTGGTGAGCAGAATAAGGGCCAGGGAGGAGATCATATTGACGAAGCAGAGCTTGCTTGCCTGGATTAGAAGAAAATCATGGATGATAGATTGAGAGAAATCAGAAATCATTGACGAGATTGGGCAAATATCAGAAATCATGGACGATAGATTGAGAGAAGAAGAGGTGCAATGGGAAGGCGATATCAGGGCTCTCATCAACATTGCACTGCACTGCACCCAAGAAGATCGCCAGAGGCAAAAATCTTCTTTGCTTCTATTTCTAAAGATGGTCGTTGCTGCAGACAAACCTTCTGAAGGCCAAGAACTCCACCAGAATTCGCAAACCTGCCAACGATCGTCGCTCTATAAACATTCGCCGGTTTCAGAACAATTTTGCTGACATGGAGAATATGCCACATGTCCGTAAATCATAGGGTACACGTGGCTTACGTTTTGTAACGTGCCACCAATCTGTGGTTTCTAAAGCTGGAAACCACCTCATGCGCTCGTAGGCGCCGCCAGTCAGTTTCCAGCTGGAAACCACGTCATGGTGGCACGTTATCATAACCAATAATGAAAGAGCAGATTGTCAATCTAGACTGAGGTCTTTGCTTCGTGGAATACACGCCGGTGTTTGGAAAGGTTTCTTCCACGAGTGTGTGTATAAAAATGTGGGGCCATAGACCGATCTTTACATGGTTGCTTCATGGAATACATGGTGTTTAGAAAGGTTTCTTCCACGAGTCTGTGTATAAAATATGGCCCCATAGACTGAAGCCTTTACATCGTTGCTTCGTGGAATATATGGTGTTTAAAAAGGTTTCTTTACGAGTCTGTGTATAAAAATGGTTCTAGAGCAGAGCCCAAGTGCCTTAGTCAAAGCCCAAGTGCCATAATACTTAGATCATCATGGCTGCACCAGTTTTCCGCAAGATTGTCGCCTTTGTAGTGCTTGTGTTAGCATTTGACAGTTTAAGCCCTTGTAATGCTGCTAAAAGAAGGATTGCTTCTAGATTTCTGCTCGGAAAATGCAATTGCACAGATGATTCAGACTGTAGAGAGGACATTCATATGAGCAGAATGACTTGCCCATATGTGCCAATTGTGTATGCAGCTATCCTTCTTCTAGCACAACTCTCAGGAGTTCTCGCCGCTCATGCATTGCAGATTCAGAATGCATCACAAAGGGAACTTCGTCAAGCAAATGTGAGAGTGGATGCTGCAGCTAGGCAAGGAGGAAAAATACTTCTCTATATGTATGTAGTTATATGTTTCATACCTTTTTTTTATCCTGCTATGAATAATAAATAGGCTGCATATTTTGCAGTAAAAAATAAAAGGGTGGTAATATTATCTTGTCATGTTGGTTATATTATATTGATAGTTGTGTTGTTTCATACTCTTAAGTTACTACTACAAGAACTTTATCGCAGCGCCCAAGACCACCGCGAACATTTCTCTTTACCGGCTCAAGTGTAAGTTGAACCCATGACTATGCCCGTGTTCTTGTGTTCTAACCTGAACCAAAGTTGATAATAATAGAAAAATGATTAATTGTAGGGAAAATTATAAAAATGCCCCTATATTTTATAGGAATTATGAAAATGCCCTTGTATTTTTGAAAATTATCTAAATGCCCTGTCGTTTCTTCTACGAGCAAGAATGGGTATATGCAGGCAATAAATGAAGCTCAAATCAAGCTTTGAGCTTCCTTTTTCTATTCTATCTGCGCCATAGCTATGTTGCATCTGAAATTCCGCTTGTGCATTGCCATCACATTTTTCCAGAAGTAAAAAAATGTCTGAAATCTTCGGATTTGCCCAGGCTCGGATGCTCTGAGAATTTGGGCAAAAATTGGGCGAGAAGCTGGTTGAGACCCAGAAATTTTGTGGATTTGGTTGGTTTGATTCAGAGCTTTAGGGTTGGTGGTAGAATCAGGGCCAAATATGTGTGTCCTTACTGGGAATTCTGTTAATAGTTGCTAAAATAGCCATAGCCAAATTGGAAATTTTCCAGTTTGATGAGCTAAGGCATAGCCAAAGTGGGAATTTTCCAGTTTGATGAGATCGGAGGAAGAACAGGAACCTCCGCCTTCTTTGTTTCTGGAAATCCAGATGTTCAATTGATACTTTATTTTGGAAAACTCAAATGATTTATTTTGGAAAACACAAACGATTTACTTTCGGAATTCAGGTGTTGCATCATCGTTCTGTTTCAACAGCGGTGAACCTTATTCGAATTGAGGGCCATTCCCATGAGTTCCATGAGTTCAAGCCAAAGACGCTCTCCTGGGGCTCTGTGTAATTTAAAGACTATATACAGAAACAATTTGAGCTCCATCTAAATCTCTGCTAAATAGAAGCAACGACCCTAAATTGATCACTCTATTCTAGAATAGGCCTCCGCCTGAATTGTCTTTGATGCAAAGTGATCTTCTTTCAGAACTGTCTTCATAGATGGGCTCTTCTCCTGCGAGACTGTAGGTATAAGAATAAGTAGGAGCATTTTAATAAATTAAGAAAATATAGGAGCATTTTCAAAAATATTTAAAAATACAAGGGTATTTTTATTGATTTTTATAATTTTCCCTTAATTCTATTAGGCTGAGATTCCACTGGCGGACATTAATGCCTGGCATTTAACAGCAAGCCAACCAAATGGACAGATTGCAAACTTCCAGAGTTGCACTGTGATTCCACTAGCACAGGCAATTTAGGTTTGGGAAGATGATGTGGAGCATCCGGGCGAGGCTAGGGAAGAGATAATTGCCGGATTAACTGTTAGGGAATTGTCCCCGACAATTTGGTAGGAAGGAACTGCTGGCATCAAGATCTTTACACGCGCTCCTCATCTCCGACGGATTTGCTCGACAATTTAGTTTCAGCCCAAGGGAATTGTTGCAGTGGAATCAACGCAGCGGCAGCTTAGGTTTTCTAATAGAGGCAGTTTTGGTGAAACAGAGAACTGCCCCTTCCCGCCGTGGAATCTCACCCTTAGAATACAGTTCCCTTTTTGTTTATGATCGTGTTCTCGTATTCTAAGGGTGAGATTCCATTAGAGTGGACGTCTTTTATTGACGTGGCACTAAAAATCTCCATATTAAAATGGAGTGTTTGAGCATGAGATTCCACGCTTATGCATGTCCTTTTGAAAAAAAGGAGATCAAGAACAGGATGTTAACCTTTCCTCTCACGTGGCGATAAAAGATAGGTGGTTATATTTTTATTTTCTAAAGGACAGGGATTATTGGCTGATAGTTAAAAAATAGTTAAAATAATAACACCTTGGCATATGCACATAAAGACCAGGCAAAGGGGAATATGTCAAGCCTCTTAATTTTCAGACGTGACGAAACTTTATTTGCTTGTAATTAAAAGTTAAGTTCTAAATGCCGTAGTTGAATCTCACCCTAACCTTGAACCAAAGTTGATATAATGGACAAACGATTATTAATTCTATTAGAATATAGTTCCCCAACTCCCTCCTTTTTTTTTGTGCTGGCAAATTTCAATAAATTCATCCATCTCCTATCTGTCTTATTAACAGTATAATTCTTTTGTGACAAATCTCACAAGGCCACTATAAATATTTCTTTGATTTCAAACTTATGGGGTTGGACCCAAATTTTTGAGATTTCAAACAGTTGGACCCGAATTTCTGCTAGTAATGGATTTGTATTAATTTGAATGGCGAGAAAGATGTTCTTGAACATTTGGAATTTGAACCTACGTTATGCACAAAGTTTAAGCAAACTAAAATGGAATTACAATGGGTGAGAGTTCATCAAGATTTAAGTTCCTATTGGGGTTGAATTGCTATCGCCACACATTTGAGTTACTATTTCCCCCACATTTGCAAATGTGATCATTTCCTGCTATTTCCTCCACATTTGCAAATGTGATCTATCCCTTATTATGAATGCTTTTTATGGGATATGTTTGATGGAAGCCATGTTTCTAATCCGCGAGTACAAATCCATGGGTTGCAAGTGAAGCATGACTCGGTGCATGAAGAGAACAGAATAAAAAAATGAAGATTGGCTTTACTTGGTCTCAAAAACACTGGACCTCGAACTACAATTTGTTCATGGGTTGCTGGCAAAGTATGAAGTTATGCATGAATAGAGCAAATATGAAGCAGAAATTAGTCCTGGCTCAAAAAAGATCGGCCATGCTTCAAAAAAAAAAAGGCAGTTTTTTCATATCTTAATTTTGATAAAACAGAATCTGGAAGTGCAATTTCTCTCTATGGGTTACTGACAAAGCATGAATCAAACTCTAGTACAACATGGCAACTGGGGAGCCCATTCAGCCTCCGGAATGGAAAGCGGGTGCTTGATTCCGCCACGGCGGGTCAAGAACAAAATTTTGCATCCTCCCGGTTCCATGTTGTGGGGGCAACAGTCGCTGATTCGGGGACCGCTCCGCCACGGTCATGGGACCCCTCGAATCGCCCCCCGCTTCATCCCCCATACGGGTAACAAAAGCACTTAAGACTGGCAACTCCGACCGCTCCTTTTGGAATATACGTGGATGTTCGGAATGTATGTACACTGAGATCGAGTGAAGAAGGTTCGGTTCATCTGGTAAAGACGTTGCAAATTGAAAGAGCTGGTATAGATTGGCAGGATGGCTTATCTATGAAAGAGAAGGAGGTTATTGTGAATCAATTCGGCAAGCCTTATCATGCAGATACAGAAATCAGGAGAAGCACACAACGGAGGATTTGGAAAACCGTGTTTTTCAGCCAGTTGAATCTCAGGCAAATTGAAGTATGCCCGTGACTTCTCAAGGTAGCAATGTACTGATTAATTACAGCAGGGAAGAGCTTCAGGTGTTTTCAACTGTGGACAAACAGGGACGATTAATTGCACAAGGTGTACGATCTCTAGAGACAATGGCAGCTTGACATCTTTGATGCCATGGAAATTAGAAACCCAAAACAAAAGCTACCGAATAAGCTAAAGGTGAATCAAAAGCTACTGCAAAATGAAAGTTGAAAAAGAATAGATTAGAAAGCTTTAGGGCAGCGGTGGCAGGAAGAAACAATCCAATCCAATCTTTTGAAAAATACCCTTGTGTAGCAGAATACCTAAGCATAAGTTACAAATATGCTATGAATATTAAGAATAAATATGTTCATAGAAATATCAACAAATGACACTTACAAAACCATAGCATCCTCAATAGAAGATGAAAGGGCACCAAACACTACCCACTATCCAATTTAAAGGAAGCACACTGCCAACCACAACATACAATGGTGTTGAACAGAGTAAATCAAACCAACACTAAGCCGAGGAAGAGATGCATCCATATATTCCCTTTATACCAACAATTCCACAAAGACCCAATGGCATTCTCACATTCTTACAAATCCTGAAAAAGATGGGATCTACAATTAGGCAAATACCTGGAGCGACTGCAGCTGTAGACCCACCTGAAAATTCCATCTAAAGAATAGGAAATATCATTAGAAAATAGGAATCACATTTGCATCCTTATACACTTGGCTGCATTTATAGATTAGATTGAAGAAAGCATACTGTCAAATATCTAATCTGTGGGCAAAGTTTTACCTGTTGATCAAGAAAACCAGCACATGCGGAGTAGCTTCTCTTGGTTTTGCTTGTTTTGGCTTGGAGTAATCTTGCAGATAAGATTGCCGAAAAGGCCATAGAAAGGACCGCCAAAGATGCTTTCTCTTTTTGCCTATTTCTAAAGAACCTCAAGTATTCAAGCCTTTGCCATTGCAGCACACCACTAAACAATAGAATAGAAAAATGAATTAATACCAGGTGCTTCCGGACTTAAAAATTTAGACGACCTTTGTTGTTATAGCAACCATAAGCAATGGAGAAATGCCTTAACCCCAGACAGCAGTGTTGTTACGTACTTACCGTACCTGTACGACACTGTAAGTGTTTTATGTATCATACCTCGTAATGTACCTCTGATTTTTTAACGTACCCGAAAAAAAGCAGTACGCTCATGGATCGTGGTTACTTCATGGCTACCTCTTAGCCATTGTAATTACAATATGGGATGCTTCAATTTTGGGCATAACGTAGGTTCAAATCCCACATGTTCAAGATCGTCTTCCGCGCCATTCAAAATTGACAAATATATTCTATTATAAAGTGACGGACATTAATAATAGATTCAACCTTGCAATTTTGGAATCAAACAAATGTTCGCGGCGGCCTTGGCCATAACGATAAATTTCTTGTTGATATAGGCATAAGGCTAGTGTTTACATGTGATGAGTATTCCAAAATCATCAAAATATACTAAGAATATGAAAATGAAAATTGATATTTGGCTTGTTGGAATTAAGTGGCCTTAGAATAACCCTCCAAGTGGCAGGTCCAGAAGCGGGCGCCGTAGATCTTGGCCACAACTTTTGCTGTGGGCAACATTTTTTTTTCCACTTTTAGTGTGTTTCAATCACGATGGTGGGCAATATTTACATGGTTTGGGTCCGGAAGTAGTGAACTGATGCTAATAGGATATTATTTAATGCAAAAAATTGCTTCCCATTTTCCTATAATAAAGCCCCCTTGACTGCAGATAATTAGAATAGAATAGAATAGAATGGTTTTTATCGTCTACAGAGACGAATGGACCTATGTGACCCAATCAAGGAGCATAGCAGACTGCCATAGAAAAAGAAAATAAAAACTCTAAAATGCAACAGTTGAAGCCTGCAGATTAAAGAAGGCGGTCGAATTGGGCGGTCGGGGTTCTGACGGTGAAACTTTAATCGGCGATATCTCTCTTATCTGGTG
The DNA here is from genome assembly GCA_021234155.1 of Isoetes taiwanensis. Lineage (NCBI taxonomy): Eukaryota > Viridiplantae > Streptophyta > Lycopodiopsida > Isoetales > Isoetaceae > Isoetes > Isoetes taiwanensis. The sequence continues at coordinate 3,662,692 of JAJEKV010000094.1, forward strand.
TCAGATTTCGGCGTGCTTGGGCTCGTTGGAAAGTATCGTAGGAGCAAGGTTTCAAAATGGAAGATCTGTACGCATTTGCACCTCTAGGATGGAGTGTTATGGTTACGAAATAAGAACATAAGAGGATGCAGAATGGCTAGTGAGGGAACTGGGAATAGTCAAAGAATATATGTGATTTTTATGATTGATGAAGAAAAGGATCCAGTTTACCAGGCATAATTTGCAGTCATGCAACAAAGGGCTTATCTTCATGACTTGCAGAGATTTGAATCCTATGGATGCGCACTATGATGCGGTATTTCGCTTCCCGAGGTAGGCAAAGGCAGAATACACGATCCAGCTGAACCGAATTGTATGTAATATAAAAAGTTGTCTTCTTCTAATTACTAAGCTAGTTTCGACTAACATGGGGTAGGAAGGCAGCAGGGACCCCTGACTGGTAGCGCACTAAGGCCTCTTTCAATGAGGTGCATAAGTCATCGGGCAAGAGGTATATTTCGGTTCTTTCTATTTCCATTGTCTTATATTCAAATTGCATAATATAAGCATATTAATCAGAGCAACAACAGCTGGCAGGAAGAAGAAATTAGGTTGAATAACCCATGGTCATGGGAATGTAAATCTCTAATAAATTTTAAATCAAAATTTTATCTTATCATTAAAAAATGTATTGTATATGGATAGTAAGGTAAAATAATGTCGCTCTAATAATATATATGTAATCTCAAAAAGGACAAATGACCAGTTCAGATTTGACAATAGATTGACAAAGGTTTAACAATAGTATGAAAGTGTATGATGTCAAGTTTTGGGACTTATATGGTATATACACAGGGGCCAGACACGGTACATTGATTGAACATGGTAACTTATGTCCCATGTTGGTTTCCATATTCATAAACTCTAATGCTTAAAATTATTTTTCTTTATAGTACTACAACATATGTCACTTTTTAACTTATTTGTTCTTGGTTCCACTATAAAATATCCCAATTAATGGTCTGTATTTTCATATAATAGCAACATCAAAAGGAAAGATCTCGTCATCATATATCATCACTGTTGAGTTTTGTCATATTTGAGCCTCATAGCAATCCAACAAATAAATCAAGTTGATAAGAGATGTAGCTTTGGTTACCTGCATTCACACAATACCAATGTTAGCAAGATATAAGGTAATAAGGCAAAGCAGGAATGGAGGTTGATAACGTTTATGCTCGTAATAATGCTGGGCAAAGAAAGTCCTTGTGGGTCAGCATCAAGAACAAGGCAAAGCGTTATGCCACTAATACTACATCGATCATGGTGGCAATAGTGAATATATGGCTGGTTGCAATTGGCATGATTGTAGGTCATTTTGAAAATGAGCAATGGCCTAGTTTGTTGTCTGAATTACATTTGTTAGAACTACAAGAAACACGGAGTTCACATGGTGCAATAGAGGGATTGATCAAGAGAGTGTCTATGCTTGGTATGACAAGTGTTATGTGAACCATATCATAATGAGTGCTTGTCCGGACTTATACCGCCACAAGTTTAAGGAGAACGCAGTTTCAATCATAATCCTCGATTACTCTGTCTTGACAATGTCAAACAATTTAGAGCAGCATCCAAGTTGAATACTGGGTATTTGGATGAAGAGTCTAAAACACACTGAAAGGGTCTGGATTATGAGAGTTCATATAAAAGTGGTATCAATGTGATGATTTTATCTTTGGCAGCTGTTATAAGATTTGCTAGAAGTTGGAGGAGGAGTAAATGTACGAGAGAGAGGGCTTAGTTGGACTCTTTGTATTGTAGGCTCTCTAGGATTAGGAAAGTCGATTTCAATTCAGGAGAAAGAGAAGTTATAGAAGAAATCAAATAGCTCTAGTCCATCAAAGTGGAAGCCAATGTCAAACCTGCTCTAAGCTAGGTACATGAAGGTGATAGATGTCCTAATTTTTTCTTTAGAGCTACCAGATAAAGGACACATTCTACCCGATTGGTATCCTTGGAGTTGGAGAATGTGTGGATAGTCAGTGAACCGCAACATATGAAAGAATTTTTACATAATCACTTATGCTTCTTAGAAGGATAAATTGGGGACTGGGGAGTCCATTAAGCATGCCTCCTTTCTTATGGAAAAAGATGTGTTAGTATATGCTCAACTTACTTGGTTTGGAGCAGATTATCTGGACATATGGTTGAATACAAGTTGCATCACTTTCATACCTAAAATAGCAAAGCCTAAAACTATTAATGACTGTCGGTGATCAGTCTATTGTCATCCTTCTACAAGATAATTGCAAAGGTATATGGGAAAAAGTTGAAGCCCGCTTTGCAAAAGCGTCTTCAAAATGCGATTCAGATTTTTGCCAAGAAGTATCCCAAGCAACATAACAACAATATTCCAAGAATTCCACTAGTCTAAGAGGAGAGACAAAAGATTACTAGATTTCCAAGTTTATGAAAACACTCTTTGCCTTTGGTTGTGGAGTAACCTTCACATCTATGGTAATGAAACTTCTATTTTCTAGAGTTAGACTATTGTTATTTTTCCCAAAGAAATCTCTCATATTTTATCAACAGGAAGGGGAAATGTGCCCTCTGGTTCCTTTCTTGTTTAACATAGTAGCAGGGTTTTCTCGTCTACTTCTTTCAATTATTGAACATCAAGTCATCATTGGCCTTACCATGCATGATGGAACACAATATGTTTGTAATTAAGATGTCGATGACACCTTCCAATTAGAAGCACCAAAAGAAAATTTGCCCATGCTAAAAAGATTCTGAATTCATCTTTGTTTGCCTTCGGCTATTTTTTTAATTGGATTAAGTGTGCTATCTTGTGGCTGTTAGAGGATCCTTTGCTATTGTGAAGCACAATTACTCATAGAGTCTTGTTCCATATGAAGATTCTTCCAAATTGTTGGGCACCCAAATTGGTATAGACAGGTCCGTTTTAGCAATTTGGTATGAGATCTGTCTCAATCTTCACAAATATTTGAACTAGTGGAGAACCTGCAAATTTCTATGGCGAGCAGAATTTAGTAGCTAAATCTTTTTTGAGCAATTATGTTAGCCTATGAGAATATCATATAGAAATTGACAAAAGATAGTGCATAACTTTGTATTTGGCACCCGGGGGGATGTGGGGGAATGAGGGTACAAACCTCAAAGTGGCCTAGAGGAAATGTTGCCTAGCTAAGAAATATGATGGTTTGAGGATGTTAGATTTCTCCCTACATAGCAAGGTGATGGGCATACATTGAAGAATGGTAAGAGAGAGAAGGAAGGAATTAGTGGCTTTAAGTGGGAAAGTCAAGGTCAGCTATGGCAGAAGTCCAGTGAAGGTATGGTCATTAAGTCAAGCGGAGGCAATTAGAGGTTTTAGGAAACTGTAAATCATAAAATATTACTTATCCTAAATTTAATGTTTGCCCTAAATAGGAAAGGGGATGATATAAACGAAAATGTATGCCTTACTTTTAGAGGGGCGGCATGTGGGGGTAAATACACACCCTGATTAAAAAAAAAACCAACTAAAAAAAAATTGGTAGGCATTGACCCCCTGTTTTTAACTTAAAAATCTCCCTTGTAGAGAACTCGATCAAAGGAGTTTTTGAGGGCATTGAATGCTCTCTTTGTGCTATGTCCAAACACACAAAAATCGCATGCATCCGAGTTTTTTAGAAAAACGTTATCTTAGATTTGAGGAAAAGACATCCTTTGCTCTAATTTTTATCAATTTCCCTCAAAACTATGCTATATACTTTCCCCTTTTATCTTTCATAACAATCACAACTCAGGCTTCTATAACTTAAATTCCCTAACGAGGACTCTATAATTTAGAACCCTCCTCTCAAGATTAAATACAACTAACAACAAAGTACTTCTATACTACTCGTGGGCAACATGTTGGGAATTTTCATCCAATCTCTACACTGATCAACTCAACTAAGTAGGGCATGACTAGTGCTATGATTCAATCTACCAACATCACGGATCTGATACCATTGCGATGCTCCCTCAACCAATACGATATTCCCATCATATAATCCTCTTTCCCAATGAAAACTATCACCAAGAAAGGTCCTCCGTCTGGCTCAAACCACTTGTGATGGCCAAGCATTTAAGTGAAGGACCCATAGGTTTCGTTGGCCCATTCCTCCTCTGGAACATTCTCTACTGTAGAAGCATACATTCCTATTAGCATACAACATCAATACTTACAAATAGTACGCCACTATCAGCTCAAAACAAAACTATAAACATGCATAATACACATAAATACATGGATATCTAGCCCGACTCATATTCCAAAGGGTCAGCTAACACTCCAAGGTCTCCAATAGAGCATACATAAACATGACAATAACTTTGGTTGGCATCGAACATTGGCAAGGGACCCCACAACATCTGCCTCTTCTGTGCACACTTTGCAGATAGCCTTTAAAACATGCTGAGTAGTGATTGTAGCCTTCCAGAGACATGACCCCAAGGATTCACTCTATGGGACCACTCCAAGTTGCATCTCCCTGGTCCGATAAGACAGGAATTGGACAATTCTCATTCAAGAGCACAATAGGATTATTGCGAGCTAGAGGATCGAGATCACCCATCCTTATCGCATTTAACCAACTAAAATCACTGAGTCAGGGTTCCCTCTACCCAGGGGGTGTTAGACCCAAACCTGGCCCACACGCAGTGATCGACTATAAGTCCAAGTCAATATAAGAACCGCAATAGTCATGCCCAACGAGGTCCTATCTCCATAGTTCCACTATCCCCATTTGTCTGATGCTCAATCACCACATAGCATCCACAACCAGGAGGGCTCTTATGTACATGTTGAAATTATTGGAGATTATGGGTATTCTAGCTAGGATCATCTACACATCTACTAGCTTTTAGATCTCTACCCCCTTCCCCAAGCTCAAGAGTTGCAAACTGAACTACTACAGAACCATCTAATACCGAGTAACTAAGAATCAACTGAACATCTAATAACCATTGTCATGGAGTATCTCCATCCTTCGAGGCCGCTACTGTCCTTGGAACAAGTGAAAATCTCCAAGTCGAATGGGATTATGGTTAGTACTAGGTTTGTCTAGCCAGAAGTGGCAGATACCATTCGACCAATCTATTTAGGCCAAGTGGCATCTTAATGGCCTTTTAATTAACTTAGATATAATTACTTAACAAGTCTAATTCATTATAACTTGACTAACCATAACTAATTAGCAGATCTAATTAATTTTATTCTTGCTAACTTACCAATGTAATTAATTATACCTTAGTTAATTATGGTGACGTACCATACATTATATCCATATAGGCATACAATGTGGTGGAACATCACAGACTTAGGCAGTCCTCTTCTGCACTGGATCAACTCTCAGTTGGTTTGCATCGTTGCTTGCGGCCTTAAATACGGAGCCGGAGGCTTGTTTTGGAGGCATTGATATACAACATATTGCCATCACCAAGCTCAACAATCTCACACAAGGGTCGCGTCCAAGCAAGCTGCCTCGACTGTGGGACAATACTATAGGCTCTACCATTGTCAACGTGGAGGGGGTTGGACGTATTTCAATTCTTCTATGAGAATGTTACTAGCGTATACAACATATGGAGATAGGGATACAAAGGTGTGTGCTACTTATGTGTCCAACATTCGGGGATCAAGAGACAAAAGTTATTACTAACTTATGGAACTTAATAAGGTTGTTATTATCCATGTGTTATTGTTTTTTTTTTGTGCATTGGATGAAGGCATAATCGTGAGAATATGCCAAATCAAGGGTGTCAGATTTTACATCTCACACCCCAGTACATCAACACGCTCCCCATATGCTTTACATATGTACACCAATAACAATGCATACAAAATAAAAAATAATACGACCTAAGGTCCCACATTCGCAAACTAACTGAAAGTCAAAGTAACAGAAACTATAAAGGATGTTCTTATACATATGACGACTGGAAAGGAGCCAAGAGGAAGTGCAAGTGACAGAAACGTGTATGCAAATAGAAGATGCTTTGATATATCACAATGTGGAAAACAGGTCTACATCTTAAATGGAAAGCTGCATGCACGTTACTTGTTCCACAAGCATGACAGCACATCATGCTAAACCACGGAAATGAACATCAAAATGAGGATCCGGCATCACTTTGGAGCTTCGTTCACACAGACAATGCATTGCAAAAACAGTTGTACAAGAGTGGCTTGCAAAAACAACTCTACAAGAATAGCCGGAAGAAACCATAGACACTAGGCCTGCATAGTCCGAAACACTGCTCTACCAAGGCGCTCTAATGTATTTAAATGCCTTATCAGTGTGGCTCTCATAAGATTCATCTGCCCACGGAACACCCTGCGTTACTTCAGGGATACTTTCAGGTCATCCATGTCCAAACAATGCAACGCGTCATGAAGGCACTGTATGGTATTCCCAAGAGCTATCTTCGATTCACGAATGGACATCATTGTCTCCTTAGCTAGCAACTCCACATCCACGTGCAAATGAAAGCACTCCGACTTGCCATCAACAGCAATATGCGCATCTGTAATGCGATGTTCATCAGAATCAGTGTCAAGATTCACGACCAGGCTGCAAATCGCATCTAGATTTGCCATTTCTTCAGTCTTCTCTATCTCCTTACGAGCTCCTACAAGAAACATGAAATATGTGCATAAGCACAAAGTGCGAAAATGAGCTACAGAGCAGCAAGAGTGTGATCCTCCACACCCACGGCTATGAAACCATCCCATGGGGCTGGAATTTCGCACATCTATGGCTCTGGACACCCCTCCCCATCATCGAAGCCCTCATCACTGTCCACCTCACAACCGTTGGCCTCACCAAGACTCACATCAGCGTGAGCATTCCAATAGCGTCTTTTCCCCTTACCAACTCGCTCTACATGTACAACTCCAGGAGGTAGCCCAAACAATACATTCCTCACATCATTACGAGAGGCATGTGCAGGATCTAGAGTCAATCTCCAGGCAGCTTCAACACGATGCTGGGAAATGAAGGCTGTGTTTGTTGGCAACACCCACGATCCACTGAATACAAACTTCTCCGTTTGCAGCATCCTACAGATGGTTTGAACAAGTAAGGCACTAATATGCCTACGGCCATGGTACATATGGAAATGTTTTGCTTTTGCAAACAAGTTACGATTATCAAGAGTCACGCAGTTCTTAATGTCTCCAGCCCCATACAGAGCATAGAGATTCCTACCCCTTTCAATTTGATCCGCTGTCACATTCTTCATGTGATGTCTATGATGGAGCTTACCTAAGTCCTTTAAGCAGTAGCATGGAAAAAATTAGTGGCTATATATAGCCAAATGGCGATTTTTTAGGGGGTCTAGGCAATTTTTGCGGCGAATTTTATGAAGAGAGATTTCTTCTGAAAAAATAAAAAATAGCCATAGTTAAAACAAGTACTCCATTATTTTTTTAAGATTAGCCAAACTATTTTCCCCCTTTTCCTTAAAGAAAAAGGGATTAGCCTTTCTTTATATTATAATATTTATATATGAAATCATTAATAGCCAAACAAAAATGAATTCTTATTATAGACTTTTACACATGCCCACCTACTATCATCAGTGATAGTAGTTTTTCAAACTATGAATTTTTATTATATATACCACGTATGCATCTTCAAAAAGGAACTGTAAGAGATGGCCAATATCCCTATAGATGCCCGAGTTGGTTGCATAATATCCTCCTTCAAGGGTTAGAGATAAGTGTAATTTGATCATCATATCTACAAGGTGTCGTTGCATTGAATGTAGTTCATACTATGGATGTTATAAGCTAGGTTGTGAGCTTCTATTACAAGTTTTTGGGTTGCCCCTAAGGGGGCAAACCCTTGTTTACGTGGGTTTGTGGCATATTATAGGTATATGCCGGTTATATGCTTGAAATATGCCTATGACCGCTAAAAACCCCTTATTGGCTACATAAATGCTTTCGGTCGTTTTTCGTTGTTGGGCAGCCACTCTTGAAACCGGCTAACGGAGGGCACCTTTCTGGGCAAACTGGCATAAGAGTATGGGATTTAGTATCTGGGAATGGCTTCGAGGAAATGGGCTCTGGATCGCCCGTCTCAATATTCTTCTACGCCCGCTCTCTTCCATCACCAAGTCAGAAGAAGATCTGCAGGTAACATGCTACTGTTTGGAAACCCGAAAACTTCTTTCCAAGACCAAGACGAGCTCCGCTCTCCCCTAAAGTTGAGATCCAGGACATTCTTACGCTTCCATATCCAAGCTCGTGAGCCAAATATTGACACGATGGAGCTCCTTTATCTCAAATGGTAAGATAGGCCCGGGTTGGCTTCTGCTGTGATTAGAGATGGTTAGTTAACATTCTTCTGAAAGACATCACGTGTATCGGGCTCTCTCAAAAGTTGTCTTGACAAGATCCTCGCAAAACTAAGATCTCAAGGGCCATTTCTGCAGTCGATTAGGTTTTAAGTTTTGGCTCTGAGAAGTTGTTCTCATGTGCACGTTTTTGTAGCGCAAAGGTTTCTTTGTGGAAGAGGAGGGCAAAATGGAGCTACCCAGTGAAGAAAAATCACAACTCATGTCTACGCTCTGGAAATTGCTTTCGAATAGAGAATGGGGACGGATAGAAAAACTCACAAGCAATTTTGATGTGCAAAGCTCGACATTGGCAACATGCATTGCCATTGCATACGACTCGATCTTACATGATTGTCTCATTCACTTTGTCAATATGAGGGCGATGAAGTAAAAGCGTCTAGGCGGACTTCATGTTATTAGTACATCTCTGCATGAGTCCCATCGGATTGATAACCAGGTACAATGTGCACTTCTGGAACCTCACTAGATTTTCATTATACATGTGCTTTCTATCCAAATTTGAAAGCAAACAGTTCATATAAACAAAAATTTCATTGCTTATAATAAGAGAAGGGACTCATTCTAGTTAGCATTGTACAATAGCTATGCGGAAGATCAGGGCGGCAAGGATGTTAGTCCTGTGCCTCCTGGTACAGGACTATTCATGCATACAACGGACCAGGTCAAGCTCAAGGATCCACAACGGTGGTCACTCGTCAAAGGCTCAGTAGAAGACCAAGCAGCGAACCATGCGGCCAAAGCCTAAGAGGCGCCGCTCGACACAAGTGGCGGCCCGTCACCGCCAGCGTCGGCGTCGGCATGATTCTAGGCACTTCAAGAGCACCGCCAACATTCCTCAAATCAGGCCTCCCTTCCAGAGTCGGCACCGAGATCGGTCCGAGTGTCCATATTGGGCCAAAGGCCATTGTACTATATATATATGACTAGAGCTCCGCACATGAGTTCTAGATGAGTTTTGAGTCTTGTCTCCTTTCGGTTTTTCTCTCTATTGCGAGAGCTCATGTATGTTCATCATTGATATCAAGGAAGCTTATCATTTTCCTCTCATTTGTTACATTTTTCTTCTTCTTGTTCTCTTCTTGCAAATCCGTGACATAGTCCCAGAACTCTCTGTTAGATCCGCGGGTCCTCACGGAGGGCTGTCTTTCGGAGTTCCCGAACCCGGACCCCAAACAACTGGCGCTGCGGGTGCGATTCAATCCTACTTTCTTACGTCACCATAATACGTAAAATTTCCGCCCGGAAAGAACTCCTTTCTCGGGCGGCATCTAAGCGGGAAGCCATCAGCGTCGAGAACTGTTTAGCGACATGTATGGATCTGCCTATGACATAGAGGCCATCTTGGGTCTAGGGCTCGGTCGGTACCCACCCCTCGTGTCTGTCTCGTCCCGGTTCCCGCCCCAAAGCGTGCAAACATTGCTCCGACCTCGATCACCTCATCACTATCGGGGAGCCCTATCGGGCTCAACCTTCTCAACCGTACTTTCCTTACACTGAACATGCCTACATCCATCATTCTTGGGCCATGCGCCTCTTCCTTCACAACCATCATCTCCCCGGGTGAACGCGGATATCCACAAGTCTCTTTTTCGCCTACCGGGGAATATCCTTTCCCTACATTTCCCCTTTGCCCTTCCTCGTTTACAACCTTCACGGATCTCAAAACCAATGCTCGGGCGACCGGTTCCTCAACCCAGATCACCCCTTCATCGGGGTCCTTGGGCACCATGCCACCTCCAACTCAACCTCAATATCCTCACTATCGCGTTCTGTCCAGATGAAACACTTTCACATCTACCTTCCCGGACTCGGCCCTGACTTATCCCACCTTTGGCAACCACGAAGGCAAACCCTTAGACCAAAGTGCTCAGGCCCACATGGAAGGAATTTGAGGCTCTAAACGTCCCTAAATGGTCATGCGCAACCTCAACTGAAATTCCACATCTTTTCCACCACCACCCGCATGGCTCTCCTCATCAATGGCTCATGTCCAACAAAAGCCATTGGAAACAAACTGGTCGAAATGAGAACCTGCTTTTCTTTCTCATTATGGGACCACGGATGATGATCGGCTTCATCTCAAGCAACTCAATGAACTTCAACAAGAGCCCGCAGTGCAGGGATTTTTGCGGATCGACTTCACATTACGCTTTCGATGTAAACTCAAGGAGTACCCAACCTGAGCCAGTTTTGGTCTGGTTTCTCCAAGGACTTCCCTCCGGCTATTAGACTCATGGCGGAATACACCGTCCCAAGACTTTGGAGGAGGCTATTGATCTTGTCAATCACTTTCGATCAATGTTTCCTCCCGTGGCGTGGCTCTTCGGGAGCTCCCTTTCATTCCACCCTTATGGTTCCACGGCGGGTTGTCCCGGCCTCAACACGCCAATCCGGCAGTAGCGATCGGATCTGGTGCCATATCTGCAAAATACCAAGGCCACTTGGCAAATGAGTGCAACTCCACCAATGGCCCTCATTGCAAGAGATGCAACATGTGCAATGCAATCATGCCACGGAAGAGTGCACTTTCGCACTCATCCCACACCTTTCCGCAACAAACTGGTTTTATCAAGTGCAAACCACACCTCGGCAACAATGGCACTATCGGCCCACCGCCAGGTGCAACCAACTCAACTCTATCGGCAGCAGGGCAACAGCGGGGACCCAACCCGTCCTCCTTTTGATCCTTCTAAAGCTTCGGTGTTATCAGCATCAAGAATGGGGTCATACCACCACGGCGTGCCCTCAACTTCCACAAGTTCGAGTCTGACTTCACGGCACCAATCCGGACCACATCGGTCAGCCTCATGGCTTACCAACTCTGGATTGCTAATGGCAAACAAGGCGAGACCGATTCTTAAGAAGCCACCAAGGCGCCTCCGGCAATGGCGCTATCAACCAGCTCCGACAAATCAACCTCACTGGATCAACAAGCACGGGGAGGAAATTTTTCAGGCACTTAATCCTCCGGTCCGACCATCAAATTGGGTTGGTTTGGTTTCCACGCCCGACGAGGGCATCCGTCCCTTGACCATTATTCCAAATGGCCGCGCAACACGCGCTGCGGTTGACACCATTCCTCATGAGGGCGAAAAAAGGTTCACTTTGCACGACTTGGAGAAACTAATGCCACATGTCATGCCTAAAGTTAAGCCAAAGCATTTTAAATCTCATGCAAAGGCTGCTGAAGGCCGCCGCGCTAGCGAATGTTCATGCCACCACGAGCTCAACAAAGACAAGATACACCTTCCACATCTCAACCTCCGCTCTCGGGCGTATCCCCATATTCTTTGCGGTTGACTTACTCAAAGTTCTTTGCTTCACTACCACGCCTCCGGCACCCGTGGAACCCGGCGGATCCTTTTTCTCATGTGCCTCACGGAACTCCAAGAGGGAGCTAGCCAAGATCAAAATTCCTTTAAAGCTTGGCCACCATTTTGAAACTTCGTCCTGCTCTCAAGGACCCGGTTACCACTCCCAAGCTGTTTTAGTTGGAATTTTGTAGCTACCTCTACACCCACGGTCCATGCCACGGTGGGTAATCGTCAAGTCAACCATGTTCAAATAGATGGAGGTAAGCGCGGTCAATCTCATCGCGGATAAACTCGCCAAACAAAATGGGCATCACTAACTCTTTCGTTGCCCCATATGACATCAAGTTGGCTAATGGCCATATCACGCGCGACCTCAAAAAGTCACGCCTCTTCTTCACATCAACATCGGTGATCTCCGGCTTCCCCATGGAATTTGGAGTTTGGAAAGGCGGCGAAGATCCGGTGACTATGAAATGTTGGTCGGCGGACCTTTTCTCCCGCCGAGGCCAAGGTATCCATTCTTTGGGCCACGGACGGTTAGTCATCAGCGATGGTCACCTCAATTCCACCATGGACTTTACAAGCAGGCGGGGATCATTTTACGTTGAACATGCGGAACCCTCTCTCTCCGGACCGCGGATTACGGAAGCTCGGAATATTTATCAAGTTCGGGCTCCACTGCGAGTGCGCCTCTGTCATCCTACCCGAATATCTTGATCCTTGGGGAGAAATGACTCTTGATTAGGGACCAGGTTGTGGCTGCTTTAATTGACCCTTACCTGGCTCCTTGCCATAGAATCAACGTGTCGATCACTTTTCGATCGTCGAACCTCCTGCAACCCCCTCGTTGATGTACACAGTCATGTCATGAAGCAACCTCTGGCTGGATGAAACTTCGGCCACCTCTTTTTTTTTCACGCAGAAAGTGCCATGCATCTGTTATGCTCCAACCTCCACACACATTGTCGGTGGTACCGTGATACCCCATATTGGGACTCCGGTCGAGATGCGGGGGGGCGTTGGCAGCAATCAGCCGTCCGGAGCTTCGCGCAAATCTTCCGACACCCTATCGTAACAGGGCTGTCAAACTTTTCCAAAAAGTTCAAACACATCTTTGCACGGAGCTGAGAGATCTTGGGAATCAACAAAAAGCTTGGGGAACTCACCATTCCTACCAAATCTGATGCAAGACCGGTTTAGCAAAGCGGCGGCGACGGGCTCAACCCTAATTTCCGCAGGTGATCGCGTCCAGGCGGAAATTGACAAACTCGCTAGCTGCGGGTTTTGATCTATGAGGTCAAACATTACGAATGGGTGAGCCCCCATAGTCATTGCCCTCAAACACAATGGTAAGATCCGTGCATGTGGACTACCTAAAACTCAATCGAGCCACGGGCGTGATCATTTTCCACTTCCCTTCACGGACCGGGTTCTAGAAGAGGTTACTTTGGACATGAGATGTACTCCTTCATGGATGGTTTTTCGGCTACAATCAGATCTCAATCAAAGAGTTACGATCAACTCAAGACTACTTTCACCACCGGGTGAAGTTCTTTTTGCCTACAAGGTGGTCCCTTTTGGATTATCAAACTCTCCATCAACGTTTCAACGCATCATGCTCTCGGTTTTCCATGATTTCATGAAGGAAAATCCCTTCTTACAAATCTTTCAAGATGACTTCTTTGCGCCTCGGTTCATGGCTGACCATTTGGATAAATTGGAACTTCGTCTTCCGAAATGTGATGAGTCAGGCATTAGTCTCAATCTGAGAAATGCACCTTTTGCGTCACCTCGGGGAGTTACGTTGAGCCGTTATGTCGATGCAGCGGTATCACCACAGATCTGCCAAAATCGGTTAATGTGCTCAAGGCTCAAGCACCAGCCAATATCAAGGAGACACGCTCTTTCACGGGTAAGGTCAATTATTACTCCACCTTCATACCGGACTAGCAGCCATTGCAGATCCCATTCATAAACTCACGGGTGAGCCCGATCCACACGGGCTTGGAATTCCCAGGCGGATCGCGCTTTCCAACGGAAGAAGCTTTTGCTTTACCTCGGGCACCGGTTCTTGTTCCTCCTCAATGGGACAAGCCCTTTCATGTTCATGTCGATGTCGATGTCCGGCGTTTGCTATTGGGCTGTTCTTTCTCCAGAATATGATCGCTGCTCGACAAACCAAATCGATCACGCCCGGTAGAAAACTCAATTACTGGCCGCCTTTGTATTCGCCCACAGGCGTGAAGCTTTGGGTCTCATTTTACGTGTCCAACGCTTCCGTCACTACCTTTTGGGCGATCAAATCAAGTTCTTTGTGGACCACCAAGCACTCCTTTATTTGATCAACAAGTCCACGCCCGCCGGCGCATTGCTTTCGTTGGGTCCTTCTTCTCAAGAATTTGCCCCTTTGAAATCGTTCATAAGGCTAGGCAAATCTCATGTCGTCCGGATTATCTTTCACGCATCCACCACGATGATCCCTCAACTGGAGTCTCGGGCGCCTTTCACGATGCTTTCGGCTCTTTTTAGTCACGGCAACACCATTGGTTCCATGATTTTCAGCCAGTACCTCCTCCACGGGTGCTCTTCCACGAAGCGAGCGCCTCTCTCCGCCCGGCAATCCGTCGACATCAATTTCTCCGCGAGGTCCGTGACTACACCATGGTTGCGAGGCATCTCTACAAAAGGTAAGGACACCATCCATCGACTTGCCTTGTTTCTACCTCATGAAGTTCGGATATTGTTAGAGAAGCTCATCAAGGGCTGGGTGGTGGTCATTTTCATGGTGACACCCGCGACGCATAAAATCCTTCTAGCACGTATTTTTGGCCTGACTCTTCAAAAGACGCTCACATACGCGTGGAGTGTGATGCTTGCCGTACGTGGGGATGACTACGACGGCCGTGGCGGAGCTCTTCCTTGACGCCGATTACCACCCACTTCCCTTCCGGCAAATGGGGAATGGATTTTGTGGGACCCATCGACCCTCTGTAGCGGCACAACTGTGGATTACGTCTGGTTCTCAATCGACTATGCTACTAAATGGGCTAAGCTTCGCACTTCAGGTTAACAACACCGCAAAGAAGTACGCCCGGGGTCCTTTATCAACAAATCATCCGCGATTCTTGCCCCACCTGGAAGCCGGTCGTGATCGTGGTGTCCATTTCATCAATCATACCATAAAGGAAGGAGGCGAAATTATCTCGATCCATCATCACAAGAGCACACCTTTACTATCCTCAAGGTAATGGTTTGGCGAAAAGCACCAACAAGACTCGGTCACCATTCTCAAGAAAATTTGTGACGCTTCGCATCGCCTTGGCAAACAAAAACTTCCAAGCGTTCTTTGGGCCTACAATACTTGTTTCAAAATTACTACGAGTCACACTCCTTTCAAATTGGTTTATGGTCATGAAGCTCTCATGCCGGTTTGAATACATCCTTCCAATGCCCGTTTTCAATGACTCACGCCCATAATCCGCTTTGCCGACTCAAAGAAAGGGTCTATCAATTGGAACAATTGGATGAACCGAAGGATGCTTATATTCGAGTTCTTCATGGACAACGGTTGCAAAAATCTTTACATGACAAGCGTCACGAAGACAAAAACATTCAAAGAAAGGCGATTTGGTTCTTCTTTATGATTCAATTAAAAATTTTCCGGAAAGCTTAAGTTTCGTTGGCTTGGCCCTTATCAAATTGTTCAAGTGGTTTGTTGCGTTTTTCCAATGGTTGGAGTTAGATGGCACTCCATTACCTACTTGGTTAATGGTTTTCGACTCAAAACATTTCATCACCACGTAGCGAAAATCAACAAATGAATCTGATTCAAGCGGCAAACACCACGAGTGAGTAGAAAGGCGACATATTATATTATAGTGGATATTTTTACAAAATGCGGGCAGCCCCGGCTACTTCCGCTATAGGCACCGCCCTATATACAAAAATGGGCTCCCGAGCCCCATCTACTAAAAAGCCTAAGAAAAAAAACCCCTCTACTGGGGTTGGGAGCGAGGTATCTGCGGAGGAGGTGGTAGAGGTTACGCTCGGGGGTCCCAGCGAGGTCGAGAACCACCTCCATCCGGGTTGGTATGAGGGTCGGGATGTTCAACCATCCCGAGCACCACCATCCATTATGCGCCACGATTGTGGCGGCGCGAAGGTCGAGCAGTTCATTTTGCCGTAATCCACTCTGGCGGTTGGTGGGCATAGTGCAATTTTACGTTCAAACCCCGGCGGCCATGCTCGGCGCCATAGAATGCCTTCACTTCGCTTTCCGGTTAGTCTTATATAGCCCAGAGGCGCTGGTCGGCGTGGACCCGAGTAATTTTGCGCGTGTTTGCAATGCAAGGCTCTTTCTAAGCGGAGAATCTTTTCTCATACATATCTAGCCGGTGCAGCCGACACATTACGTTTTAATGTTATCCCCGCCGGTTACCCGGCATTAAATGCCCACTTGCTTCTTTTTATGCGATCCAACATTAAACTATGTCCTTTGGCCACCTATCACATCAGCTCATTCTCTCACGACCCATCTCCACCGTTCATTTTCTCCCTTAAGTTGTTCGGGGACTTAATAAATTTTGCCTCTCATCATCAGCAATCCTTCGCATCTTTAGGCGCATCAGCCATCAGCGGTTCTAAGGTTTCCCCTCATCATACCTCTTAAGCCTCCGATTCTTGGCGCCCTAAAACTTTAGTTCTCTGGCGCCTTAGTTCTTGGCTTTCGTCCTCGCCTTTGGATCACCGTTCTTTCGCACATCTTTACCATGGTTGTAATCTTCAAAATTTACATCTTCTTCCGGGGACGGCTCTTTTGAATGTGTATCCTTCTTGACGCTAACTTTCTCCGAAGCCCACTGGGTTCAATCGTGTAAGTCTTGACAACGAAGCTTTTAAATTCTCTCAAATGGAACTCCGGCTCCAAATCCCGCCTGATTGAGCCAGCGTTCGCTAACATCATCAACAGACGCATGGATAATAATAACCGGTTGATGGCACCAACATTTTAGACTCAACACTTGATTTCGTGAGGTATTCCATATTCGCTTTCCAAACTCCTTGTTTATCTTGGTTCGCCTACGATCTAGATGTCACCGAAGTTTGGTGCCCTCTATCATGCCAATGTACATGGCGACAAATATCGACAACCCCCATGAAACTTTAATTAAGTGGCGGGCTAGTCCCTTGGGTAATTCTATCATCATCAAGAACCCCATATCAATAAGCCTTTCTATAGCCATGGTGTCATTGCTACACACTCCAACCACCACATGGATTGGCCCAATTCGCTGTTCTACCGTTCTTCTCAAGAAGGGGACCGCCTTCGGGTTGCCACTTCCATTTCTCGGCAGTTCATGGGAGGCCACCTTCAAGCCATTGTCCATTTCCTTCCTCCCACCCACAAAATTCTCATACTTCCCACTCGGCTGGTCCCTTCCCAAGACTCACCGTTGGTACTTCATGCCTTCTTCTGGTCATGACCAAAATGCGCACTCCCATGTCACTGCCTCCTCTACTACACCATCGGCCACACCACATCTCCCAAACATCACAAAACAGCCTTGCTGGGCTCCACCACCACAAAGACCCTCGTCGGTATTTGTACCATCCAATACTCACATCGCCAGATGCTCAAGTCGCCGTTCTTAAGTTGCTAGAATCCCAAGAAGCTCTGAACGGGGTTCCAAGCGGCACTACAAGGCCTTCGATCTCGTGCGTGACCTTCGGACTCAAGTCACACCCTAAGTTGCAACTTTGGAGGCCAAACTTCAAGACAAACCGCGAAGACTCTCTGCCGAGGCTCACTCTGAGATCTCAAAGTGCGGATCGGGTCAGCCAACGCGATCAGCAGACTCGGCTCCAATGATTAATTTGTTGGGCAAAACAAGTCGAACACTCTCACGGAGGAGGAATTTGCCAAGGAAAAGATATTTCTAAGCTCAGCGCCTTGTACTACGAGCTTTGTGGCAACTCTGACTCATAAGTTGAGAACTATGGGCCAGGGGTGGTCAAGAATTGCCTCCTTATTTCGGCTTTCTTAGAACCTCTCGGCTCTCTCTCCCAAGATCGGCTTCTGAGGTGCGAGAAGCAGGAAGATTGGCCAGTAGCCCGGCGCTTGGATTGCAGGTGCCCGTCTTGAACGGGGCAATCCTCCTCCCGAGTCAACAATTCCTTGAAAGGTCCGTGACCAATCCATATACGCTTAGAAAGGACATTGGATCGTGATCTTGAACAACATTTGCAACAAGCTATTGTTGATCTGGTAGAGGGGCTCAAAGCTTAAAAACTTCGACTGGCCATCGCCATTGTCAACAACACGCCCCGACTTCCAGGTTCCTTCCTCCTATCAGATTATGTGTAGTTTGCGC
The DNA here is from genome assembly GCA_021234155.1 of Isoetes taiwanensis. NCBI lineage: Eukaryota > Viridiplantae > Streptophyta > Lycopodiopsida > Isoetales > Isoetaceae > Isoetes > Isoetes taiwanensis. The sequence goes on from JAJEKV010000094.1 coordinate 3,680,771, forward strand.
GCCACCTATTTCCTTCGAGAAGTGGCATCGGTGATGGACTGTGGATGTTCCCCCCTGCGGATTTTCTTGGGATCGGCGAACTCACCATTGAAGACAAAGGTTTATCTTTGTGCCCTTTTGGTCTTTTGATCTCGCCCTGCTAGCGCCCGATCGGACTTTGTCTGCCTTCGATTGTTGACCCGCCCGGCTTACATTTTTCATGATTTTTACGGGGTGATACCGCGAAAAGCGTTGAGGGATGGGCCCACGCCAGTCTTTGGGGGTGACCCCACTTTGCAATGGTTGCTTCGGGATAACAACCCCTATCTTGGCGTCGACAACGGACCCACACTCTTCATCCCGGTACATGCTTTTGAGCTTGCCAATCATTTTACTCTCGGCTTAGCGGGCGGCTGTGAGAATCTGGAAGTATGGGGATCCCGAAGATCTTCCCCTATGCTTTGGATTTATATAATAGGCACCTCATGGGTTATAATCAATTAAAATTTCTCTGGCGGATAGTCAAATTCCCCCGCGAGGGTTGGATAGCCCTCCTCTGCTCTCAACTTCACCGCCTCGATTTGGGATCGTTGGTGTCCAAGCATGATCGACTCTTGTCGATCAATTCGGGGAGGCATTTCTCGATAACCCCGCCCCACGGGCATGGTTCACTTCTCCCTATGCTTCCACAGGTGTTCCTCCTCCCCGGGTTCTGACTTCGATTAGAAGCCTCTCCCCTTTGGACAAAAGGTCATGGATGGCCATCTTTGGATGGACTCCACCTCCGGATCAAGCGGATCTCCGTTTGGATCCCCGTTTATTCGCCGGATTCCCATTATTGGGAGGAGGGTACCCACTCGCGATACCATGAATTATGGATCTATATTGCTAATGGCGTGGTTTGGCAGCGGCGAATCTCGATTCATGGTCTTTGACTTTTTTACCTTTATGCGAATGCCACCTCACGGAATCATGGTTCATCTTCAAGCAGATTTTTGTCTTTGCTCTCAAATACCTCTTGCTTTCTCCTTCATCGGCGGCGGCCAATTTTTTCAACGCTGCAATCCGAATGCGGTCTTCGGTGCCTTCGACCTCGGACACCTCCTCATGGAATGTCGATTCGTTTTTTTTTTGTTATCTTTGCCCTTGAAGATATGATGCGGCTCGTTTCCTCATTGATGCCGAATCCGCCCCTTGGCATCAACACACCTCACGCTCTACAATCCATGGGACCTCATTGCCCGGATGCCATAATGGTGCCGAGCCTCATTCAGGGGATCACTTTCGGGCGGCATGGCTTCCATACCGAAAGCACTTCCCCTTTTCCTTCCCCGGTTAATGTCGTTTGGTGAAGAGTGTTAGTCTGTGCCCTCTGATACAGGACTATTCATCATACAATGGACCGGTCAAGCTCAAGATCCACGGTCGGTAGTCGGTGGGTAAAGGCTCGGTAGAAGACCAAAATAGCGGAACCATGCGGCCAAAGCCTAAAAGAAAGGTTTAAGTGGCTGACCCGTCACCGCCAGCGTCGTCGGCATGATTCTAGGCACTTCAAGAGGCACGCCAACATTCCCTAAATCAAGGCCTCCTTCGAGTCGACACTTGCGAATCGATCGAGTGTCTATATTGGGCCAAGGCCATTTAACATATATATGACTAGAGCTTCGCGCATGGTTCTAGATGAGTTTTGAGTCTTGTCTCCTTTCAGTTTTTCTCTCTATTGCAAGAGCTCATGTATGTTCATCGTGATATCAAAGGAAGCTTATCATTTTCCTCTCATTTGTTACGTTTTCTTCTTCTTGTTCTCTTCTTGCAAATCCCGTGACATAGTCCCCGGACTCTCTGTTAGATCCACGGGTCCTCCACCAGGCATCTTCGAGTTCGAACCCGAACCCAAACAAAGGAGATCGTTCTACAATTTATGATAAGGTAAAAGTATTTTCTTGCAACATGTGTGCATATCAATATACCTCTCGATGAGATGTTCTTGTTTACGCCAACTCTACGGTTGATTATCATCGTTCCAAGGTTAAGATGAGATGCTTTGAAGTATGGAGGAGAATTTGCATATAGTTCTTGAGTAGTGTGGGGAGATGATTTGGATTGGATGTCGACATTGCGAAGATTTCTTACAACGGCAGTGTGCTTTATCCATATCTACTCTAAAGATTTACGGATCTTTTTATTGTTTGTTGTTTATGTCTGACGACTTCTAACAATCCAAACAAGTGCGGAAAAGCTTTTTCTACCATCGGGCGTAACTTGGTTCAGTTATGATGAAGTGTTGGAGGTAGAGGCTATTAGGGCATGTAATTTAAAATCTAAGTTGTTGCAAAGGGCAAGTTGAACATTATCTAAAGGTTGCTATGAATTTTGACTAGGTGCGGGGAGGCATGTTTGCCAGCTTCGTGAATCATTAGTGACGGGGGGACTACGGAAATATCGGAACAACGTTATTACCGGTTACTTCTTTAAGCATGCGACTCACTTTGTAGATTCTATATGTTTGAAGAAAGTTAGGGATTGCATGCCATGTTTTCGGTATATCTGGGGGAGTTGCGGATGAAATAGTTTTCAAGAACACAAATTCACACATAAAGAGTATCATTTCCGAATTTCATTTTGCATGATATTCTATGCTTTAGAAGATGTAAGTTCACTAATGTTTCTTTTGCGGGATCAAGCTTGTGGAATATTGAAAGTGTTTTAAGTGAATTCAATGCACTTGCATTGAACCTTCTCGACCAATCACCAATCTCATTCTCGTAATGCCTTCATTTCATTCTTTTCTTGGCCTTTACCTTCTTTTTTCTATGATTATTGAGTTCTTGAGTTAAAACAATAGAATCTGGATGTACTGATAATGTCACAAAAGACATGCTCATATCTTCCATTAAGCGTTGATAAAATCGTGGCGTGATGTAGAAACGAGAATGGGAAGGCATTCTTTGCTTCCCCGACTGCCTGCGAAATTCCGGAGACGTAGATGTACAGTCCATGGGCTGAATTTGTTGAGTGAGGATGATATGCTTGGTCGTGGGGCAGTTAGGCGTTGTACATGATTTGGTTGGAAACATGCCATTTCACCCTCTACAAGTTCCATGGATTTATTTGATTGGTTCTTATAGGATATTAAGAGGATTGGGTTGTGCTAATACTTAAATGATTATTATAAGGGCCAACTTTGGAAGACTCATCACAAAATAGAATAGAATAGAATAGAATATGATTTTATAAACCCGAGGAACCAAGCGTACCAGGACCCAAGTACAAGAGAAGACGGATATTACTACCGGATTAAAACCCCACTTCCCAGGTTTTGGGGAAAAACCTTAGTAGCAATAAGGATCTTGACATCTTTGCGGATTATATACATAATCTAATCAAATCTGGTGAGGTTAATGTCGGACGAGGGGGCATAAGCGTATTAAGCGTATCCATTACCTCCGGAGATACGATCAACCAGCCGCCTCGAGAGATGCTGGGCAGTGGCTCATGCAGGCGATGGGGAGCTGTAACCGAGCATACCCCGAGCCGGATATGCTCCGCCTGCCCGGGCTGGGCGTGACTTTCATCCTCAATAGCACCACTGTTATACGGCCAGCAGCAGGAGACTCTGTCCTCACGCTCCCGGGAATCCATCTCCCTGTCTCCAGTGGGTGAGTGGAAATCACATGTGAGTTCTGCAGAGATGGTGGCGCGAAGCGTCAGCCAAAGGTTGAGAGGCGTGGGCTTTCTCCATCGGAAGCCGGGTGGGCTGCGGAGGGCAGATAGCCACCACCTTAGGAAGTAATGACGATATGGGACCAACAGTCCGGAATTTCACTCCCGATTTTGCGGGCCAAGAAGGCCTTCATGCACAACTCTAGATGGTTCAAGTGGTGAGGATATCCTTTGGGCTTTACCACTTCTGCCCCATAGGAGGACCCGGTTCAACCAAGGCCTGAACAAGTGTGCTGGTGATCCCATGTACATGACTCTGCCTTGTTTTTTGCATTGCCTCCCCAACTTTCCGCCTGGTGACAAAGTCATAAAGCATGGTTCCACATGTTCTATAGTGCCCATGCATGACAATAGCATATTGATCATATCCATTTTTAGTTACATATTCCTTGCTGATGTTTGTATCGTAAAATGTTGGTGATATGGCATGCGAAACCATCATATGAGAAAAGGGAAAAAAGCGGAGATAGAAACGGTTTGAGTTCTTTATCGGAATCTTCATGGGAATAAACATGCCCGGAAAATCATATAAGATCAATCTAGTACTTTCACGATATTGTAACTTCCTTATGAATGAGAATGAAGATTATATATTATAGCGTCTGGATACACATCTTAGAGCTGTTGATTAGTCGGTTTGGATAAAGTCGACCTCTATTGCGATTATATAAGCTTTGGCAAAACCCCATAATGAGTCTCATTTGGTGCACTCTACCTTGCTTTCGAGGAAATTAGCTATAGCGGAATGCCCGATTACTCGACATCATAAACAAGCATTCTGCTCGTGTCACCGATGTCTTAAACATAAATCAATGGCACAGACAAACTATTCAATTCAAGATCCTAATATAAGTGTTGGTTTTGGGTTTAAAGAAACCCTAACTAATTGGAATATGCTTGTAATATGTGTGGCAATGGCATAGATTAGGGTGTAGAAAGGAATAGGAGAGAATATCCCAAGTGGAGGGCTAGAATAGTAGAAAAGAAAAAGATGTATTAGCGTTTATTTCCACATCCCAGCTCACTTGAATATGTGTTATTCAGGAAAGTCTCAAATTGCATGAGTTGTTGGGGTGATCGATTGGAGAGGAGTTTTGGGATAAAAACTTGAACACCGCAAACCCTCTATTCTACGTTAGGTTTAATGACCTCTATGTCTATAAGCGTTTTACTTTGGTTTTTAAGTCGATCTCCTTCTTGGGTGTCGTTTCCTCATCTACCATGTTCTTGGTTAATGGAGTTCATGAAATCACGATGCCTCGGCATCGAGATGGTTATGGTGGGCGCTACTAAAAAGGTCTCAAGAGGCCAAGCGAGCTTCTTTGAGATGCCTTCAAGAACTAGGGACTTGCAAATCAAATAATTGAGGGTTCTTATTCCCCACTAATTTATTTGGTTGAATTACCTAATGAAATCTAATTCAATTGTCTACTAGGTTGATCTTTAAAGAAGAATAATACTTGATTTTTGTGCTTCTTCAAGGGTATAAAAGTTTTGTAGTGCTCTTGGAAGGTATAAAAATATATGCGAATGTGTTCCTTTTCTTAACAAGCAAGCAGTCAATATTCTTGCGTCTTAGATGTTGTGCATGTTGTATCTCCTTCCCTTGAACGAGCCAATCTTGCATTTGAAGATGGAGGAGATGAATTTGCTTTCCAACTTCCATCTTCAGGACCACTGAGTTAAAAGATAAAGCGTTGATTTGCCATGTTTGTATGGATAACTTTGATTGAGCTATAAAGCATTTGTTTAGGAATGCATTATCTACTTACCAAGAGAAACAACTTCAATAACCGCATGCTAAGAAGATATGCATATAAGCATGATCATCGTCAATACCTTGTCTAGGCATCTTGTCTCTACATTTCACGGTATATTATTGTAGGATACGCAAATTATGGCACAAACAAACATTGCTCTGCCATTCAATTTGTGCTCTTGCCCACTTATTTACTTGTCTCTTGGAATAAACACCTACCACAACAACTTAAGTCCCACCAACAACAAAAACATTGTATTGGAAAATGTATATTACAAGTTGTAGTCCTACTTAGGCATTAATGAGGCATTGAGTATACTTTTGTCTCCATACATCAAAAGTCGTACCACAAAGTACTTGTATTACGACTCACGGAGAAGGATCGACAAAAAAAATTGATCTCTTGTTCCTCTATTTCCGATTCTTCGTAAATTGTTTCATGTGTTATCAATTATCAAGTACTCAATGTATATCATCTATTAATAAACTCATGGTTTCAAGTACTTTATTATCTAAAAGTACCAATTTCAATCAAAATGTCAAAACATAACTTTCAACTACGATTTAAGCCACTTCACAAAACATGTACATCCATTCTCTCCTTTATTACACTTTTCTTTATGCTTCACTTGTCCTAGTTCCATACCAAGCACAAACACTGATACCGCTGCACTCAAATCCCAAAGTGCATATGTCTAACTACATCCTACTCCAACAACACCTCAACACCTAAAAGCGAGAACTTAGTAATGAAAAGTACCAACACGTTCACAAAATGTCAATGTCTTAAAATAGCAATTTGATTCAAACACTCTATTGTCTACAACTACAACCAAGCCGCTTCACTCTCTCCCGTGGAGACAACCCTCGTCTGGCGACACCTTGTTAATATTATTGTATGTTGGATTTGATTGTTGATTATTATTTGTAAACGTAGTACAATTATCTAAAGCTACATAATTTAATTTACATTTTGCTTTTCTAGTTAAAAAAGTAGCCAAAGTGGTTATAGTACATAATTCAAAAGTTTACTTAAGTCAAATATATATAAAATGTAATAATAATAATAACTTTAGCCAAATTTATATCATAAAATCTTTAAAAATTTTGAAAATAGCCAAACCATTTTTTTGAAAAAAATATATAGTATGCTTAATTTTTTTTCCACTGGTAGCCTATCATTCCCTCATAGCGGTGCATCTTGGTGTCCTTGAGGGCCCTTGCACATCTCCACCGGCAAGGGTTTGTCGTGTCCCATTTAGAATTCTGTTTGACCTCAACTTTACCTAGGAGACTAGTCAAAGCAATTACGAAGACCCGCTTTGAACATGGAATTCTCAAGCTCACAATACCCCGGCGGTCAGATTCAAAACTACAAATAGCAGGTGTATATTGACTTTACATCTACATCACCACCTAACGGTGGCACTAAGATCAGGAAGAGGCTCATCTACGGTAGCGGCGGCATGTCTTGGGGGCTTGGTGATGGCTTTCCTTCCTCACTTTGCAAGCTTCTTGCAGGGGGAAAACTTGTTTTTTTCTCACGGACCCCTATCTACAAATCGTTCTTTGTGGCAAAGTCGGACCTTTGGTACAAAGTGGGTGATTAGAAAATTTTTCCTGAAAGAAACATGGGGCCTCACGATTTCATGCAAAGAGGCCTGACAGGTATCTCTGGGAACATCTTGCTCCACTTCATGTGGGAGCTTTTGTAAGAATTAGGATCATCACCAAGGCTAAAATCTTTCCACGGACTCCCTACAAAGACGCACTACTCTCGGGAGGCACGCCCCTCTGCATCCAAGAGCCACTTTCCCAGCTGCCCTTGCAAACTACGGGAAGAACATCATCTAATCTTGTAAAAAACAAACTCAAATCTTACCTTCACTACCATGACGGAAGATCACCATGCCATGTGAACCTTGACCCACTTCTTGACATGAGATTTGGTAGGGGGCACCATTTGTACAAGGCTCCATGGGGGCGCCTACATGTTTGTTCATAGGCCCCCGTGAACATAACACATGCTATTCACGACCATGGGGCATCTGAGAAACAAAAGCTTCGAGGTCCCTCGGACCATACAAAGCAAAAATCGAGGGCACCTCTATTTTGACCCGCACCTCTTAGAAAAGCAGGATATTTTTGGGAGCGATACTAAGGCCAATGCCATAATGAGATTTGGGGGACGAAAAAAGAAAAGCCACATCAAATGGACTTCTCAATGCATGGATTGTCTCCCATCTATCCATGGTGTTTTAATAAACTTATAAGTGCTTTCTTTTCTCTTGGCCGAATATATGCCGATGGTTTTTCACTCGATTTGGGTTGGAGTTGCGAAGAAACCTCATAGGGTTTCTTGTTTGAAACTTAATGTGGTTTCAATGGAAACTTGATGTAGTTTCCATGAAAGAAACACATCAAGTTTCAATTGAAACCACGACAATTCCATGGATACTATGTTAGGTTTCCTCTATTAGTGAAAACCTTGTAATTTTTCCTTTATGGAAACTATCGTGGTTACTTTTGAGAAAACTCTATAGGTTTCGCTTTTCAAAAATAAAATAGAAAGAGTCTAAACAGTGTGTAGATTTTGTAACAAATTTTCAAGATTGTATGACAAAAATGTAATCTATCCACATGTGTAAAATCTTATATGAAGATTATTCCCAAATGCACGAGGAGTCTTTTTGAGGAGTGTGCCAACTTTTTTGAATTTGAAGCGCATTAGGTTTCAAAGAAACATAACTATATTAGGTTTATAAGGTTTCCATTTTGGATAGAAACTTTTATAAGTTTCCATTCTATAAACTTTTATAAGGCTTCCATTTTTGATAGGAAAACTTTATAAGGTTTCCATTTTGTAAACTTTATAAAGTTTCCGTTTTCCTGAGCGTGCAAGGGTGCGGGTGGCAAGATAGAGGAGCTCAGACAAACTATCCAAGGCGTCCAAGCGGAGACCTCGAGGGGTACTAGGTTCTAGAAAGCGATGGCCGGCACTTTGATTCAAGGGATCATATGCACAATCACGAGACTCTTGCGAGCTCCTCTTTACACTTCTAAAATGCCGAGACCACTTGCGGGAACAACCACCTTTACAAGCGGGGAGTAGACCAAGGGGGTGGTACTAGTGTGCGAGCCCGGTTTCCTTGTGGCGAGAGTTATGATGAGAGTTTGAGTCACAATGTCCTCGATATCGGACATATATTCATTGTTTTTAGTAACAATGTTAAATGCATGTTGTACAATATTGTTGTGAATTGATGAAGAAAGGTTTTCACAAAAAGAAAAGTTTGTGTTTCTGTGATGCAATACATTATAAAGAAATGATGGCCAAATAAACACACATAATATATTACACCAAAGGTAAAATGCCAACATAAATACTCGAAGATATGTAACATTCGAGGTCATTCTGGTGTACAAGCGTCCATTCAAAGTGCAAAACAATCCAATAGGAAGAAATATGGCTCGGGTGCAGCATCAGTATGGGATAAGAACCACTCTAACCAGTCTGGAATAAGCTCAGGTGGTTTGGTGCCTAAGACTAATTAACTTTGGTGAACTCGGTGATGGACCATCCTTTTAACGGGCCGGCCAGGCCCATCGCCATTATATCCTTTCTGCTTGTAGCAAGAAGGCGAGGGGATTGATAGCCATTGGCGGTCATTTGAGCAGAAAATGGTTCACAAAGGTAACGATCAAAAATCAAATCTACAATCAAGCAGGAACGGAATCAACATATACTGAGATCCAGTCATAAACCAAACTCAAAATCTTTGCCTCATAATTTCGAATCTTTGTGATTTGGTTGAAAAATTGGTTTAGAAAGATTAGACGTAAGTGGAAGAATGTTTGTGCATGGATTGGATTTCAACTGGAGATGGAGGATACATACCTGAGCTTGAAATCGTTATTTGGTCATTTTGCAGTTCGAGACGCCTGACAGACTCAAAGGCCAGGTTCCAAATTTGAGCTAAAGCTTATGGTTCCAAATTGAGCTATGTTAAGTTTCTATTTTTTGATAACCGGTCAGTAAGATGAGTCTCGGAGACCTTAACTCGGATGTGATTTGGGATACTTTGCTCCAGGGTTGTCGTATCTGGTGACTACAGGAACAGCATACGGTACTTCCGGATCTTGTTCTCCCTTGTTTTGTGGACTCTGTTCCTCCAGCTGTTTGTAAGTATAATCAAGGTTTTATGAAATCAACGAGCAAAATATTTGCGCGTATCGACTAATTCATGGATCAGTCCTCCCTGGGAATCTGTTAAGGCCGAGACAACAGGCGTGTGGATTCAGTAATAACCACACATAGATTTACATGGGCCCCAACACAAACTGAGGTGATTTGTGCATGGATGAAAGTGGGTGTAGCCAAGTGAAACTATGGGCTAGCGCTCTGGTGAGGTTTGTGCATGGATGTCCCAGGCCTCCCGGCATGTGGACTATTCATGCATACAATCCGACTCAGGTCAAGCTCAAGGATCCACAACAGCGGGCCGGGCCACAAAGGCTCACCCGAAGACCAAGCAGCAGACCATGCAGCCAAAGCCTAAGAGGCGCCGCTGCATAAGTGGACGACCCGCCACCGCCGGGCCTAAATAGCCAAGATGATTCTAGGCACTTCAAGAGGCAATCGCCAACATTCTAGAATCAGGCCTCCTTCCGTGAGTCGGGCACCGAGATCGGGCCGAAAGTGTTCATATTGGGCCAAAGGCCATTGTACTATATATATGACTAGAGCTTGCACATGAGTTCTAGATGAGTTTTGAGTCTTGTCTCGCTTTCTTTTTCATTATGAGAGCTCATGTATTGATATCAAGGAAGCTTACTATTTTCCCTCTCATTTTGTTCCCCTCGTTTCTCTTGTCTTGTTCTCTTTGCAAATCCCACAAGGACATAGTCCCCCTGGACTCTCCCTCTCAGATCCACCTCCCGTCCCTCACAGGGCTGTCTTCTTCAGAGTTCCCCGAACCCGTGACACCTCAAACACCGCTGGGCCAAGGTATGATTAAATCCTACTTTCCCCGCCATGTTCCGTCCAAATTTCACGCCCGAAGAACTCCCTTTTCTCGGCCTATGATCTCGCTTTGAGCCATCAACAGCTGAAACCGTTTCGACATGTATGGATCTGCACGGCGACATAGAGGGAGGCCATCTTCGGCCTTTCCAGGGCTCATCCGGCGCCAGGCCCACCCTCGTGGTCCTCCGTTTCGCCCCAGCCTCCCTCTGCTGCAAACATTGCTCCAAATGTACCGGGCCACCTCACTATCAGAGCCCTATCGCTCCCACCTTCTCAACCGCATTTTCATACACCAACATGCCTACATCCATCATTCTTCGTGCCATACGCCTTTTCCTTCACAACCATCATCTCCCGGTGGGCACGGATATCCACAAGTCTTTTTGCGCCTACCCGTGAATATCCTTTCCTTGCATTTCCCACCGCTTCCTTCCTTTGCTATAACCTTACAGATCTCAAACCAATGCTCAGGCAGCTTCAGCTCAACCGCAGTCACCCCTTCATCGTGGTCCTTCAGCACCATGCCACCTCCAACTCAACCTCAATATCCTCACTATAATCGTTCTCCGCCCAGCCAAGCACTTTTCACATCTACCTTTCGTAACCTAAAACCGACTTATCCCACCTTTGGCAACACGAAAGGCAAACCCTTAGACCAAAGTGCTCAGCCCACATGGAAGAATTTGAGGCTCTAGTCGTCCTAAATGGTCATGCTAACCTCAACTGAAATTCCACATCTTTTCCACCACCGCTGCGGGTTTCCCTCATCAATGGCTCATGTCCAACAAAAGCCATTGAAACAAGATCGGTCCGGAAATGAGAACCGCTTTTCTCATTATGGGGACCACTTGGATGATGATCAACTTCATCTCAAGCAACTCAATGAACTTCAACAAGAGCCCACTGAGTTCCGCCTGGATTTTGCGTGATCGACTTCACATTCTCGCCAAGAACTCAAGGAGTACCCCAACACGAGCCGATTTTTGTCCTGGTTTCTCCAAGGACTTCCTCCAAATATTCGACTTTTCATGACGGAATACCAAGGGCCCCAAGACTTTGGAGCAGGCTATTGATCTTGTCAATCACTCGGGCCAATGTTTCTCCCGTGGGCGGGCTCTTCAGAGCTCCCTTTCATTCCACCTGTTATGGTTCCACAGACGGTTGTCCAAACCCCTCAACACGCCAATCCACAATAGCCAGATCTGTGCCATATCTGCAAATACCAAGGCCACTTGGCAAATGAGTGCAACTCCACCAATGGCCCGCCCATTGCAAGAGATGCAACATGTGCAATCATGCCACCTGAAGAGTGCACTCGCACTCATCCCACACCTTTCCGCAACAAACCGGTTTATCAAGTGCAAAACCACACCTCAAAGAATAATCGCACTATCAGCAGCCACCACTTCAAAAGTAACCAACTCAACTCTATCAAGAATGTAGAGCAACAACGGGGACCCAACCCACGCCCCTCCTTTTTTGATCCTTCTAAAGCTCAAAGTGTTATCACCGCCAAGAATGGGGTCATACCACCACGGGCGGCGTTCTCAACTTCCACAAGTTCGTGTACAACTTCCGGCACCAATCGATTCACATCAGTCCGCCTCACGGCTTACCAACTCGATTGCTAATGGCAAACAAGGCCCGAGACCAGTTCTTAAGAAGCCACCAAGAGCGCCAAAGAATCACGCTTATCAACCAGCTCCAAAGAATCAACCTCACCGATCAACAAGCACAGAGGAAATTTTTCGTGCACTTAATCCTCCAAATTCAAATTTGCCATCAAATTGGGTTGGTTTGGTTTCACGCCGCACTGTGGCATCACGCCCCTTGACCATTATTCCAAATGGCACGCAACCCGCCTTTGCAGCTTGACACCATTCCTCATGAGGATCTAAAAAAGGTTCACTTTGCACCCGACTTGGAGAAACTAATGCCACATGTCATGCCTAAAGTTCGCCAAAGCATTTTAAATCTCATGCAAGCCGCTGAAGGTCGCGACGCTAGCGAATGTTCATGCCACCACCGAGCTCAACAAAGACAAGATACACCTTCCACATCTCAACCTCCACGCCTCGACGTATCCCAATATTGCCGCAGAGGTTGACCTACTCAAAGAAGTTGCCGCTCACTACCACGCACTCCAAAGACCCGTGGAACCAAAGAGATCCTTTTTCTCATGTGCCTCGAACTCCAAGAGGAGCTTGGCCAAGATCAAAATTCCTTTAAGCTTGGCAACCATTTTGAAACTCTTTGTCCGCTTCTCAAGGACCAAGCTTACCACTCCCAACCGCTTTAGTTGGGCCGTGGGCTACCTCTACACCCACGGGCCCATGCCACGGGTAATCAAGAAGTCAACCATGTTCAAATAGATGGAGGTAGCGCTAGCCAATCTCATCACGGATAAACTCCGCAAAACAAATGGGCATCACACAACTCTTTCGCGGCCCCATATGACATCAAGTTGGCTAATGGCCATATCACGCTGACCTCAAGGCGCCACGCTTCTTCTTCACATCAACATCGGTGATCTCCGCTTCCCCATGGAATTTGAGTTTGGAAAGCCGGCAAAGATCCGTGTGACTATGAAATGTTGGTCGGCAGACCTTTTCTCCGCCAGCCAAGAGTATCCATTATCGGGCCACGGACCGCTTAGTCATCACCGATGGTCACCTCAATGCCACCATGGACTTGCAAACAAAGCAGATCATTTCGCTGAACATGAAACCCTCTCTTCTCGACACCTGATTCGAGGAAGCTCGAACATTATCGTTCAGTGCTCCACCGCGAAATCGGCTTCGGCCATCCTACCTGCAATATATGCCGATCCTTGGGGAGAAATGACTTTTGATCGTGACCAGCCGGTTGCTTTAATTGACCCACCGCTCCTTGCCATAGAATGCAACGTGTCGATCACTTTTCAGATGCTGAACCTCCCCGCAACTCCCCGTTGATGTACACACCGCCATGAAGCAACCTCACGGATGAAACTCAGCCACCTCTTTTTCACCACGCAGAGTGCCACGATCCTCGCTCTCAGCCCAACCTCCTCGCACACATTGTCCAGATAATCGGGTGATACCCCATATTCGCACTCCAAAAGAGATCGTGGACGCTGGCAACAATCAGCCCGTCCGACTTGTCGAAATCTTCCCACACCCTATCGTGAATGGCTGTCAAACTTTTCAAAAAAATTCAAACACATTTTGCCCGAGCTACAGAGATCTTCGAATCAACAAAAGCTTGGGGAACTCACCATTCCTACCAAATCGATGCAAGACCAGTTTAGCAACGACAGCACGGGCAACCCTAATTACCGCGGATCGCCAAGGCGAAATTGACAAACTCCTTGTCGCAGTTTGATCTATGAGGTCAAACATTCAATGGGTGAGCCCCATAGTCATTGCCCTCAAACACAATGGTAAGATCCGCCTCCGTGGTGGACTACCGAAAACTCAATCGTGCCACGGAGCGCGATCATTTTCCACTTCCCTTCACGCACTGTGTTCTCGAAGAGGTCACGGACATGAGATGTACTCCTTCATGGATGGTTTTTCCGCTACAATCGTATCTCAATCAAAGAGTCTGATCAACTCAAGACTACTTTCACCACCCCGGGGGCACTTTTGCCTACAAGGTGGTCCCTTTGGATTATCAAACTCTCCATCAACGCTTCAACGCATCATGCTCTCAGCCATGATTTCATGAAGGAAAATCCCTTCTTACAAATCTTTCAAGATGACTTCTCTCGCCACAGCCCATGGCTGACCATTTGATAAATTGAACCTCGCCTTCCGTAAATGTGATGAGTCCCAAGATTAGTCTCAATCCCGAAAATGCACCTTTAAGGCCACCTCGAGTTCTCATAGCCACGTTGTCGCTGAAAGCGTATCACCACGATCCCCGCCAAAATCGGGCCAGTGTGCTCAAGGCTCAAGCACCACCAATATCAAGGAGACACGCTTCTTTCCCCGGTAAGGTCAATTATTACTCCACCTTCATACCGGACTAGCAGCCATTGCAGATCCCATTCATAAACTCACGGTGACGAATCCACCGGGCTTGAATTCCCAGCGATGTCGCTTTCCAACAACTGAAGCTTTTGCTTACTCGTGCACCGGTTCTTGTTCCTCCTCAATGGGACAAGCCCTTTCATGTTCATGTCGATGTTCGGCGCTTGCTATTGAGCTGTTTTTCTCAAGAATATGATGCGCATTAATCGACAAACCAAATCGACACGCCACCGAAAACTCAATTCTCGGCTGAGCGCAACTATTCTCGCCACGAGCGCGGAAGCTTTGGGTCTCATTTTTTCAGGTCCAACGCCTCCGCTACTACCTTTTTTGCAGCCAAATCAAGTTCTTTGTGGACCACCAAGCACTCCTTTTATTTGATCAACAAGTCCACGCCCACGGGCCGCATTGCTCGTTGGGTCCTTTCTTCCAAGAATTTGCCCCTTTGAAATCGCTCATAAGGCCGCAAGAAATCTCATGTCGCCCCGGATTATCTTTCACGCATCCACACGATGATCCCTCAACCGAGTCTCGACGCCTTTCCCGATGCTCAAATTTTTAGTCACGGAACACCACATTGGTTCCATGATTTTCAGCAGCATTCTCCTCACAGTGCTCTTCCACCGTAAGACGAGACGCCTTCTCCTCGCCAAGCGGCAATCCTGGCCGACATCAATTTCTCCCGCGAGGTCCGCGGATCACACCATGGTTGCAGGACATCTCTACAAAAGGGTAAGGACACCATCCTTCGACGCTGTGTTCTACCTCATGAAGTTCCAGATATTGTTAGAGAAGCTCATCAAGGGCTAGGTGGTGGTCATTTTCATGGTGACACCACGCACGCAAAAATCCTTCTAGCCGGGTATTTTGGCCCACGCCTTCAAAGACGCCACGCCCACGCCAAGACGCGGTGATGCTTGCCAGCGTGGGGGACGGCCGACGGCCCGTGACGCCTTCCCTTGACGCCGATTGCCACGCCACTTCCCTTCAAAAATGGGGAATGGATTTTGTGGGACCCATCGACCCCTCCCGCGCAGACACCCGCGTCTCGCTATACTCGGTTCTCACCGACTATGCTACTAAATGGGCGGAAGCTTTTTGCGACTTCCGCACAACACCGCAGCAAGCACAAATCTGTGGTCCTTTATCAACAAATCATCACGCTGATTCGCTGCCCTACCTGAGAGCTGGTCGCTGATCGTGGTGTCCATTTCATCAATCATACCATAAAGGAGCCGACTTGATTATCTCCCTCGATCCATCATCACAAGAGCACACCTTACTATCCTCAAGGTAATGGTTTGGCGTAAAGCACCAACAAGACTCGTCACCATTCTCAAGAAAATTTTAGACGCTTTCACGCACGCACCGCAAACAAAACTTCCAACTGCTCTTTTGGGCCTACAATACTTGTTTCAAAATTGCTACAGTCACACTCCTTTCAAATTGGTTTATGGTCATGAAGCTCTCATGCCGCTTGAATACATCCTTCCAACGCCCGCTTTTCAACCGCTACGCCCATAATCCACCACGCCGCACTCAAAGAAAGGGTCTATCAATTGGAACAATTGGATGAACTTCGAAGGATGCTTATATTCGAAGTTCTTCATGGACAACAGCTTGCAAAAATCTTTACATGACAAACGCCCCAAGACAAAAACATTCAAAGAAGGCGATTTGGTTCTTCTTTATGATTCCAGGTACAAAAATTTTCCCGGAAAGCTTAAGTTTCGCTGGCTTTGGCCCTTATCAAATTGTTCAAGTGGTTCGACCCGGTTTTCCAACCGGGCCGAAGTTAGATGGCACTCCATTACCTACATCGGTTAATGGTTTTCGCCCAAAACATTTCATCACACGTAAAGCTTAAAAATCAACAAACAGATACAAGCTCAAGCAGCAAAACACCACGAAAGTGATTAGAAAGGCAAAGATATTATATTATAGTGGATATTTTTAAAAAATGCGGGCACAGCCCAAATATTCGCTATGGGCACTGCCCTATATACAAAAAAATGGGCTCGTGAGCCCCATCTACTAAAAAGCCTAAGAAGAAAAAACCCCCTCCCTGGTTCGAGCAGAGGTAATGATGAGGAGGTGGTAGAGGTTCCCGCCAGGTCCCAAACGAAGGTGCAGAACCACCTCCATCCCGCTGGTATGAGGGCTCTGGATGTTCAGCCATCCCGAGCACCAGCCATCCATTCGCGACGCCACGATTGTGGCAGCCCGCAGGTCCGCATAGCCATTTTGCACGTGAATCCACTCCCGACAGCTTGGTGGGCATAGTGCAATTTTTGCTCAAACCTCAGCCCATGCTCGGGCCATAGAATGCCTTTCACTTCCTCCCCGCCTCGCCTTATATAGCCCACCGAGGAACTGCTAGTCGACGTGGACCAATCGAAATTTGCCAACGTGTTTGCAATGCAAGGCTCTTTCTAAACGGAGAATCTTTTTCTCCCGGCCAAGATATCTAGCCCCTGGTACCTTCTCACATTCATTCGCTTTAATGATATCCCACTTCGAAGTTGCCAAGATTAAATGCCCTTGCTTCTTTTTATACCCGCCCAACATTAAACCGTGTCCTTTGGCCACCTTGGCACATCCGCCATTCTCTCACGACCCATCTCCACCGCTTCATTTTTCTCCTTTGTTGTTCGGGACTTAGCCAAATTTTTTGCCTCTCCATCTCATCCTTGGCATCTTTCGACACCCCGCACCATCAACGTTGCGCTTTCTCATCATACCTCTTCGCCTCCAGCTGCGCCTCTAAACTTTTGTCGCTCCTCCATACCGTTTGGCTTTCGCCCTCCGCCTTTGAATCAATCGTTTTTCTGCACATCTTTACCATGGCTGCACCAAAATTTTCTACACTTCAAGCTACCGCTTCCGTGGACCCGCTCTTTTTGATCAGATCCTTCTTGACGCCAACTTTCCGGTAGAAGCCCTTGTTGGCCCGATAAATCGCGAAGTCGCCAACGCAATAAGCTTTACGTAATTCTCTCAAATGGAACTCCCGGCTCCAAATCCCCGCACCGCTGAAGGCCATCGCTAACATCATCAACAGCCAAAGCATGGATACACAACCGTGGTTGATGGCACCACCATTTCGGGCACACTCAACACTTGATTTCGTAGGTATTCCATATTCCTTTGCAAACTCCCTTTGTTTATCTTTGGTCTACCATCTACAGATCTAGATGTCACCGAAGTTTGGTGCACCTCCTTATCATGCCAATGTACATCGCCTCGACAAATATCGACAAACCCCATGAAACTTTTGTTAAGTTTTTCGTGGGCGCAGTTCCTTTGGGTATTCTATCAAGAACACCCATATCAATAAGCCTTTCTATAATATGGTGCTCACGGCTACACACTCCAACCACCACATAGATTGGCCCCAATTGTCGTTTCTACCGTTTTTCCAAGAAGTGGACCGCCTTCGGGTTGCCACTTCCATTTCAAAGTTTCGTGGGAGGCCACCTTCAAGCCATTGTCCGCCATTACTTTCCTCCCACACCACAAAATTCTCATAATTCCACTCAATGTCCCTTCCCAAGACTCACCAAGTTGGCACTTCACGCCCTTCTTCCCCGGGTCATGACCAAAATCTGCACTCCCATGTCACTGTCTCCTCCTCCTCGCTACACCATCCAGGGCCACACCACATCTCCCAAACATCACAAAACAGTAACAAAGAAGGCTCCACCACCACAAAGACCCTCGCTACCGCTATCAATATCAGCAGGATGCTCAAGCCGGCCGTTCTAAAGTTACAAGAATCCCAAGAAGCTCTTATGAACGGGGTTCAAACGCACTAGAGGGCCTCGATGCAAGATAATCGCGGACCTTCAAGTCACCACGCCTGCTGCAACTTTGAGGCCAAACTTCAAGACAAGCACGAGCTCTCTTTACAGCTCATACGATCTCAAAAGTGCACGTGATCGTCAGCCAACTTGCCGAGACAATGTGCTCACCCAATCAGAAATTCAGAATTTGTTGGAGCAAAACAAGTCCAAAGACACTCTCCCGGGTGCCAAGGAAAAGATATTTCTAAGCTCGACGCCTTTGTACTCGAAAGCTTTGTGACAACCATACAGCACCAAGTTCAAACCTTACAGAGCGGGATGCTCAAATTGCCTCCTTCGACGGCTCGCCTCAGCTTTCACACGCACTCCTCACCACCTCTCTCCAAGATCGCCTTACGAGGTGCGTAAACGTAAGATTATTGATGACGCCGGAGATTGCCGTGTTTCGCCTTAATGCTCCGTGGCAATCCTCCTCCTGTGTCAACAATTCTCGTAAACGGGTCCGCGGACCAATCACGCCTTCTGCTAGAAAAGGACAACCGGATCCGGTGATCTTGAACAACAAAATGCGAGAAGCTATTCACCGGCCGATGAGGCTCAAGCAAAACTCGACGGCCATCAATGCCATTGTCAACAACCCGCTTTTTGACTTCCCGGTTCCTTCCTCCTATCATGATTATGTGGTTGCCCGCCGCCACCTATTCCTTCCGGCGGCATGCGGCCGATGGACCCGTGGATGTTCCCCACCCACCGCAGATTTTTCTTCTGATCCGCCCGAACTCACCATTGAAGACAAAGGTTTATGCTGGCCCTTTTTGGTCTTTGATCTCATACAATCGCTACCATCCGGACTTTGTCACCTTCAGAGTTGTTCAGCCCATGGCTTACATTTTTCATGATTTTTACCCGGTGATACACGTGAAAACGTTTCGGGATGGGCCACGCCAAGATCTTTCGTGGTGACCCCACTTTGCAATGGTTGCTTCGTGATAACAACCCCTATCTTGCTGATCATGCTCGCACCCACACTCTTCATCGAGTACATGCCCCGAAGCTTGCCAATCATTTACCTCTCGGCAAGCTTAAGGCCGGCAACAAATAAGGAAGTATCCGACATCCCAAGATCTTCCCTATGCACAAGTTTATATGCAAAGACCTTGCAGGTTATAATCAATTACGTGTTTCCGGCCGGATAGCAAGTCCGGCCCCCCACGGGTTGGATAGCCCTCCCCGCCAACTCTCAACTTCCCGCCTGCTTTGGGATCGCTGCAGTCAAGCACTTGATCCGGCTCTTGTCGGGCCATTCGTGGAGATACCAAGAACCCACCACCACTGCATGGTTCCTTCTCCCTATGCTTCCCTGGTGTTCCTCCATGCCCTGTGTTCCTCGACTTCCGAGATTGGCGCCCCCCTTTGGACAAAGGTCATGGATGGCCATGTCGGATGGACTCCACCTCAGATTCTCCGGGATTCTCCTGGGATCCCCTCTTATTTGTTCGGCTTCCCATTGGGAGGAGGGTGCCACTCTTGATACCACCACAAATTGATCTATATTGCTAATGAGCGTATTGGCAACGCCTCGGATGCATTCATGGTCTTGACACCTTTATGCGCACGCCACCACCTCACCGCACTTTCGGTTCCATCTTCGCGTGTTTTTTGTGCTGCTCTCAAATGCCTCTTGCTCGCCTCCTTAAATTCCAAATACCAATTTTTCACCGCAACCAATGCGAAGTCGCGTTTTCGCCTCCGTGACCTGCCTCCTCATGGAATGTCGGGCTCGTTTTTCAGACGCCCATGCCCCTTTTGAAGATATGGTACGCCGCTCGTTCCTCATTGATGCGCCTGATCCCACACCTCCTGCCTCAACAATCCCGCCAACCTCATTAGCCGCACCATAATGGTGCCCGACCTCATTCCCGAGAGGATCACTTTCGTGACGATGGCTTCCCGCACTCGTAAACACTTCCCCTTTTCTTCACTTTCGAGTGTCGCTTTGGTGGGGAGTGTTAGTCCCGGCGGCTCCCCGGTATGACTATTCATGCATACAATGGACCAGGTCAAGCTCATGATCCAGGATCCACAAGGTCAACCAAAGGCTCACCAAGACCAAGTAGCAGACCATGCACTAAAAGCCTAAGAGGCGCCGGCAAAGGAGGCTCACATCACTACAATACAAGATGATTCTAGGCACTTCAAGAGGCACCGCCAACATTCCTCAAGAAATCAGGGCCTCCTTCGAGAGTCGGCACCGAGATCACCAGAGTGTCTATATTGGGCCAAAGGCCATTGTACTATATATATGACTAGAGCTCAGACATGAGAGTTCTAGATGAGTTTTGAGTCTTGTCTCCTTTCGCTTTTTCTCTCTATTGCAAGAGCTCATGTATGTTCATCATTGATATCAAGGAAGCTTATCATTTTCCTCATTTTGTTCTGTTTTCTTCTTCTTGTTCTCTTCTTGCAAATCCAAGGACATAGTCCCCCCTGACTCTCCCCTTCGTTAGATCCACGGTCCTCACAGGAGGTCGCCTTTCCAGAGTTCCCAACCTGCACCCCAAACAAAGGAGATCCGTTTCTACAAGATTTATGATAAGGTAAAGGTATTTTTCTTGCAACATGTGTGCATATCCAATATACCTCTCCTCGATGAGATGTTCTTGTTTCGCCAACTCTCTCGGTTGATTATCCATCGCTCACCGCCAAGATGAGATGCTTCGTAAGCATGGAGGAGAATTTGCATATAAGTTCTTGAGTAGTGTGGGAGCCGATGATTTGATGTCGATATTGCAGCGATTTTCACAAACCATGGTGTATGCCTATCCATATCCTACTCTAAAGATTTCTGGATCTTTTATTGTTTGTTGTTTTATGTACGATGCCTTCTAGCAATCCAAACAAGTGCAGAGAGCGCTTTTTATTCTACCATCGCGAATTTGGTTCAAGATGATGAAGTGTTGGAGGTAGAGGCTATTAGGGCATACTTAATTTAAAATCTAAGTTGTTGCAAGGGCAAGTTGAACATTATCTAAAGGTTGCTATGAATTTTGACTAGGTGCACAGAGGCATGTTTATAGCTTACGTGAATCATTAGTGACGGGGACTCAAATATGCAGACAACGTTATTACTAAGATTTTTAAGCATGCAAATTCACTTTGTAGATTCTATATGTTTCGTAAAGTTAAAGGGATTGCATGCCATGTTTTTTTCAAAGTATATGCAGGAGTTGCGATGAAATAGTTTTCAAGAACACAAATTCACATAAAGTATGTCATTTCGAATTTCATTTGCATGTTCCTATTCTATGCTTTAGAAGATGTAAGTTCACTAATGTTCTTTTGCGTGATCCAAGCTTGTGGAATATTGAAAGTGTTTTATGAATTCAATGCACTTGCATTGAAGACCTTCTCACCAATCACCAATCTCATTCTCGTAATGCCTTCCGTTAATTCTTTTCTTGGCCTTTACCTTCTTTTTCTATGATTATTGAGTTGCCGAGTTAAAAGTACAATAGAATGCGGATGTACTCAAGAATGTCACCAAAGACATGCTCATATCTTCCATTAAAGCCGCTGATAAAATCGTGACGGATGTAGAAATGTAATGGGGAAGGCATTCTTGCTTCCCCTCACCTCTGCAGAATCCGGGAGCGCCCGCGGTACACGCCCATGGAGCCGGGAATTTGTTGAGTGAGGATGATATGCTTGGACGGCAGGCGCTTAGACGTTGTACATGATTTGGTTGGAAACATGCCATTTCACCCTCCTACAAGTTCATGGATTTATTTGATTGGTTCTTATAGGATATTAAGAGGATTGGGTTGTGCTAATACTTAAATGATTATTATAAGGGCCAACTTTGGAAGACTCATCACAAAATAGAATAGAATAGAATAGAATATGATTTTATCGCCCACGGAGACCAACTGGCCTATGGGACCCAAGTACAAAGAGAGAGCAAAGAGCGACATTACTACGGGATTAAAAACCCCCACTCAAGGGTTTTTTGGGGAAAACCTTAGTAGCAATAAGGATCTCGGCGATACCGCACGCTTATATACATAATCACAAGTACACCGAGGTTAATGCCGGACGGGGGCATAATCGGTCCTCAGATCCATTACCTCCTGGAGGTACGATCCCAACAAGCCTACAGAGGCCGTGGCTCGTAAGCTCATGCAAGGCCCGATGGGGCATTGGAACCAATCGAGCATACCGAGCCCGGATATGCTCATACACCGGACAGGCCCGGAGGGCGTGACTTTCATCCTCAATGGCACCCCGTTGACAAAGACTGGCAGACAGACTCGGGTCCTCACGCTGCTCCCCGAATCCATCTCCCCTGCCTCAATGCGAGGTGGTGTGCACCTCGTCTTGAATGGAGCAATCGCCCTGGCTTTCATGGGTAGATGGGTGCTGCGGTGATGGTGTGGGCCCCCGCGAGCATGGGATTAATCTGGCGGCCGATAATTTTGCCACCCACATGTGACGGCCTCGTGATCCCAAAGCTTGGCCATGAAGCAAGCATCCGGGCTTGCTTCAAGGCGTTCCTTCCGTATGCACCGGTCCACATCCGCGCGCTTTGCTTGTCTTTCCGTGACTTTTGAGTATTTGGGGCCCATCGCCACCCGCCAAAGCAAGGTTGGGCAGGAGCTTCATCCATAGCCACCACCTCGGAAGTAAATAATGTGGCGCTCCGGTCGACCCTCTGTAATGGAAGGAAGCCTGTCACTGAGCAAGATCTGATATGGGACCTGTGGGATTTCACTCCCATTACTGCACAGACCAAGAAGGCCAGCTGCACTGCTCTAGATCGTTCCAAGTGGTGAGGGATAATACCTGGGCCCCACACTGGCCCCATAGAGGAGGACCGGGTTCAACCAAGGCCCCTCGAACAAGTGTGCCTCGGTGATCCCATGCATACAACTCTTTTGTGACTCGTTGTTTTGTATTGCATACATGGCTTTCCAAACAAGCTCAGTGGACAAAGTCATAAAGCATGGTTCCACATGTTCTATAGTGCCCATGCATGACAAACCATATTGATCATATCCATTTTTAGTTACATATTCTTTGGTCGATGTTTGTATAATGAAAATGTTGGTGATATGGCATGCCGTAACCATCATATGAGAAAAGGGAAAGAAGCGTATAGAAACCAGATTTGAGTTGTCAGTAATCTTCATGGGAATAAACATGCAACGTGAAAATCATATAAGATCAATCTAGTACTTTTTTATATTGTAACTTCCTTATGAATGAGAATGAGAGATTATATATTGTAACGTCCGGATACACATCTTAGAGTCATTAGTCCCAGATCGATAAAGGTCAGCCTCTAGCACAGCTTATGTAAGCTTTGGCAAGAAAACCCATAATGAGTCTCATTTCGGCCGCACTCTACACCTTTGCTCGTAAATTAGCTATAGCATTTAATGCCCGACACTCGACATCATAAACAAGCATTCTGCTTCGATGTCTCGATGTCTTAAACATCGCCAATGGCCCGAGAAAACTATTCAATTCAAGATCCTAATATAAGTGTTGGTTTTGGAAGGCCCAAAGGGCAAACCCTAGGTGAATTTGGAATATGCTTGTAATATGTGTGACTTAATGGCATAGATTAGGGTGTAGAAAGGAATAGGAAGAGAATATCCCAAGTGGAGGGCTAGAGATAGTAGAAAAGAGAAAAGATGTATTAGCAGTTTATTTCCACATCGAGCTCACCTAATATGTGTGGAAAGTCTCAAATTGCATGAGTTGTTGGTGATCGATGGAGAGGAGTTTTGGGATAAAACTTGCGAACCCGCAAAACCTCTATTCCACGCTCGCCGGGACACCTCTATGTCTATAAGCCGCTTTACTTTGGTTTTTTTAAGTCGATCTCCTTCTTGGGTGTCGCTTCCTCATCTACCATGTTCTTGGTTAATGGAGTTCATGAAATACTGATGCCTCAGCATCAGAGATGGACATGGTGGAACTGCTACTAAGGAATCTCAAGAGGCCAAGCAGAGCTTCTGCTGAATGCCTTCAAGAACTAGGGACTTGCAAATCAAATAATTGGGGTTCTTATTCCCACTAATTTATTTGGTTGAATTACCTAATGAAATCTAATTCAATTGTCTACTAGGTTGATCTTTAAAAGAAGAATACTTGATGTGCCTGTGCTTCTTCAAGGGTATAAAAGTTTTGTAGTGCTCTTGGAAGGTATAAAAATATATGCGATCGTGTTCTTTTCTTAACAAGCAAGCAAATAATATTCTTAAGGCCTTAGATGTTGTGCATGTTGTATCTCCTTCCTTTGGACAAGGAGCTAATCTTGCATTTGAAGATGGAGATGAATTTGCTTTCCAACTTCCATCTTCAATGCACCACCCAAGTAAAAAGATAAAACAGTGATTTGCCATGTTGTATGGATAACTTTGATTGAGCTATAAAGCATTTGTTTCAGGAATGCATTATCTACTTACCAAGAGAAACAACTTCAATAACCGCATGCTAAGAAGATATGCATATAGCATCTGTAATGTCAATACCTTGTCTAGGCATACCGCCTCTACATTTTTACAAAGATATTATTGTAGGATCTCAAAATTATGGCACAAACAAACATTGCTCCTCGCCATTCAATTTGTGCTCTTGCCCATCGTTACTTGTCTCTTGGAATAAACACCTACCACAACAACTTAAGTCCCACCAAACAACAAAAACATTGTATTGAAAATGTATATTACAAGTTGTAGTCCTACTTAGGCATTAATGAGGCATTGAGTATACTTTGTCTCATCGACATCAAAAGTCGCACCACAAAAAAGAGTACTTGTATTACAAATCCACCTGAGAAGGATCCGACACAAAAAAATTGATCTCTTGTTCCTCTATTTCGATTCTTCATAAATTGTTTCGTATGTTATCAATTATCAAGTACTCCAATGTATATCATCCTATTAATAAACTCATGGTTTCAAGTACTTTATTGTCTAAAAGTACCAATTTCAATAAAATGTCAAAACATAACTTTCAACTACGATTTAAGCCACTTCACAAAACATGTACATCCATTCTCTCCTTTATTACACTTTTCTTTATGCTTCTGCCATCCTAGTTCCATACCAAGCACCAAACACCAATACCTTGCACTCAAATCCCAAAGTGCATATGTCTAACTACATCCTACTCCAACAACACCTCAACACCTAAGCAGAACTTAGTAATGAAAAGTACCAACACGTTCACAAAATGTCAATGTCTTAAAATAGCAATTTCGATTCAAACACTCTATTGTCTACAACTACAACTTAAGCCACTTCACTCTCCGGCCATGGAGGGCAACCCTCCGTGCGCAGCACCTTGTTAATATTATTGTATGTTCGTTGATTGTTGATTATTATTTGTAAGCGTAGTACAATTATCTAAAGCTACATAATTTAATTTACATTTTTTGCTTTTCTAGTTAAAAAAGTAGCCAAGTGAAAGTTTATAGTACATAATTCAAAAGTTTCGCCAAGTCCAAATATATATAAATGTAATAATAATAATAACTTTAGCCAAATTTATATCATAAAATACTGCAAAATTTTGAAAAATAGCCAAACCATTTTTTGTGAAAAAATATATAGTATGCTTAATTTTTTCCCTGAGCAGTAGCCTATCATTCCCTCATAACAGTGCATCTTGGTGTCCTTGAGGGCCTTGCACATGATAACTCCACCAGCAGGTTTATGCGTGTCCCATTTCAGGCTCTGTTTCAGCCTCAACTTTACAGCCACAAGACTAGTCAAAGCAATTCTGAAGACCGCCTGAACATGGAGATGGTCCAGATTGGAGCCCCTCTCCAAGCTCACAATACCCCCCAGGCAGTCAGATTCAAGGAAACTACAAATAGCAGTGTATATTGACTTCCACACATCTACATCACCAACACTAACAGTGGCACTAAGATCCAAGGAAGAGGGCTCATCTCTCGTAGCAGCAAAGATGTCTTGGGGGCTTCAGATGACTTTCTTCCCCTCCGCAAGCTTGCCCGGGGAAAAAACTGTTTTCCCGACCCCCATCTACAAATACAGCTGTTTGTAAAATTCCTGACCTTTGTACAAGGAGTGGTCGGGTTAAGAAGGTCGCCGCATTTAAGAAGCATGGGGCCTCACAAGCCATGCAAGAGGCCCCGGGTATCTCGACAGAACATACCGCCCACTTCCATGTGGGAGCTTTTGTGAAATTTAGATCATCTATAAGGCTAAAATCTTTCCACGCAGGCTCTACAAGCAAAGAATGACTACTCTCACGAGGCCCTCAAGATCCAAGGAGCCTTTCCCAACCGCCTCTTGCAAGTTTACTAAGAACATCATCTAATCTTGTAAAAAACAAACTCAAATCTTACCTTCACTACCAACAGACACCGAAGATGCCATCGCCAGCCACAGACACAAACCCCAGCATGCCGATTTGGGCAGAGGCACCATTTGTACAAGGCTCCAGCTGTCCGGGCGCCTACATCGGGCTGTTCTTAACAGCCCCCGTGAACATAACACCTGCTATTTACGACCATGCAGAGCATACAGAAACAAAACTCGAGGTCCCCTCAGACCATACAAAAACAAAAATCCAGGCCCCTCTTTTTTCGGCCCACCTACGCCAAAATCTTAGAAAACAGATATTTTGGGAACGTACTAAGGCCAATGCCATAATGAGATTTGGGGACGGGGAAAAGAAAAAGCCACATCAAAATGGACTTCTCAATGCATGGATTGGCATCTCATCTATCCATGGTGTTTAATAGCTTATACGTGCTCTTCTCTTGGCCGAATATATGCCGATGGTTTTTTCTACTCCCGATTTGGGTTGGAGTTTGCCAGAAACCTCATAGGGTTTCTTGTTGAAACTTAATGTGGTTTCAATGGAAACTTGATGTAGTTTCTAAGTTTCCATGGATACTATGTTAGGTTTCCTCTAGTGAAAACCTTGTAAGGTTTCCTTTATGGAAACTATACGTAGTTTACTTTTGAGAAAACTCTATAAGGTTTCCGCTTTTCAAAATAAAATGAAAGAGTCTAGGCACGTGTGTAAGATTTTGTAGCAAATTTTCAAGATTGTATGACAAAATGTAATCTATCCACATGTGTAAGATCTTATGGAAGATTGTGTTCCCAAATGCATGAGGAGTCTTTTTAGCGTGAGGAGTGTGCCAACATTTTGAATTTGAAACTGCATTAGGTTTCAAAGAAACATAGACTATATTAGGTTTATAAGGTTTCCATTTTGGATAGGAAACTTTATAAGGTTTCCATTCTATAAACTTTATAAGGCTTCCATTTTGGATAGGAAACTTTATAAGGTTTCCATTTTGTAAACTTTATAAGGTTTCCACAGAGCAGCTTGCAAGGGTGCAGGTGGCAAGATAAGAGGAGCTCGAACAAATTATCCAAGACGTCAGACGAGACCTCAGGGTACTAGGTTCTAGGAGCAGTAGGCCAGCACTTGTGAAGTTCAAGGGATCATATGCACAATCACAGGCTACTGCACGAGCTCCTCTTTACACTTCTAAAATGCCAGACCCTTTGCGGGAACAACCACCTTTACAAACTGGGAGTAGACCAAGGGGTGGTACTAGTGTGCGAGCCCAGTTTCCTTGTGGCGAGGAGTTATGATGAGAGTTTGAGTCACAATGTCACTCGATATCAGACATATATTCATTGTTTTAGTAACCAATGTTAAATGCATGTTGTACAATATTGTTGTGAATTGATGAAGAAGGTTTTCACAAAGAAAGAAGAAAGTTTTGTGTTTCTGTGATGCAATACATATTATAAGAAATGATGGCCAAATAAACACACATAATATATTACACCAAAGGTAAAGTATGACATAAATACTCGAAGATATAACAACATTCAGTCATTACGGAGCTGTACAAACGTCATTCAAAGTGCATAAAGCAATCCAATAGAGAAGAAATAACACGCCGCTCCAGTGCAACATCAATGTCAGATAAGAACCACTCCTAACCAATCTAGAACCATGAAAACTCAAGTGGTTAGTGCCTAAGAATAGTCTTTGTTGAACTATGAAACATAAGTGATAGGATAGCTCCTTTTTCTTTCTTGGGAATCACAGGCTTCGGCGGTATTGGGCGATATCTCGCCATTATATGCTCTGCCCTTAACGCAAGCTTGAAGGCAGGGGATTGATAGCCATTAGCCGGAAGCAGTCATTTGAAGCAAGAAAATAGATTTGTAAGAATCAACAATCAAAAAATCAAATCTACAATCAACAAGAACAAGAATCAACATACCAAGATCAAGGCGACACCGTCATGCGCTCAAACTCAAAATCTTTGCCCTCATAATTTAGCTTCAAATCCTTGCCGGATTGCAAATTTGGATTGAAAAAATTGGTTTGAAAAAATTGGAGCATTAAATGGAAAAGAATGTTTGTACATGGATTAGATTTGCTGCAGATATGGAAGGATACATACACAAACTTGAAATCATTGCAACTGAAATCATTGCAAATTCAACGAAAAAGACATGACAAAAAGACTCTGAAAATAGTTCCAGGAAACTGAATATAGTTTCCTTGGAAACTAAACATAGTTTCCAAATTGAAACTATGTTAAGTTTCTATTTTTTTTTTTTTGATAACCCAAATCGGGCGTAGATAAAGTCCTCGGAATATATGGGATGTAGTTGGATACTTTGCCTCGAGATTTAATCGTATCATTGACTTCCCTAGGGGTGGCCATGCAAGTACTTCGAGGATCTTGTTCTCAAGGCACCCATTTGTGCTTGGACATCTATTCCCACTCCCAAGCACAAATTTAGCAAAGAATATAATCAAGTTTTGTAGAAAATAACAGTAAAATATTGCAAGCAATATCGACCAAATTTACATGTTTAGGATCAGTCCTCCCACCTACTCATTTTGTCCAAGCTGTCAAGGAATCTGTTAGGCCAAGGGACGACAACAGGCGTTAATGATTCAATGTCATACATAGATTTATGTAGGCCCAACACTGTTTGAGGTAGTTGTGCATGAGATGAAAGTGGGTGTGAGTAGAGTAGGCCCAGCGCGCTCTGGTGAGGTTGTTGTGCATGGATCAGAGTGGGTGTGAGTAGATCGTTTAGACAAAGGTAGAAAGCATATATGTGAATGAAATGGGAGGAAATGGGATGGTAGTGTGGATAAATGTGGCATGTAGCATATAGTGGACAAGAGAGTGAAACCTAAACTGCAAGTATGGTGGCAAAAGCATTGGAAAAACTTCACAAGACCATTGCAAACCAAAATGCAAAGGTTAGGACAATACTTGTCGGGGATGATTTGATAGCCATGTGTTGACAACTCACAAATCAAAACAAAACACGAGAAAATAAAAAGGGGGTTAAAAAAAAGATGAAAGGATTCTTAAATTCTTTCTTCCGTTGCCCGCTTAGTTACTCGAGCTTCTTACTCTACCCCGAGAATCTGTCCATTCCGTCCTAATCTTAGTTCTAAACTTATGTAGTGCCTAAATTTCTCAACAAGACGCAGCTCCAGCTCCAAATCCGGCGCCCATGGCCAACCAAATGGAATACAGAAACCTTGGAAGATCAGGCCTAAAGGTGAGCGCTCTCGGCTATGGCTCTTGGGTCAGTTTCGGTAATCAGCTAGATGTAAAAGAAGCCAAAGTTTTGCTCAGTAGATGTAGAGAAGCAGGCATCAATTTTTTTGACAATGCAGAGGTCTATGCAAACGGAAGGGCAGAGGAAATAATGGGGCACGCATTTAAAGACCTAGGTTGCAAAAGGTCGGATCTGGTAGTTACTACAAAGCTTTTTTGGGGCGGATCAGGCCCTAATGACAAAGGTTTGTCTAGAAAGCATATCGTTGAAGGGACTAAAGCTTCCCTAAAACGGCTGGATATGGATTATGTGGATGTATTGTTTGCACATAGATCTGATATAGCCACACCTATTGAAGAAACTGTTAGGGCTATGAACTATGTGATAGATAATGGCTGGGCATTTTATTGGGGCACCAGTGAATGGTCTGCTCAACAGATTACAGAGGCTTGGGAAGTTGCTAGACGCTTGGATCTCATTGGCCCTGTTGTAGAACAGCCTGAATATAATCTGTTGAATCGAGAAAAGGTATGCTCTGTTTTTATTTGTTTGTTTTCCCTTTGTCTGAATTTGCTACATACAAACTGTACTAGTGTACTCAATGTTTCTGAATCTGAAACATCTGTACTCTACCCTAAAGATTTGTATTCTTCAAACTATATTTTGCAGGTTGAAGGCGAATTTTTGCCACTGTACAAAAGCTATGGCACAGGCCTTGCAACTTGGAGCCCCTTGGCGTCTGGGGTATTATCAGGAAAATACAGTAACGGAGTTATTCCTTCTGACAGTAGATTTGCTTTGGAAAACTACAAGGTCAGACAACAAAACGTTTACATTCTATTTTCGGCTGATTTTGGCCTCTGTTTAATGGTGGTTCTTACATCTTAAGTTTATGCATTTCCTTTGCAGAATCTTGCAAGCAGGTCTTTGCTGAAAGATAATCTTATGAAGGCAGATGAGTTAAAGCCCATTGCTGATGGAATTGGTGCAACTACGTCTCAACTATGCATTGCTTGGTGTCTTTTAAATCCAAATGTCAGCACTGTCATTACTGGAGCAACAAAGGAATCACAAGTAAGACACTCCAAAAACATCCCCACTTCTAGGTCGAAGCCCTTCCTATGGCATTTTTTATTTGAGGATTATCCAAGACTATTTGCCTTAACCAGATTTCACAATCCATTCTTCAAGATTACACTATTAAGAACTGAAAAGTTCCTTATTCCCATGTATAGAACCGTTCTTGAATTCTTGATAGAGCCTATGTTTTTATTTTATTAGATATGTCCACATTTGGCAATTGAATGGAACTTTGCACGTTTTGCCGTCTTTAATGACTTTGTCTTTTGCAGTTGCTGGAAAATGTCAAGGCAATACAAGTTGTTCCTAGAATGACGCCAGAGATTGTTGACAAAATTGACAAAATATTTCATACCAAACCAAGGCGAACAGAAGTATTTCGTTGAATTGGTTTATGTGAGGTTCTATCAATTCTTTTGCCAATACGCATAGCCTTTTATTTGTAAGGCATGCTCTATTGGTATTGTGGTCTCAAGATCTTTCCCACTATGTGTGTGGCTTTCTACTAATATATGAGGAATGCATTGAGTAAAACATTACTAAAGTATTATTTAGTAATTGTATTTTTCTTTTATATTATCTACAATAGAAATTTTGTATTCCTACACGTTTCTATGATGTTCTTTAGCAATCGAAGGCCTTAAGTGAAAAATTAGCTTAATATGATATATTTTTCACCCCCTCAAAGCCTTAAGTGAAAAATTAGCTTAATATGATATATTTTTCACCTTCTTGACTGGGAGGTCCTTGACACTTTTAGAATGGTGATTGAGCCGAATGTGCTCGTCGTAGTCTGATAAACAGGCAGTAGGCTCAAGAACAGAGCTGAATGAAACAGAGTAGAACAAGGGTTAATATGCCAAAATGGAAGGAGAAAATGCCGGAATGTTTGAGAGAGATCTCAATATAGACAGGCTACAAAGGATAAATCTGCCTTGGGGTCAAACCCTGTGCTCGACATTACGACAAAAATATATGGGTTTGTTCATTTATTTGCCGTAATGGGCTCTCACAAGGGTTTAACTCCTTCATAAGTCATGTGCCTATTCAACCCTAGGGATGGACGGGGTGATAATAGAATATTCCACGAATATTAGAAATGGAAGGTGGAGATTTGTGAAGGAAGCTGAGTTGGGGTGGGATGATAGATAGATAGATAGATACATTATTGTCCCTTGTGCCCTGAGGCCCGTGGACTTATGTAGCATGGGCGAGCTCCCCGATGGGTGCTACTAGCACATCACGCTGGTTTACAATGTAACCTTTTACGAAACTTCACTTTCTCTATTAATACCGCAAGACTTCGCTTTGGATCGGCTTCAAGGCCGGTGCCGCGGTGCGTCGTTATCAATCGACTTTGAATTTGGAAGGCATTTACGGGCATGTATGGTGCGTCTCTCGGTGGTTCATGGCGTAAGCCCTTTTCTTTATCTACCTCAGGTGCCTTGCCGCCATTTTCGTATTCGCGTCGGATCCCTCATTGTTTACGTCCTTGCCATCATGGTGTTAATGCAGGCTAACCCCACCTTACATTTTACGTACTTGTTCTGATGTCTTCATATATTGGACATTCATTTAGCATATGATTTTCATCTTCCACTTCCCCTCATTCTGGTCTGCATATCCAGATCATCTCTCTCTATTCTCATCATCGTCCTTTTTTTCAATTCTTAGGTCATGGCTTCCCATTCTAAATCTTGCTAGGATATCCTTCCCCGCTTTTCCTACTAAATTATCCCGATACATTTGCCGCTCCTATCTGGGCGTTCGGGTTGAATATCGTTTATAAGCCGAGTTGTCTTGGGCCCCGTGTGTTTTGCAGCCAAGCTTATGTAGCTTTGTTTGCCCATTCATCATTCCATTCTCATTCAATAATCGTCGCCGATTCATTCCCATTTTTCTTGTCCATATTGCTACATCCCCTGAACCAACCGCTGTTTCGATTATGTGGGCTTTTCGTTGATTCAATCGATCGCGATGTTCGCTAACTTATTCGGTTTTCCACCGCATTGTTTCTTATGAGATATCGATGGTCTTTTCCCATGCCCTTACTTCCATTGGTTTTACGCCTCGCCTCATATACTATGGTTGTTTGTGATGTATTCGTTTCTCAACTTGAATTCACGCTTATGCCAATTGCCAATATTCCTTCCCGCTTCTCCCATTTCTTTTCCTCGGTGTCCCGGCCCCGTGCCTCACGCCCATATAGTTGTGTGGTTAGTTCGCGACCATTATACTGAATAAAAATAGCATTTGATTTCCCGGTTTATGATTCTCGCTTTTGTTGCGTAAATTTTTCATATTGTAGTAACTCCCCGATGGTTGTTTGGAATCTTGTATCCGCCCCTTACCCATTTCCCTGTGCGGCGCGTGTCGGTATCCCGGATATACGATTCGATGATTCTTCTAACTCCGTTCCCAAATATCCGGAATCGGTTTTGTGTCTATTCCTCGTGGGTCGAAAAAAGACTATTTTGGTTTTCACGAGATTAACATCAACCCCCCGTCTTTTTCGAAGCTTTCCAACAGTTTGATGTCTGTGCATTCCCTTGTTTTTGTGGCCATCATGCTCGTGTCATCATCGATATAACATGATGGGTACTTTGGTGTCCCCTAGTATGGGGCGTCTCTGCCCCTTTGCGTTGCTCGCTATGAAATCCTATAATGCATCTATGTATATTCCGAGCGATTGTGGGGGATAGTGGGCATCCTCGCTTGACTCCAGATGTCGCAATCTATTGCTTTCCTTCTTCTTCCATTTTTAGCATATACATTATAGTACAATCTTGCAATTGCCCCTATCATATCCTTTGGTTTTTGCATATCTATAAGCCTTTGTATTAGTTTTTCCTGGATCAGATCAAAAGCTTTCCTAAAGTCCACCTAAAAAAGATATTACTTTCTTCCCACCCTTTCTATTTTGTTCTACAAATATCCCGAGGGTCACTAGGTGATCCGGGTGGTTGAGTGTTCCTATGAACCACGCCTCGTCCCTTTTGTTTCTCCGGTTCCCTCCTTCTGCCCATTGCTTCAGCTTATTGTCTAAAACTTTTCCAAACCATTTTGCAAAAATGGAACTCACCATTATGGTTCCGTAATTTCCGTGTTCCCTCGCCGCTCCCTCCCTTGTGTAGGGTATCACCTTGTTATCGCCCATCCGGCCGGGAGTCCCGTGGTGTATGATGCCGATTGAATATGTCCGCCACCGCTTGCCTATTGTCAGATCTGCTACATTTTTAATAATTCCACTGTTAACCCATATAGGTCCGGGGCTTTGTTATTGGCCATTCTATTTAGTGCCATCATCACTTCCTGTGTGCTAAAACACGGTTTGTCCATCCCATGTAGCTCTGGTATTGGTGCTGGAGATGCTCCGGTCTTGTATAGTTTTTCCAGGTATCTCTCCCACCCATCTCGCTTTAATATCGTCTTGCGTGCTACCATTTTTTACTGATTTCCTTGTCCTTTCCCTTTAAATCCTTTCCCGAATTTTTCGGTTGTTTTTTCAAGTTTTGCTTGGTCCCAGCGGTTGCGCGCCAAGTTTTTACTTCTCTTTGCCTTCAGCATCTTCAAATACACCGTCTTCTCGGTTTGATATGCCTCCCTCCCTCTCTGCTCTCTGACCTTTCTTTTCTGTTCTCTACACTCATCGTCGTACCAACTCGAGGCCTTGAATGC
Source organism: Isoetes taiwanensis (assembly GCA_021234155.1). Lineage (NCBI taxonomy): Eukaryota > Viridiplantae > Streptophyta > Lycopodiopsida > Isoetales > Isoetaceae > Isoetes > Isoetes taiwanensis. The sequence goes on from JAJEKV010000094.1 coordinate 3,715,432, forward strand.
GTCCTTCCCCTTTTCTTCTTCTCTTCCGAAAACTTCCGTTGCTACTTTCACCATTATATCATTCGCTTTGTCCCCATTTTTTTCCCGCTCTGTGCCCCCAATTCCATTTTCCCATTTCTTCTTTGATATGCTGTTGGATAGGCATATTCGCCTCTTATTCCTTAATCTATACCGTATATAAAGTTCCTCGCTTGTGGGGTATGCAAGTACAAAATTTGCTATATCAGATAACAAGATTCATAAAATACTATAAGATTTCAAAGCAATACTATATGGTGTTGATTTCAGACGCAAAAAATACAATTATGAAGGCTCTCGCTGCCCGAGTCACCCCTCCTGTGAATATGCACCCAAACCAAAGGGGTTTAAGGGGATTTTAATTTAAATGTGTTGGACCCAATGGTTGTGTTAATTAATGTCAATGGTAGTTATGTGTTGATTGTTAATGTCAATGGTTGTTATGTGTTGGGGATTTAATTTTTATATGTTGGATGTTAATGGTTTGTGTTGCAAAAATTTTTTTGGCCTTCTGGCCTTAGGACGCCCTCTTTGTGACAAAAACTTTAGAATTCAAACCGAAAAAAAAACTAGAATTCATTTGAGGCTTTCATCAATTGTAGCTTTTGAATTTGATCACAATAAAACAAATAGAACATAAGTAAAATTTACCATAAAGATAGAGCAGATTGATCCCTTATTCTCGAAAGTCATAAAGTTTGCAACACAAAGAAAACCCCCGTTATTATGCTGCATATTGTTACTTCCGCTACAACTATTTCTCTTTCACAATGACACCATTGTTTATCAATCCATATGATTTTGGATGCTCCATCTCTAGATTAAAGGTAATGCATGATTCACCTTACGGTTTGATTAAAGTTCCAAACCTACAATGTAAATGCATTCTTGTGGCCATCGCTTGACCGATCTACGTGACATGGAAAAGGGCGGAATAATCCGCTGTTGTGTGCATAAGAATCCATTTGTTGATTGAAGCTAAAGGTCAAGCTACTATGAACAATCCGCAGCCAGAATATCCAAGAGTTGGAAGCAAAACAGAGGGCCTAAACTTGAATCTGCAAAGAAATCTTAGGAAGGAAACAAAAGGGGTTTTTGGCACTACATTGTAGAATCAGAAACCAATACCTTGTAAAAAAAAAACATTATGCTAATCAAGAAACATTAAAAAAAAAATACCTTTGTAAGTGTGAGCAAAAATCCATCTCGTGGTAGTAAAATCCACTCCCAAGCCAATAAGAATCCAAGAGGGCAAGTACACATGCATATGCACACATGCACATACATGCACACATGCACATGCACATGCACTTGCACTTGCACTTGCACTTGCACATGCATACACATGCACATGCACACACATGCACATGCATGTGCACATGCACATGCATACACATGCATGATGTTCATGCAAAACACATGCTGAGAAAGACAACAACCCTCGATTGTTCCCACCAACGAAAATCAACGGCCCATAAATGGTGCACTCTAGAAATACTATTTAGTACACCTCAACGAATACAACAACGAAATCATAGAAAAACCATGTGAAAAAGCGTATAAAAATCTAAAAGTAACCCCCTGTTATTGTGCTACATATTACATCTATATGCTTCTCTTGAAACTGTATTTTCATCTTCCCGTTAATTTCCTCTGTTTCTTGTTGTCTGTCACTCGAGGTGTGTTTCATTCATTATCACATAATCCACTATACTTCTCCCATGTGCATTCTGGCTCATGTACTTCCCTGACTCTTCCCACCTCTGTACTCCATTAGCTAAAGTGACCCCTGTGGTCGAACATATCTCGAGTAGTAGCTCCCCTCTGGCGTTGACTTCTGCTCTGTCTTCCGTATGTCTATCCCATTCCTCTGATCTTGTCGTGCTAGTCCATTGCCCATTTGTGTCTTCCACGCTGATTATTTGTGCCTGTTCCTGCCCTGTTCTGGCGTTCAGATCACCTATTAATATCATTGATCCCTGTTCCTTCCACTTCATCATAGTCCCCCAATTCTAATAGTTCTAGTTTATCACTGCTTGGTGGGTAATATGCTAAAATCAGAATTAACTCCATTTTGTTCTGTAGTTGTATATTCAAAATCATGTATCTCTTATTGACATCTGATTGCAAAATACATGCGCTTTTTACTACATTTTCTTTTACATAACAAGCTAATCCCGCACTTCCTCTTCCAATCTTGAAATCTTTGTCCTTCCAGCATGTGAATAGCTGGTACCCTTCCTCCTCTGGCAGCCATTTTATGTTGTGTTTCCATGTCTCCACCAGACATATTATATCACAACTGTGTGCTCCTTCCAGCCTCTCCCCGTCATCCCAAGGGTACCCAGTACAGTTCCAATACCATATCTTCAGCGTCTCTTTCCTCGAGATTGCTCCCTCGGGGTCTCCGTGTGTTCTGCTCCATTTCCCAATCTTCTCGGTCTCCCTCTTGTCTTCATGGTCGAGGTTGGATCCATGTTCCCGGCTTGTGCTATGGGCCGACCCCTTTTTCCCCTCCTTCTTCCCCTCTGTACTGTCTCGTGTCGGGGGCTAATGCTGCCATTGCCGTGTTCTCATGCTCCTGTGCAAGGACCCGCAGTGGGTTGATAGTCTCCTTCTCCACACTCGTCGACCTCCCTGGTTCCTAAACTCCGAACTTTGGTCTTGCCCCGTTCCTGTCAATTCTCGCACTCTTTTGTGCAGAAACACCTTGCCATTTTGACCCCCACTGTATCCTGCTTTTGGTTCGGTTCTATATACGCCTTGGCCAATTCCACAATAATAGTCCCCGCTGCCGTTGCATGGTAGGGGCTTCCATACCTTGATCCTTTCTTAGCACGGATCACCGTGGCGCACACCCTCTCTTTGGTTGGCGGTCTCGGCGTCAAGTTTATGTGCCTCGCCCTCCCCTCCATTGACCCGTCGTGCGGCTTTGGACAATGATGCTCCGGTGCTTTTTGAAGACCACCTCTATCACCTCTGCGATCCGCAGTGCGTGTCCTCGTTAGGTTTCTCATAAACCCCTATCAGCCTAACGTCATGCCTAATTCTATTCTGTTCCTCATACTCTATGATATGCGATTTTATTTTATCAAAAGATTCCCATGCATTCAATTGAACATTTCCTTTTTCTAATTCAACCAACCTATTCAGAATTTTGGCTTTCTCCTCCTCAATCTCGTCCTCGATTGTCTTTTCCACTCCTACTATCCTCACGTCCATCTTTGTCATGATGGCTACTTTGTTACGGTTGGTGGATTCCGCCAAATGTTGAGTGCATCCATCTTTGGTATCCTAGTCTCCAAATTTGCTTGTTTATCTGTGCTAGAAAATCTCTGAGGTCCTGTTGACTTGCTGGTGCTTTTGCCGCATCTGCTCTCTTTATCTGACTAAGGTTAGTGCTTTCCGCCATAGCTTCGAGATGTATCGTGCCGCTGTACTCTTCGTCCGGGTGATCACTACAGACTGTACGATGCGATATTGCCATATTCATTCTATTAAGTATATATACCGAAATCCTCAAACGGTCCGTTAATTCGAAATTCACCGTTAATCCTGATTTTGAATTTTGAATATTAGAACAACCGTTTATTAATAATTCTGCCTCCACTATTTATTATTTGCTCTGTTCTTCGAGTCTCTCGGTATCCCCCCTTCTCTAATGATTGGCTGGCGATGATCTCCTTCTTTTATGTTATGGGATTCGGTGCTCGTCCTCCTGCGTTTATTTATGTACTTGTCCATACATGACCTAGCCTTTGGGCAAGAGATCACCGTACTGTGTATTTGAGTTTCTAGTGGTAATGATACTACCGGTTGGTGGGTCTAGCCTCGCTATCCCCGGTGTAATGATGGAGGTCGAGCCTGCCTGGTCCGCTTTTACTCTTACGTGTTCGCATTCCGCAATTTGTGCATTTTGCACTTTGTTTTGAGTTTATAGTGGTCCAGATTTACCAGTTGGTGGGTCTAGCCCTCGCTATCCTGGTGTAATGCATTGGGCCTCTCCGTCCCCATATCTTATTCCCCATCCACCTTTTACTCTTTACAAATCTTAATACCTTGTATATTTACCTTTTCTAGATTTGTAGTGGTCCAGCCAGGGAATAAATTACTAATCGCATATTTCTTATTAGCCAGAATGACTTTAGCTAAACTTGCTTGATATTAATCCCAAAACTTTCTATAGTTTAGCTAAACTCTACACATTTTTCCTCTCATAGTTTCTAGTGTTTAGCTAAACTAACTTAAACATCATCCCAAAAATTTCTATAGTGTGGCCAACAGAAAATATTAAACCAAATTACTATACCTTTTTTCAGTATATTCCACTTAAATAGTCATTTTTTTTGGGAAAACATTCTAAAATAATGCTAACTAGCAAAGTCTAAGACTCAAATTAATTCATAATGCTAGAAACTAAACTACTAATCAAACTAGAATGATGCTAGCTAAACTAGCCCAAAATTCATTCTAAAAGTTTCTATGGTTTAGCTAAACAATACAAAATTTCACTCTCTTACTTTCTAGCGTTCGGCTAAAGAGCTCCAGGGTTGGTGCAGTCCCGAAAAAAGTTAAGCTAAAATTATTATTTTTTTCTCAATTTTTTCCATTTACTTTAGCCAATTTTTTTTTAAAATGTGCTAAAAAATCGCCAAATAGCTAAGTTTAGCCCTTAAATTATTCCATGGGTCCAGCTTACCAGTTGGTGGGTCTAGCCCTCGCTATACTGGCGTGCGGCGGAGGTTGGAACTCTCTGTTCCGCACTTTATGCTGTCCACTCTTGTTCCTATGATTTGCCTCTCTTCCATGTGCTTTCATTGTCCGTTCCTCACTGTCTTTGTCGTCCACGTATCTGTTCATTTCCATCTGCATTTTGTCTGTATGTCGGCCTTACACATCGTTGTTTTCGGCTCCCATCTGTTTACCTTTTCTCCCGTCAATTTTGAGTTTTGAGTTCATCCCGAGTCCGCCACCTTTGTCCTCTTTTCGTTTGGCGTTGATGTTGTGATCCCCGCCTGTTTATTTATCCTTTACCATTAAGCCTGCTGGTCTCGATACATGCTTTTCGATATCCACCTATTTCCACCTATTTATTTGTCCTTTCACCAATCTGCCTGCTGTTATAAATATCTGCCTTCTCTATTTCCTACTGCTTCTGTGTCCCATAACTATTCCTTGTGCCTGCATATCTGTTCATGTGCCCCTCCGTTCTTGCCCTTCATCCCATCCTTTCCTTGTTTCTTACTCCCGGAGATTCTCTTCTTTTGTTTTTTTTCTGTAGACGGCTCTCCTATCTTCTTGACCTTTTCCAAATTCCTTCCCATGTAAGCTCGGCACATAAAATCAACTGGTTTTTTCTCGTAACAATATATGCATACCTTGCCAAAATCACATATCATAAGATTGTGTTGGTAGCTGGAAGAATTCTGTATTGCTGCATGTATCTGGAGTCGATTGAAGCATTGCATCGTCCTGTCCATGTCCTGGCGCCGGACTGAATCATTCTTGTCTCCTAAGACTCCAAGCACTTCTAGCAGCCCGAGATTATAGCCGTGATCCCGCATTGATTGCGCATGGTAAATGCGATCACAAAATAGGCAGTGAACTCGTCCGCAACTTATGCATGATGACAGACCTCGCCTAAACACATACACTCTGGCTCACAAATACACCATGGGTTAAGATCTTCGAGATCAGGGTTCCAAGGCACTGCGAGATTGCCCGGAACCCCAGATCTTGGGTGCTTCTTGATATTCTGCCTTTCCCCATCGCTGTCGACGACAACTTTCTTCCCTTTATCCATTTTCTGCCTCAATTGAGCTCTAATCGGGCCGGGCGCCTCGCTAAACTTGAACTCAAGAGGTCGAAATTTTGAAGTGAGCTTCACACTTCGCTTCTCTTCGCTATCACCGGTGCTATATAACCTTTAGGTTACTGAAAACCTATCTAAATTCCACTTCTTTATTACGCCAATTGCCTTAAATGCTGGTCTTGTCTTATCCTCGTTCTTCACTTTTCGTTATGCGATATCCGCCACCGCTTACTATCTCTTCTTCGACACCCGTACCTTATCCTCCCCTTCTCTGTATTTTCATTATTACCCTTTTCGTAGGCCTAATGATTATGACGACCCGTCGGACCGGTCATACGTGCTAATTCCCTACAATTTTTTTTCTCTCTCTTTCTCTCTCTACATGGTCTCTCCCGATTTGCCACGTATCCCCTCCCTTTTCGCTATTCAAGTAATTTAAATTCGATTATTTGTCATTTTATATTTATATTGCATTATGTTATGCATCTACCCCCCCCTTTTTTTTTCGCAACGGATCTCTAATTCAAAATCGCCGAGTGCCGGAAGTCCGGGTTCCTTTCTCTGATGTTTGCCTTCATGCAAGCTTCCACCATCTTCATATGATCCAATCATGCTGGATTATAATAGTACCGTATTTAATCTATTCTATTATTTTGTGTCAACAGTTCGTCTTGCTACAATACCCGGATGGTATATTCATACACAGACAATCGAATACTCACTCCCACCCCCGAACACAGTTATTTCTAATCTACACTATTTTACATACAGAGATGTAGAGATGTACTTACCTGGTATCGCTATCGATCGCCCATACCCCTATGATCGCCCATCGCCCCACGCCCATCGCCCCGCCTTCGCAAGAGGAGTTGCAGAGAATGAAGAGCCATATGTTGCGGAGTTGCAGAACGACCATGTGAAAGCCATATGAACCGGTGAGCATTGGAAGATTGATGGAATTCATGCATGTAGCAGAGGCAATTCGTTTGTATCGTAATGGATTTCCTCCCTGCAGATTTGCCTTGGCGAAAATGGTTCCAGCTTGTGGCTTCAGGAACGCTGTATATCTACTCCTGGATGTGGTAAACCCAGACACATGTTCGGGTTACCCACATTTATATCCAAGCGTTTGTCCGAGCTAACTACTGTTTTTGGCCAAGATAATCACGTGGTGAACTGAGCGCGAGACTGAGCTTTGGCATGCTGATCTTTGAATAGAGCTTGCAATCAGCTTTTTGAACGGTTTAATCTGGTTCAAACACCATTGGAATCGCCTTGTCAACCCCTAAAAACATGCAGAAATTTTGTGATCACTGATCAAGCAAGATCAGTGAGAAACATGCAGAAATTTTTGTCTTTTAAGTTTGAAACTAAGCAGCAGTGGTTAACCCAGACATGTGCCCAGGTTAACCATATCTTGGAGTAGATTTACGACCGTCCATGGATTCATGTTTGCAGTTGCAACAAAGTTTTGTGTCATGATGAAGAGCATTGGAATTGAATGTTGGGCATGTGGATTTAAAACATCTTTTGCAGCATTCCAAGAGTTCGAAGTAGAGCATTCTGGCTTTCTAAATAGTATTTTATTGCATGGAATAGGTAGGTACTCTGCTCCTAAACAAATTTGTGCGTTGATGCCTACTTTGAGGATTTAAAAAAGGAATCGACTGCTTATTTACCATTTGTCTTACTAGAAAAGATTTTGTTGCAGATTTTTAGAGCAGGAGGATTTTGCATCCTCATTGGGTTCTGCTTTCAGTTGCACAGGTAAGACATGTTCCTGATCGAATTTCATGAAGTGTGCATATCCTTGGGAGTGGCAGATGGGGGGTTACAGTGCACTTGATAAGTGGCCAACTTATTGCAGCAAAAAAAAGAATGTTGTTTGATCTCTATAGCCTCCCTTCTAAAACTTCAGCCTTTTGATTGAATCTTTGGCGAGCAGAGCCTTCATAAGCCCTTTTGTCCACAATGCCCGTAACTGAGAGTTTGAATTTGTTAACTAGATTTGACCTCAAATTCGACATTGTAGAATGCTTCCTGCTTTTTCTTGGCACACTCCGATATGTGGAAAACATCAAATCATGTTCTTATTTACTATGTTTGCTTAACAAGTTTTCCTGTTGAATAATTTGCACAATATCGGCACAAGTATGCAGGTTGAAATATTTTGCTACAATGAGTATGCCATTGCGCTGAAATTGGCTTGCCGCTAATGAAAGGAATGGACAACACAATTGCAACCATCTATTTCTCTTCTCAGGATATTGGCAGAAAAGATTTGAAATCCATTTCAGTTCTGTGCAAATACAAAAGGCATGTCTCCTGATAATCCACTATGCTAGGGATGATGAGTGAGCTTGCCTAAAGTTCTTAAGTATAAAGTTTTTGGTACTAAGGATGAGTTTGCAGTTGTTACTTCTCAAATTTGAATTCAAAGTTATATAAAAACCATAGGCCTAGATATATTGCTACTAATTTGTTTACTCTGGAACATACCAGTCTCCCTAAATGGACTTCAGGTTTTTAGGGTTTTGAATTCCATCCCATGAGGACCCTCTGCAATAGCACCTCGTTTATTATTGTTTTAGAGTCCTCGATTGATAGAATGTTTCATGTTATATTTCCCATCAAAGATTGATAAATTTTTAAAACAAAAACACTTGCAAATGCCAATACTGCAAAAGAGAGAACTCATAATATCTAGCACAATAAAAGGGGGTTTCAGTGGGATTTGATATGGATGTAAAAATGATAATTCCTGAAACCATAGACCATATCCCAAAAACAGTTGAGTGGGCTGTTATTAAAAAAAAAGGGATTTAAAATAAACAAGATGCTAACGCATCAAGGGGTTGCCCGTTGGCGTTGAACCCTTTGGGATCTTGGGGATGGCAACAATGTTTCTATTCTTCAACTTCAACTTGCTTTAATCATATGAATATAAGGTTTGCATGGTTGGAGAAGCATGTATAAGGCGGCTCACAATATGGAATAAGCAATGAGCATATCAACAGCTTATAGACTTGTTATAAACATATGTTTATGGACATTTTGCCCCCTTGGGGCCTCTCCACGTGATAGGTACAAGGACATAAAGCACCATTGCCAACATTGATAAGTAGATCTTGAAATTTGTGGAGTAAAAAACACGTATCAATAATGGGATTTGAATCGTTAATGGGTTTTCTATCATAGTAGCAGTAGCGCATTTTATGGGGTTTGAACCCATTGTAACCTAGTAGTGAAGGTGGCTACATATGGTGCGAGGAACAAATTAAAATCACGCAATACCCGTAGCTTGCAATTGGTTCTGCTCTGACCACCATCGTTTTATGCGTTAGCTTCATATAAGAACAAGGAATCTTCCTTTTCGTCCAGAAAAAAGCAGCACCCTAATTTTGGCTTTGGATGGGCGTACGCTCACGCCTTGCTAAAAAAGGGCCATTAACTTTAAAAAAAAAAAAAAAAAAAAAAAAAAACCACATTACACCATTAAAAATTACTCCACAGGGTCTTTTCCGGGCTTTATGATTTGGACAGAGGGATTGATTTTTGTGTAATGGCATGGTTTTTGTAGAATGGAAATTTTAAGAGTTTACAAAGGTTGTGGTTTTGTAAAGGATCCCAGTTTGGTTAGCAGGGGAAAAAAACTCGAAATTGAATGGAATGGTGGTACAGTATGACCACGACAAGGACACGACATGATGGATGTGTGATTTTCAGTCGCTCACTATTGTTTAGCTTAGTTCAGTTCGTTTTGAGCAAGATCTTGAAGTTGTTGGTGGAGTCCCGTTCAGTGGAGTTCGTTTTGGAAATGAATCTGAGCCTTGTGTTAACTTGGAGTCGGTACTGACACTTGACACCGTCACTGTTCCTTATATAAAGGATTCGAGTATGTGGCAACTGGAATTGTTGGTTTTGAGCAATTCTTAGAAGTGTTGGTTCCTGAGCAATTTTGGACTAGTTTCAGCATAACAAGATTATTGTAAGTGGACTTCTAATCGAACATCAATGGGAATTACACTGGTTGCGTGGAAGTCCAAAATACTGGTGAGCTTTCAGAATTAGAAGTGCAAACATTCACAATCTTTCAGAATTAGAAGTGATATGCTGATAAATGAGTACCATTCCAGACATTTCAAGCAGCATACCAACTACATTTGCAGTTTTTTTTAACGAACCACATGGATCTGTGATGCAGCACGAACAAGCACCTCTTCATCATGCGACTGTGTCATGTATATAATTTTTCCACTTGAGCTGTATGGTTCATGCTGTGGTGGAATGTGAGGAGGAAGATTCAGAAGAGGAGGTAACAAATTCCTTTTGTAATTATTTGGACAAAGTACAAAATTATAAAACATCTTTTGTTGTAGATTCGGGAGATGAAAGAACAATCTTAGAGTCTCCAGATTTGCTGACAAGATGTGATGAGGAGCAGAAGACAAGGAGTATACGTTTAGGAGATGGTAGAATAAAAGAAGTGAAGGCTGGAGGCATGTTAAAATTGTTTGACTTACAAGAAAATCCAGTAGAAATTGAGAAAGTGCTTTGTGTGCCATCTATAGTGAAAAATTTAATTTTTGTAAGTCAATTAGTTGACCTTGATTATCATGTCCTATTTGACAAGCTTGTATGCAGAATTGTGAAGGATAATAAAACATGTTTTTTGGGAAAAAGGGTTGGTGACCTCTTTGAGTTAGATGTTTCTGAAAATGTGCCAGTAGTTAATCAAGTGTCAATTCCTAATTATAAAACATGGCATGAACGGTTAGGGCATACAAATATAAACAATGTCAAAGCATTGAACAAATTGGGATACATTAATGCTGCAAGTGAAGATGCAAAGAATTTTGTATGCAGAGGGTGCATGATAGGAAAGAATACTCGGCTTCCTTTAGTCAGAAGATCAAAAAGAGCAAAAACACCATTGGATTTGATACATATAGACATATGTGGTCCACTCAATGTAAGAAGTTATTCTGGAAAAAGGTACTTCATCACTTTTATAGATGATTATACTAGAAAAGCTAAATGCTACTGTTTGAGGAAGAAATATGAAGCTCTAAAAGCATTCAAGGAATATGTGAATGAAGTAGAAAGAGAAATAGGTTATAAAGTGAAATGTTTAAGATCTGACAGGGGTGGTGAGTATATATCAAAGAATTTTAGAGCCTTTTGCATTGAGAAAGGAATCAAGAGGCAATTAACATGCAGGTATTCTCCCCCACAGAATGGGGTAGCAGAGAGAAAGAATCGAACATGTCTAAATGCAGTTAGGGCTATGCTAAAGCATGCTGGATTGCCAAATATGTTATGGGAAGAAGCATTGAAAACTGCAATTTACATACAAAACATGGTTCCAAGTTCTAGTATTGATGGAGAAATACCAGAGTTTCTGTGGTCCAAAAGAATGCCATCATATGAAAGGTTTAGAGCCTATGGTTGCTGGCATATGTACACATTCCAGAAGAATTGAGAACTAAATTAGATGACAGGGCTTTAACTGCTTTTTTGATTGGGTATGACGAGGAGTCTAAGGCATATAGGTTCTATGTTCCAAGTAAAGGGAAGTTAGTGATAAGCAGAGATGTTGTTTTCTCTGAAGAGCAACTATATAAAGATTTTAAAAATCTGAAAATACAAAACAAGAAGGAGACAGAGGCAATAGAGAAAACAGATCATAATATTGAACTTGATAGTAGTGATGATGGGGATTCAGATAAAATGGCACAAGCTGGCTTGACAGATAATAATCTTAATCAAGAAATAGCACAAAAAGGAATTATTGCTGGTAAACAAAGGAAGAGGATGACAGAAGCAGAAAGACTGAAAAAGAAATTGGCAGATAAGGGAATTAAAGTTGATGAGCTAGGAAGAGAGGCTGATGGAAAAAGCAGAAGGCTAGAGATAATAGAAGAAGAAATGGTTCCACATTTGATGATAGCAATAGGAAATGATGTGCCACAAACATATGAAGAAGCAATAAATGATAAAAATAGCAAACAATGGCAAAATGCTATGAATGAAGAAATGGCAGCATTTAAACGTATTGATACATTTGAAGTAGTCAACAGACCAGAAGATAAAAATCTTGTAGGAAACAACTGGATTTTTAAGACTAAAGAGCTTCCAGATGGATAAAAAAAGTTCAAGGCTAGACTGGTTGCTCAGGGGTTTACTCAGCAAAAGGGAGTTGATTATAATGACACGTATTCACCCATAGTAAAATTATCAAGCATAAGAATTATGCTGGCATTGGCCAACTCCAACTCAATGAACTGGGAAGTTCACCATATGGATGTTAGTACTGCATTTTTAAATGCAGAATTAGAGGAAGAAATCTACATGAAGCCACTTCTGGGATTTGAAGAAAAGAAGGACAAAATTTGGAAGTTAAAGAGGGCAGTATACGGGCTCAAACAGTCACCTAGAGCATGGTACACGTGCATGGATAAATATCTGACAGAACAGGGATTTATGAAGCTAAATGGAGATGGGAATTTATATGTATTCAAGCAGCATGAACATTTTTGCATAATTGCACTTTATGTAGATGATTGTGTAATGTTTTCTAATAACTTGGATTGTTTGGAAACTTGCAAGAAGGTGCTCAAGTCCAGATTTAAGATGACAGACCTAGGGGAGTTAAAGAAATTCTTAGGCATTAAAATGATCAGAAATCGAGCTGAGAAAACCATCAACTTGAGCCAGGCAGATTATATTCAAGTTATGCTTGAGAGATTTAAAATGGTTGAACGTAATATTGTGAGCACACCTCTAGTCCCAGGGCACAAGATCAGCAAGAAAATGTGCCCTACAACTGATGAAGAGATTGAATACATGAAGCAGGTCCCTTATAGAAGTCTGATTGGTTGTCTTTTACATTTATCTGGAGCTACAAGACCTGACATTGCTTTTGCAGTCAATTTATTAAGCAGATATAATAACAACCCAGGGAGACAGCATTGGGCAGCAGCCAAACGTATTTTAAGGTACTTAAAAGGATCAATAGGTCATGGAATAACATTTAGGGACAATGGATACAATATTGATGCATTTGCAGATGCTGACTGGGGTGGAGATGTAGATCAAAGACATTCAACATCAGGATATGTGGTCATGATTGGTGAAAATCCAGTAAGTTGGAAATGCAAAAAATAGAATACAGTGGCATTATCTAGTGCAGAAGCTGCGTACACTGCTATAACCTTGGCTTCCAAAGAAATAATATGGATAAGGAGACTTTTAGAAGAAATTGGCGTGAGAACTTCTTTGTGGTCTAATAGTGCAAGTGGAATAGCCATGAGTCAAAATCCAGTGCTTCATGAGAGGTCTAAACATATTGAGATGAAACAGCATTTTATCAGGGAGATGGTTCAGAGAAAATTAATAGCAGTTAAATATGTTCCAACAAAAAGGCAAATAGCAGACATGTTGACTAAGGCTCTCAGAGAACCTAGATTTAACATGTTGAAAACTCTGCTAGGTGTTCAGGGCATAGAAGGAAATAACACTGTAATGCAGTCGTAAGAACAAAGCAGAAATATTCAATGATGGGAAGTGTTGAGAACATGGGCTTTGAAACCATTGAAACCATAGAGATCTTATTATTCATTGAATATTATTGATAAGATGAAGGTTCAATGGTTAACATTCATATATGTCCCATATTCTTGAGTAGCCCTAAATCCTAGCTCGGTGAACAATGTTCCCGGCCAGGTGGAAACGAATGCAATGATCTAGCAACCGACTAGATCGATGAAGGGGTAAGATCATGGGATTGCTGGATTGCGGTGATCCCTTAATATATTTAAACAGAATTTCATACTGTATACACACACAGATTGATCGAGAACAGCAGTCGAAGCTGTAACTTACAAGCTATGATTTTATTTCATTAATGTTCATTTTTCATCTATAGTCTTGGTGTGTGACATTGGTTTAGGTGCTAAGGTTGTCAATAAGTTGTCATTAGTGAAATTATCTTTCAGGACCAGGGATGATGGCTTCAAGGACGACAGAAGATATGGCTTTGACCTTCTCAAATTCCATTACTCAGAATGTTAGAACATAATAAAGGCCACCATAAAGAATAGAATGGAAAGGAATAACTATAAAATGCATAACCATTACCAATACTAAAAATATAAGAAGATTTATGAGTCATCCACAGTTGCTAGGAAGAGGCTCTAGATGCATCTATTGAATGTTTACATCTATTATCTGTTCCAAATCATCTGACTAATCTTGTACAGGATCCAGCATAGAACAATAGGGGTTTTTGGAGCATTTCAAACCATGGCAGGCTAAGAAATCCTGACAATCATTTCACAAATTTCTATGGGTCTCTAAATCGTTGCATCTACATGTGTAAACGATATCCATTATGGAGGTCGCTAAGCTCTCGTGTATTTGTTATGCAGGTCGCTAAGCTCCAACTTCATCCTCTTAGAAACAACCTGGCACCTCAAACATCGAATTTGGCCAAAAAGGAAGCAATCTACTTGCGTACAAAGAGTCAGACCTTACAGTGGATGTTGTTGTAGTGCATGTTGATACCAAATACCTGGCCGAAACACCTTGAAAATCCCAATCCATGACTGCATCATTCTGAGCAACTGTGGCAGGCATGCCGAGGATAAGCCATCCCAGTTAAGGAATCCACGAAAATCGGGGGATCTCGGATAACTATCGGCCCCAAAAATGTGAATTTCAAAATCATAGTGCAATCCAAATGCTCGATTTTTAGAGAACGGAAAATTTTACTGGTGAGAAAAATCTCCACAACCTTAGAAAAATCAACCTAAAAAAAATCTAAAAAGTTTTCCACTTTGACGGAAAAAACAAATTTAAACAATAAGATATAAGTTGCTTTCACACTATAGGGTGCATTTTGTAGTCTTAATACAAGTAAGACACTATAGTATGAAAACCATCACAAAATAAGACTTATTGTTTTGAATATGATTGATTACCGAACCAAACCTATCTGGATCTACGCGAACCTAAATGAGACATGTCTTATGTTTTTAATAGTGTGAAAACAACTTCACCCTCTTTCACTTAAGTGGCATACTCCTATTGGATACTTCTAAAAGTAAAACAGTCCTGGTGTGTAAAAAGGCCTGAATCTCATATGGCAACATGTTTGCATTGAGAATGGTGGAACCCTAAGAGACAAGAACATGCAACACCTTGAGTCGTGCGAGTACGGTACATGCATTTTTGTAATCCATAAGGATCTACTTCGTTGAGAATAAAAAAATGCCACCAACTATTCTTGCGAGTAGATTCATGCAGTATATATAAGCACATTCAAAACTGTTACATCAGTCATTTCCTCAAGAATTGAATGTTGTGACTAGTTTGATATGACAGCGTACATAGGACTAGGAGAAATAATGCAACACAAGGTTGTGTACAAGCTCGAAAATAGCAATGTGTCAAGCCAGTAAAAATGCCGTTGGGTATTTGAGGCTACCGGAAAAAATTTATGTTAGTACATTTTCTAGTGTATTTTGCCGGATTTTTTTTATTTTTTTGCCGGAAAATTGCCGGAAATTTTTCAGGATGACCGGAATTTAACACAAGTGGGCGGATTTTTAGGGGAGGAACTCCCCTATTTTCGAACCATGGTTGTGTATACTTGATGTTATAACTTTTTTCTTTCCAATTTACCCACATGTATATGAAATTGAATAATTATTTTATTTCTCTATTTGATTGTATGGCGGCATGGAAACTTGGGAGTGTGATTGGCAGGAGATGGGAGCAGGTCCTGGAATCTGTGACTGAGTTTCGGGCCGCCACAACATGGTAACTGGGGATTTTACTTACAGGTGACCTGTTGAAAGGAACCCATCTTCCATTCCGTAGCTGGAATGATATCCTCGGTTTCATGTTGTATATGTTGTGCTACATATTATAGCTATATAACATTGTTGATCCCCAAAATTAGTACTATGACCAAAGTCGCAAATGAGTACTACCCCATTGCCTAACAATACCTCCACGTGATCTCTTAGATTTCTTAGTACCCCTTGCAATGCCATGAACTTGTTTTCATTTTGGAAATCCAATGTATAAGGGAAGATTCTAAGGGCATATGTTATACTAACTTCTTGATTGAAAATTCTGTGATTATGTACGACATGTCTAAACGCAACTTAATATCAAAAATTTGTTCATATCTTCAAAAAATTAGGGATAAAACAAAAATTCAAAAGAATAATATTTGCTCCTAATCTTTATGTTAAATGACATAGGAAAATTGTTCGATCTAAAGAACTTTGAACTTGAAACTCAATGGACTTCTAGACAAAGGTAACAATTACAACAAATCATTGCATATGATTTGGCTCTTGCATCTCCCGGGCATGGCCTCTTTTTTTCTAATAATTTTAGATGATAGTATTTGGTGGGTTGATTACGGTCTCAAGAACCCAAACCCAACCATCAGGACTTGAAACCAAAATAAAATCGAATTTGGATTTGGCTTTATTTGGATGCATCTACAAATACCAAAAATACTTCATTCATTTTTGTGGAGTTTAAAGCCGGCATAACATGTCTTACGTTTTTAATAGTGTGAAAACAACTTCACCCTCTTTCACTTAAGTGGCATACTCCTATTGGATACTTCTAAAAGTAAGACAGTCGTGGTGTGTAAAAAGGCATGAATCTCATATGGCAACATGTTTGCATTGAGAATGGTGAAACCCTTGAGACAAAAACAGGCAACTTGAGTCGTGCGAGTACGGTACATGCATTTTTGTAATCCATAAGGATCTAGTTCGTTGAGAATCAAAAAATGCCACCAACTATTCTTGTGAGTAGATTCACGCAGTATACGTAAGCACACTCAAAACTGTTACATCGGCCATTTCCTCAAGAATTGAATGTTGTGACTAGTTTGGTATGACAGCGTACATAGGACTAGGAGAAATAATGCAACACAAGGTTGTGTATACTTGATGTTATAACTTTTTTCTTTCCAATTTACCCACATGTATATGAAATTGAATAATTATTTTATTTCTCTATTTGATTGTATGGCGGTATGGAAACTGGGAGTGCGACTAGCAGGAGACGGGAGCAGGTCCTAGAATATGTGACTGAGTTTCGGGCTGCCGCAACATGGTAACTGGGAATTTTACTTACAGGTGACCTATTGAAAGGAACCCATCTTCCATTTCGTGGCCTAATGATATCCTCGTTTTCATGTTCTATATGTTGTGCTACATATTATAGCTATATAACATTGTTGATCCCCCAAAAAAAAAAAAAAAAAAAAAAAAAAAAAAAAAAAAAGATCCCTCCTCTTCAAATTAGTACTATGACCAGAGTCGCAAATGAGTACTACCCCATTGCCTAACAATACGACATGATCTCTTAGATTTATTAGTACCCATTGCAATGCCATGAACTTGTTTTCATTTTGGAAATCCAATGTATAAGGGAAGATTCTAAGGGCATATGTTACACTAAAATTCTGTGATTATGTACGACATGTCTAAACGCAAGTTATGCAACTTAATATCTTCAAAAATTAGGGATAAAACAAAAATTAAAGAATAATATTTGCTCCTAATCTTTTCTTTATGTTAAATGATATAGGAAAATTGTTCGATCTAAAGAACTTTGCCCTTGAAACTCAATGGGCTTCTAGACAAAGGTAACAATTACAACAGATCATCATTGTATATGATTTGGCTCTTGCATCTCCCGGGCATGGCCTCTTTTTTCTAATAATTTTAGATGGTAGTATTTGGTGGGTTGATTACGGTCTCAAGAACCCAAACCCAACCATCAGGACTTCGAATTTGGATTTGGTTTTATTTGGATGCATCTACACATATACCAAAAATACTACATTCATTTTTGTGGAGTTTAAACCGGCGAGCCAGTTTTCACGAAAGTCATCTTTCAGGGACGGACTGGCCACTCCGACAAACCGTCCAGAAACAGAATTTCGTGCTTGTTGCGCATTGGATTGACAAACTGCACTGCATCAAAATATGGTAGGTGAGTATCAGTTGAGGTGTGTATGGTGTATGGGCATCAAATTGATTTAATAGGGTTGGTTCAGAGTAGAGATACTGGCATGAGAATGGCATTGAAATTTGGTTCTACAGTGTTAGCCTATATGCTTATATATTTGTATAGATTTAGAGTTGCAGTCCATACCCTTTGTTGTCGTCCCTGGCTCCGTCTCCTCCAGGTCCTCCCTTTCATGGCAGCTTTCCTTCTGCCTTAATTTAGGGTTGGAAGTATAGCATCTAGCAGAGGGCATGGCGGCAATGGACCTAGGGCCTACAACAAGCATACCTCCAAGGGGATTGTCACAGGCTTCTTACAGTGGCAACATTCACAGTTGTCCATAAAAAATCTATGTATGTTCTGTAGTTTACTTGTCAATTATAAATGAGGTTGAGGGCTTGGAATTTCAACCCTTTTGGGACTCTTGTATGCCTGCATCAAGAAGGCACATGAAGAAAATTGTAACTAGAATGCAAGCACGCATTGATTGTCATCTGAAATTGTATTATGCATGTTCCAAAAGATGGCAGTTGGTTATGAATAAGCTATGCACTGAAATCTGTTTTTCATGTGCCTTTCTTTTAGGGCAGGTATTCGATGAATTAGTGCGGTCCGGCAGAGGCGATCAGGTATGTTGAGGTAGGATTTATTGATGATTACAGAGGAGTAAATTGTATTTTCTTATGTAATTGCAGCCACAGTTCATAGGGTAGCATATCAGCAGAGTTTAATGGCAAAACTTGGAAAAACAATAGTTGAGTGCAGGGATGGACGCCATGAGTGCCTGCCTGTTTTTATACAGTATTGTTGTATATCATCTCAGACTATCATAAACATATGTAAACAGAATACTACAAAAGATACGTTTTCAAAATCTTCTAACTTGTTTTCTTTTGGCTCTGTAGTTTTTTTGCATAAATTAAAATATGATCTACATCCAATTATCTGGTCACCTAATTCTTCGCAACTATGTGTATAAGCACATACATTCTTACAAGTTCACTTTTGAAAAAAATCACCTGATATTCCCTTGAAGTACTAGAATTGGCATACATATAGGCATGCAAACCTCTCCTTGTGTACATCAAGTATATTTGTGGAAAGTTTTTGACCCATAAAGTGTCTTGAACGTTTGGTAATGTATGCATGTTTTTGACTTTTTAATTGGCCTACCCTTAACTATGCAAACGTTTTCTTGTGCACTTCATGTTGGACTTTGGTATCGTTTTGTTTCTGACATAATCTTTACTAGTTATGGTGCTCGGCGTTGTCGGGCTTTAATAGCAATTTGAAGAGGTGGTTTTGTTGGATAGAATGAATAATGTGGCTTGGACCAAGCGAAGGTAATATAGAGCAATTCATTGATAAATATAGAAAGCCATTATGCTAAAAAAAATATGATTTTGATTGATTGCAAATATGTTGTAGTACGTGATCTTTTTGTTTTTATGAAATTTTTGCTGGAACGATTTTATGGTGAGGCATTGCTGGGCTTTAGCAATCTATAGAAATTTGTGTTGCAATGTGAAAGCAACAATAGTTGGTTGAAGTTATGTATGCTCTTTTTTGGTATGGGGGGCGAGCAGCATTTAGCATTACCCATGATTTTAATTTGATCGTTTAGTTGATAGTTGTGAATAGATTATGGCCAATGCAGGCATCAATTTACCGTTGTCACATTTGCAAGATTTGAAAGGGGATTGGCATATGAAAGGAAATGGGAAGATGTTAGAATTGGGTTTAATTATTGTTATTGATTTCGTCTTAATGGAATTGTCTATTACACATAAGTACAAAATCACTGATACAGACCATGCAAAAGACATTATTATCCCTGCAACAGTGATTGGCTTCGTTGTTTATCACGAACCCAACTTGGTTTCCATTTGGATGGAGGTGCTTGTACTACTTGTCTTTCATATCATGTAGCTTGAGGCCGTATAATTCAAACATTGATTCTAGTGCACTGTCCATTGCTCCTTGTCTTTTTGTTAAAAAAAAATTTGCCCAGAGAACATGAATGTTCAGAACGTGCCCCTAGTCAATGAAATCTAAGCATCCACATCTGCTTTGTGCTTAGACATCCAACATATTCCTATTTGCACAATCTAGAGACAAAACTGGAATGCATGATAGGCCCTTGTTGTTATGAAAATGGTCATCCCTTGCAAGTGAGCAATCTTTGCTCCATTTTAGAAACATAAGTTTTCCTTGTTCCTAATAGGAAGGATTGACCAAAATGGTTTCATTGTTAATAAGGAGATATTGACCAAAATGGTTTCATTGTTATTAAGAACCGGGAAAACATTATCTAACCAAGTCTTACTTGATTATGTTTAAAGAGTGCGTTCACTCTCAGATTCTCCTTGCTTTTAGCATGTCAAACAACATGGCCCATGGGGAGGGACATACATTCTTCTGAAGTTCTCCATAGCTGAAATATCTTTCTTCAATTTCTTTGCAAGTTCAGTTAGAAAGTCCTTCATATACAGACAACCAAATCAAACCATTTCCAATTGCAACACAGCCGGGCTTCACAACAATAGTCTTCTTTCTTGAAAAAAAAAGGGAATATCTAGCAAAATTATAGTCATTACATGGGTATACATCATTTGATTATCTAGAAAATGGGTATGGAAACAGCAGTAAGGCGAGCTAACTACTCCCCACTATGTACCAATAAAATGGGAATGGGGTTCTTCCACTTGCCCTTTGCAGATTGCATGACCAGAATAAGTTAACCACACAGGGCATCTTGCCTTACCAAGACGCATCTTGACACTTTGTTTCATGGCAATATCAAGAGATGTCACCACACAGGGCATCTTGCCTTACCAAGACGCATCTTGACACTTTGTTTCATGGCAATATCAAGAGATGTCACCACTGATTTCACTATTGCTTCTAAACTTCTAACTTTACTATAGCTGTTTAGGCTAATCAAATCTAATGCAGTAAAATATAATGCATAAAATAAACTCCTAAATTCGAATGTACAAACAAACTCAATAACCTATAAAATACTTGGAGAAAAAAAGGAATAAACCCAATTATTTGAAAACATATGACGTTTTAGATCCACAGCGAAAATCCAATCATGACTCTCGTGACTTGGATTTATATTATAAACAATACTCCAACATGACTCTTGGGATTTGAATTTATAATAAACAATACTCTAAATTGCAAATACAAGCTTAAAGAAGATGTACAGACCTGTCAAGAATTTAGTGTACAAAATCTTTGCTAAATGAGGGATAAGAGCTGACAAATTGCAGCTGCCCTAATATATACTGTGATCTATGAGTTCACTGCGAGCATCATCCAAGCTATTAATCACAGTCTGCACCAAATTACCATGCATCAGAAACTCCGAACCAAAGATTAAAATCTAGGAATGTGGAAAGAACATCAGCATCATCCAAGTTATTAATCACAGTTTGTACCATATTTATCATGCATAGAAACTCTGAAGCAAAAATTAGAGGCTAGAAAAATGGAAAGAGCACTGAGGGAAATTGCAATGACGATTTAATTTGTTTGTACATGTTACATGACATCTAGAATGACAATTGGGCGATGTGAAGACATGCCTTCATGCTCATGTTAGCTGAACAACAAAGGTAAGACTAGAGGCAATGGAATTGCAAAGCAACTGCAACAAACCAAGCCTATGGTTCCATTATCTAAGTGCAATTACCAACTGCAACAAATATACATAGAAGATACATCTTACCAGTAAAATTTCAAATAGAAGTGAACTGTTCATTAAGAACATCCAAACTGTAAAGCACTGCGTCATAATGATCTGTATCCATCAAATTGAGAGTTCAGGCTCTAGCAATTGAATTACCAAGAATCCCTAGCATGTGTTTGCCTTGTAGTTCCATTACGTACAATGCAATTGCAAGACTCCAACAAATGTACCAGACATGTGGTTTCATTATCTACAATGCAATTGCAAAACAACTGCAAAAATATGTACCAAGAAGATATACCTTACCAGTAGGATGAAGCAAATCTACAAATAGAGAGCAAACTGTATATGAGAACATCCAAACCGCATAGCACTGCATCATAATAAACCTCCATCTCTGCGCAGGCTTTCTAAGGATTTCCAGATATGTAATTGCCCGTCATCTACCTTTGCAGCCAATATGTGGGCAAACACCGTCAGTGGCATAATGTTGGTTAACACCTCATTAATTTCACATTTCTAAAATAGAGGCAAATGTCCTTACACAAAACAGTATCATAGTTTTGCATCCATTCCAACATGATAACATTATTTGACATCACATTAGAGGGTTCAACATGTCAAAATCCATTTGGCATTTTATGAAGTTGCTATTCTAGCATGAAGAGATTATTTGGCCATGAGGGAGTTCAACATGTCAACAACCACTTGGCATTTTATCAAGTGGCCCAGCCCTGCATTGGCTTTATGTATGGGGAAAGGAAATCAGGGACCCTTTTCTAGTTCAGCCACATCAACATGCCTTTTCTGCCTCTACCAACTAATAAGTCTCCATATGAGCTTTTCAATTCACCTTGCTCTTCAAAACTCCTGGAAAGACATGATAACTTAAATTAACGCATCAGACAGATGAAAGAATAAGTTGTTATACCTGCTGTAATGTTACAAAAAAGCTCTTTGTATGTTCGTGGACAATCGTGAGCATCTAAATTTTGGCCTTCCCGGGATGGCCTTCGTATTCTGCCGGAGGTTTCATATCCATCTTCCTCTAGCACACCTTCAAAGGTATCCACCATGATTTTAGGGAATAACATGTGTTAGCAAACTCTTTTGATTTTTTCTTCAACTATAATATTGCTCCTATTGCATGAGCACAAGGAATTCCCCTATGCTGCCAAGAAGAACAAGTGCATACTTGTCTTTTAAATCCACAACTCGTCTAAATCACTTCAAATACAATGCCATTTGATGGCAGAATTCTATATTGCCTGGCACGATTCACCGCTTCACCTATGTGCTTCTCTTCCTCATGCACCAACCTCAAAGAAGCATTTTGTCTTGCATTACCCCATTCTCATCTAGCTTCATTCCTCCTTCTGTAAAGCCTATCCATCAATGCATGCCTAGTATCTATAAGCATTGCAATGATGGGTTTTCCTCTTGCATCAAGTCAGTGTTGCTATGTTTAATATGAGATGACCAAAACATTGACCAGGAAAGTATGTGGTAGCCCATGTACTAGATGGAGCAGCTTGCATTAACTAATTTGTTGCATCATTATTAGCTCTTCTCATATTACAAACATGCTCATCATATTCTGCAACAGTGTTGGCTCTAGTTGCCTTCCAGAAAAAGTGTAGGAACTCTGTATTGTTGCATTTCTTTTTCAAGTTTGCTTCAAGATTTTTTTTTTTTTTTTTTTTTTTTTTTTTTAAATTACAAATGATGGACTTGTTATACAGGACTCAATATAGCTATATCTTAAGAGATTTGGTGGCTTACTGGCCAGTCATGATAATGCCCCAATATGCTCATTTTGCGCTCAATGATTCCAAAGATATGGATACAGTTGTTTACATGGAGAACAGTATTGACAAAAGAAAAATTCTTGAAGCTTGTTTAGATCTTTAAGGGCGGGCTAAGATATGAAGCTAAGATATGAAACTGGAATCAAATAAGTCGGTTCAACTTGGTTCCATGATTCAATGGTTCAACTTTGGTCCAATGATGAATGAGGCTTTCTACACATTTCATGGCTCTACGAAGCAGGTGCACGTGTTAAGAGATGGAATGAACATGGTTTCATGGACAACATGGAATCTAATGATAGCATAGTGATTGGATTCTGGTATTAAGCTCACAAATAGTGAAGATCCTAAATTGCATTTATTTGTGTTAAGAACTGACATTGTCATCCGTGTATTTCTTTCTGATGGTCTACATTATGTGCACAATATTTTGAATAAATAAAACCATGGAATATACCATGGACGAAATACATTCTCATTCTATGCCCTAAAATTTTGCACGATTTCTTGAACTTATACTGTAGGAACAGATACCGGCCACCGCACATCTGGCATACGAATGCTTGGAGAGATCCTGAACCCTTGATAAAAGGTAAGGCTCTGATTCTACATGGATTAGGTTCGTTTTTATACAAGGAATCGGCCTGTTCATGGCCTAATTTATAGCTGTAATAGAGCCCTAATTAGGGTTGCGGCAGAGAATACACTTGCTCAGTTCAATTCAGAGAATAGCTGAGCGCTTGGCAGGCTTGCATATTGTGTTCCTCTGTAAAAAATTGCCAAGGAACTCCTTATGGGCTCACTGGAATCGCTGAGAATCGGCAAGAGCTAGCTAGAAAGGAACAAGGAGATGGAAAATATTCGAAATCTATGGAAGGCATTAAAGCTGAGACAAAGGGCTCCTCTCAGGTCTGATTAATTCTATTCAAATGCCTTGTCTATTTTGTGTAAAATGCTTGATGTATTTTTATTAAATCTCTGGCTCGTTGCTATAATGCATTATCCTGCAGTACACCTTTAGTCTAGTGATGGGCTTTCTACATCTTGCCTTAAGCCAAAAAAGAACGGCATATCTATGCTTGCATTGCTATGATAAGTTAGTCCAGGCTCGCACCTTTGTGCTTGTGTTGAACTGTGTCTTGGTGATCTCATGTAGACATAAGGATTTTAGACAAAATTATTTCCTGGAACAAATCTAAAATAGCTATGGTCATGGAACAGTTTTGTAGGGTTCTACACTTGGTAATTGTGCATGTCATTTATTGTTAATATTTTCGTCCCAGGTTCTCTTGGGATTTCACTTCCGCTCACAGCTTAGGCTTATGAAATGCATACATTTTGCATTGAGCATTAAGTGAGATAAAATTATTTTTACTGATTTCACATAAGCAATAAGCTAACTTTAGCATTATGGAGGGATATAATGATCATGGACAGTTCTCTGTTATGTTTTACATAGGTAAGAAGACATTAGTTTTGGCCATGTTCTTGGTAGATCTAGCATTTGGCTAAACTTAGTAATACTACTGCAAGAAATTTCTGTAGTATTGAGGCTTATAGGAGCAGATGCAGTATTAATTGGTGTTATGATTGAGCCTTAAATTTTAAGCTTTAGGGGCATGGTAGATTTGCAGAGGGCTTTGCTACAAATGCTGGTCCTATGGGTAATGATTGCTTTGCTTCTGTTTATTAGCAACTACGCATCCTTGGACAGAAAGGGTGAAGCTCATAGATGTGCATGCTTGAAATAGCAGTGGGCATAATAAACTGGTTACTTCCTCTGCAATGGTATGGTTTTTGTTAAATTAGTTCTTATGCACTGTCAACAAGCCTGGTGACTGCTTGGGTTACCAGTAATGAAGATTCCAGACCTTGTCATAAGCTGATTTGAAAGCAGTTAATGAGCATGCATGCAGAATATAAAGGTTGCATGTAAGTTAATTTTTAAAGGCAGAGTACTTTTTCATATTCTCTGCTTGATAAATATACCCATCTATTGTGTTTATGTTAACATGCAAGGCAAAATCTGAGCAGGTCTGGAACTTGATCATTTTGAGGTCCTTTTCCTCTATTGCTTTATGCCTAAATGGTAATAATGGCTATAAACACAGTATGCTCTTGCTGTAGTTACATGATTGGACCTACCTGCATTTGTTTTACAAACATGCAAGGTGAAGGGCGATGAGCCCAAGAGATCCGTAGCTTACCTGCTAGTGACTTAGGCTCTTACCCTTCTTAGGCTAACTGTCCTCTGGTTTCACTGCAGGTAACGGGATTTCTTGCTCCTGTGTATGTTCGTTCAAATTATTTCAAATTTGGATAAGCTTACAAGACATGATAAAGGAAGTTCTTTGCTGAGATACGTTTGTACTATTGGATATTTTTGAAATCTAGAATTTTTAATTCTTGAAGGGCTGTACATTCTTATTTCATATGGCCTGCTAGTTATTGCAGTAAGTTTAATGGAAATATTCTGATCTCTATTTCGAATATCAGGAATCTTCTCATGTAATGTGACCACTTTGATAAAACAAGTTTCTTTGACATTAATGTCGGTTTTAAGTTCAAATATACTAATTGTGAAATTGTTGAATCCGTAACCATGTTATGGCCTAAGTTGAAATACACCTGTTTTAAACTTAGGGCTGCTAATTGTACCTTAAAAAGGTCTTTGCAAAAGGTCTTGGAAAGGTAAAAAGTCTGTTTGAACAGGTTTAAGGTTTTTTTATCAATACTCAGTTCTCTAGTTATACTAGAGACCATAATCATGGTTACTCAATTTTCAGGTGGTCAATTAAAACATTCATATGTACTGATGACTATTTTGATTATTAGGAGAATACAAGTAAAATGACGTATGCTGGAAGGGTTTATTCTGATGCAAGCAATCGATATCAGTGAAGTCATACAATACAAATAGTACTGCAGAAAGGACAGCCCGAGCTCTGGTGTTCAAGCTGTCTTGGCATATATCAAGAATAAGGAAATGCAACTCAACTCATGCAGCATGAGACACATGCTCTAGTTGCAATATGGTACGTGCAACTTTATTGTTCTAAATGCTAATGACATTAAGCAACCTGTCTTTTCTATTAAGACTATGCTGGATTTTCAATGACTTAGTGAGAAGCATATTATATATAAATAGTCAAGGCCTTTTTGTAACCTTGATACATGGTGAGATTGGACATATTTGTCAGGAAGACTGTAATATGAAATAAACTGCCATTGGGCTTATGAAGTTTATGAATTGCCATTGGGCTTTTGAAGTTTATGAATTGCCATTGGGCTTCTTCAGACCATACTGGCGAGCTTTGAAGGTAATCCTCTTCTAGATTTTGCCTTATGTTTATACTCACTCAAATGCGTCCTGGCTTTCTATACAATAAAGAGGGTTATGATCAAGTTTTCAAAATGTATTGTGCATAGATTATATTTCTAGAACATATATGGAGTAGGCAGGCATTGGCACAGACTAGTACTCTTATCAAGAAGGTATATCTTGCTCACCTTATTGGTCCACTTGCCTGGCATTTGGCTTGTTAAAGAATAATAAATATTTGTACAGTTATGCAATATAGGTAGGGTAGGGCTTTGGCAACAAGGTCCTACTCTCCTTGTTGCTAACTCTATTTATGAACTTTGGCCCACCCTGACCTACGGTAGGAGGCAGGCTTTTTTTATTACAAATGATGGACTTGTTATACAGGACTCAATATAGCTATATCTTAAGAGATTTGGTGGCTTACTGGCCAGTCATGATAATGCCCCAATATGCTCATTTTGCGCTCAATGATTCCAAAGATATGGATACAGTTGTTTACATGGAGAACAGTATTGACAAAAGAAAAATTCTTGAAGCTTGTTTAGATCTTTAAGGGCGGGCTAAGATATGAAGCTAAGATATGAAACTGGAATCAAATAAGTCGGTTCAACTTGGTTCCATGATTCAATGGTTCAACTTTGGTCCAATGATGAATGAGGCTTTCTACACATTTCATGGCTCTACGAAGCAGGTGCACGTGTTAAGAGATGGAATGAACATGGTTTCATGGACAACATGGAATCTAATGATAGCATAGTGATTGGATTCTGGTATTAAGCTCACAAATAGTGAAGATCCTAAATTGCATTTATTTGTGTTAAGAACTGACATTGTCATCCGTGTATTTCTTTCTGATGGTCTACATTATGTGCACAATATTTTGAATAAATAAAACCATGGAATATACCATGGACGAAATACATTCTCATTCTATGCCCTAAAATTTTGCACGATTTCTTGAACTTATACTGTAGGAACAGATACCGGCCACCGCACATCTGGCATACGAATGCTTGGAGAGATCCTGAACCCTTGATAAAAGGTAAGGCTCTGATTCTACATGGATTAGGTTCGTTTTTATACAAGGAATCGGCCTGTTCATGGCCTAATTTATAGCTGTAAAAGAGCCCTAATTAGGGTTGCGGCAGAGAATACACTTGCTCAGTTCAATTCAGAGAATAGCTGAGCGCTTGGCAGGCTCAACTCAAATAACTTGGCATGCAAGGCTAAGTGTCTAGCTATCTGCTCTTGACTTGTTCTCTGCTCAGAAACGTATCTATGAAGTACACCTCCACTTATACCAACTTAATTAACTTAACATCTTGATGTCCTAAGCCATGTTTATATCTAATTGTTGATTGTCTAATGTTTCCATATTGGCTTTCAAAGGGGTTGTTCATCTACAACTCTTTCTCATCCTATGAGAATTTATCTATTATGAGATTGTAAACATATTTCCTTGTTCATTTTTCGTGTGGCAAAATTGCAAACTTGAAATTTTATTGTAGTTCACTTTTCACATGTTATATATGGAGATGTTTTAGGGTTCGTCCCTTAACCTAAATTGCTCAGAATGGAATGGAAGCGATGGAATGGAAGCCGATGTCCCCTTATCCGACCTATATGCACCGAACTGGCAGATACACAGCTCCTCCATGGACGAACCAATGAAGCTGTCTGCCTCTATAGAACATTTCGGTGCAGAACAGTGTGTTCACATTCATTGGAGATTGAGTTCTTGCTACCCTTTGAAAGCTGGTGTTTAGCTATGTACATGCAATGCGCAATGCAATGCAAGATTGAAAATCATGTCCTTATAGCTGGCAATGCAGAATTGAAAATCGTTTTCTTATAGCTTCAGAATCTGTCCTGCCATGAAAGATGTGCCTTGTGAAGGGGAAGAAAAGTCAGTTCATAAGTTGTTTGGGAGTGCCATTGATCTTCCAAGTTCTCCTATGGAGCCTCTCATTGGAAATGCTGCAAGACCTTCTGTTCCAGCTGATACACAAGTGGACGACCGTAACCCTTATAACTATGCAAATCAGGTTTCTCTTTAGCTTCTAATTTACCTTTAGCTAATGTTTTGAAGGCATCTTTCTATGCAATCACTGATGGTCTGAAGAGATGTATTTTTTTGTCCTTTACTCCAGTTCAAAGCGATCTGTTAAATTTTATGGTTGCATGTAACTAGTCATGCTGCACCCTCATATTTATCTCACTGTTTTCACCTATGCTTGTAGCTATGTGTAACACCTTGTGCTCTTTGCATGCCACGCCCTTAGAGGTGCTAATATTTTGTGTGGATTCTATCTCTGCTGGAATAACTAGGGTGGTGTTTACCTACTGTATACAGCTAGTGTTGGTAATTAGATCTCCTTTTTTGCTGGAATGTGCCTTTATAATTTTAATATGTATTGCTTCTTTTTGTACCTCTCTGCTTACCAGACCTCCTCTCTGACAAAGCCATATAACCAGACCATAACCCTTATAGCTATGCAAATCAGGTTTCTCTTTAGCTTCTAATTTACCTTTAGCTAATTTTTTAAAGGCATCCTTCTATACCATGTGTTGAAACCTCCAATTTCAGGCTGCTGTACTGTTTATTTAACCCATTCTAGTTCCATAAATTTACGTTTCTAAGTGACCTATAGTGTATGATTGATTGATTTGCTTGTTGATAAGGTACCCCTGTTATAAATTCCCTACATCTGGTACTGTAATTTGCAGTTTCTAAGTGGCTCTATCATTATCATGTCAGGTCTTCTTGGATAATTTCAGTTACCTTACATTAAATACATCTGTTCTGATCTCCTATTCTGTGGCATGAGACTTGGCTATGTGATTGTTGGTCGTATTGAGCTATTAGTTCCTAGATCTTGGCTTAAACCTATGTTGCTAAATCTATTTGGGTAATGAAGTTAAGGTGCTTGCTTTATTAGCATAATGCTAAGTTGCTATCGCTATGTTTTTCCCTATGCTTGTAGCTGTGTGATACACCTTGTTAACTTGCGGCATGGCTATGACAGTAGCTGGATAATATTCTGACCTCTATAATCTATGTTAGCTGGGAACCATTCTTATAATCTGATCTGGCTTATGGTCTCTTTCTATTATTTCCTTATCTAGTGTAAATCATTCTGTTTTTCCTTAAAACTCCACCTGTAATTTGATTCTAATTTAACGTGTCTTGGCCTTGTATTTTTAAGATGTATTTGGTTTTAAATACAGCGTCTTCTGGTGCTTCCAGGCTATCTATCTCAGCGCTTTTATGCTTGAACCATTTCCATTTGCTTTTGTTGGTTAAAGTGTCACCAGTTCTGGAGATTGCTGCAGATCGTATTATGCATGTCATATTGCATGGTTGAAAGCTTATGATATAATGTGCACTATAGTTAGGTGGCCCTAACTCTATGTAATATGAACCTGTTACTATTATGCTGTGTTAGATACCTATTCCGTAATTTGTCTAGATGTTGCCTATCTTGAGGAACTAGTGGGTTTTTTAGCCGTTCTAGTTGAACCTTAATAATTACATGCTGATTATGATATTGTCCAGGGCAGTTTGCTTTGCCATATTCTTGATATATGGCCACTCATTATTTGTTGCCATATAATTGCGTAGCTCTGTTTTAATACTGTATAGTAACGTAATTTCAGTTCTGCATCCCTTAAAATATGTTGAAGGGCGTTAAGCCGGATGGGTTCTTTGCTTACCTGTTTGTCCTTTTGAGATTACCCTTCTTAGGCTAATTCTTGAATGGTTGACATGCAGGTAATCGAACTTATCCCTACGTATGGTGATGTTTTGGTGTGAAATTGAGCAAATTTATTGCTCACACTGCGGGATCATAATTGGTGATATCTGAAAACTCTTTCTATGTGGGTCTACTTATGTGGCCAATATTGCTATTGAATTTCTAAAAACTCTATAACTATCTTGAGCATTACATTATGTTTCTACTTCTGGTTAATGGTATAAAACAGTGAAAATATCTTTAGTAGAGTGTTTTACGTGAAAACAATGTTTTTAAATCTGTTCTTTCTATAGCTGCTACTTATATTTTCAATATATCAAAGAAACAATGTTTTTAAATCTGTTGTGGTGGCTCTTGTAAATTTATTCAAACGAACATCATGTTTTGATTTATTTATATTGAAAGATTGAGTTATTTGGTAGCTCTGTTCAAGGCCTATGATATGACAAACACCTAGTCATATCTAGGACTGCAAATTAAAGACTATTAGATCCATACGGGCTAATAGGCTTAAGTCTGGTTGTCTTTAGGCAAACAGACCAAAAGGTTTTTTAATGTTACTCCAGTTTCTAGGTTTAACCTAGGACCTTGGATTGAGCTTAGGTGTTGTTGACTTATTTGTTATGGTTACAGAAAAATGATGATACTAATCATTACGAGGATGGCGAAATTGACACCATATGGATCAAACAAGTGATAGCTCTAAAGCATGATCAATGTACGTTTTCCAGGATATAGGTTAGTTGTTCCTTAAATTCTTTTGAACATCTACCAGTGTTCTTTGATTGATCTGTTTTATTCTTATGTACAACTGATTTTTTGAATAAGCTGATAAACAAATTATCCAATCCACCAAAGGTTTTTATGAGAAGAATTCTCCTTTGGTAGGAGGTTATCTACAAAAGAATTCTTAGACTCAATTGACATTGTTTTTGCCAAGACATGTCATTTTTCTGATCTTTGGCAGAATTTTGAATGTCCTGATCTTACTTTTGACATTGAACAATTGACGGGAAGTCTCATAGCTTGCACGTAAATTCATCTTTTACTTTAGAGTAGTTTTTTATGGGTTGGGTAGGGTCCCTGTGTTGCATCAGGGCCCTGCTCTCCCTGTTGCAATTTCTATTTAAGTCATTTCTTGGCTAAATATGGGGACCTCCTAATCTGAGGTAGGAGGAAGGATTTTTTTATGTATATTTCCATTCTGACCAACTCAAATAACTTGGCATGCAAGGCTAAGTGTCTAGCTATCTGCTCTTGACTTGTTCTCTGCTCAGAAACGTATCTATGAAGTACACCTCCACTTATACCAACTTAATTAACTTAACATCTTGATGTCCTAAGCCATGTTTATATCTAATTGTTGATTGTCTAATGTTTCCATATTGGCTTTCAAAGGGGTTGTTCATCTACAACTCTTTCTCATCCTATGAGAATTTATCTATTATGAGATTGTAAACATATTTCCTTGTTCATTTTTCGTGTGGCAAAATTGCAAACTTGAAATTTTATTGTAGTTCACTTTTCACATGTTATATATGGAGATGTTTTAGGGTTCGTCCCTTAACCTAAATTGCTCAGAATGGAATGGAAGCGATGGAATGGAAGCCGATGTCCCCTTATCCGACCTATATGCACCGAACTGGCAGATACACAGCTCCTCCATGGATCTAACCAATGAAGCTGTCTGCCTCTATAGAACATTTCTTTGCGGTGCAACAACAGTGTGTTCACATTCATTGGAGATTGAGTTCTTGCTACCCTTTGAAAGCTGGTGTTTAGCTATGTACATGCAATGCGCAATGCAATGCAAGATTGAAAATCATGTCCTTATAGCTGGCAATGCAGAATTGAAAATCGTTTTCTTATAGCTTCAGAATCTGTCCTGCCATGAAAGATGTGCCTTGTGAAGGGGAAGAAAAGTCAGTTCATAAGTTGTTTGGGAGTGCCATTGATCTTCCAAGTTCTCCTATGGAGCCTCTCATTGGAAATGCTGCAAGACCTTCTGTTCCAGCTGATACACAAGTGGGACGAATCCGTAACCCTTATAACTATGCAAATCAGGTTTCTCTTTAGCTTCTAATTTACCTTTAGCTAATGTTTTGAAGGCATCTTTCTATGCAACCACTGATGGTCTGAAGAGATGTATTTTTTTGTCCTTTACTCCAGTTCAAAGCGATCTGTTAAATTTTATGGTTGCATGTAACTAGTCATGCTGCACCCTCATATTTATCTCACTGTTTTCACCTATGCTTGTAGCTATGTGTAACACCTTGTGCTCTTTGCATGCCACGCCCTTAGAGGTGCTAATATTTTGTGTGGATTCTATCTCTGCTGGAATAACTAGGGTGGTGTTTACCTACTGTATACAGCTAGTGTTGGTAATTAGATCTCCTTTTTTGCTGGAATGTGCCTTTATAATTTTAACATGTATTGCTTCTTTTTGTACCTCTCTGCTTACCAGACCTCCTCTCTGACAAAGCCATATAACCAGACCGTAACCCTTATAGCTATGCTTATCAGGTTTCTCTTTAGCTTCTAATTTACCTTTAGCTAATTTTTTAAAGGCATCCTTCTATACCATGTGTTGAAACCTCCAATTTCAGGCTGCTGTACTGTTTATTTAACCCATTCTAGTTCCATAAATTTACGTTTCTAAGTGACCTATAGTGTATGATTGATTGATTTGCTTGTTGATAAGGTACCCCTGTTATAAATTCCCTACATCTGGTACTGTAATTTGCAGTTTCTAAGTGGCTCTATCGTTATCATGTCAGGTCTTCTTGGATAATTTCAGTTACCTTACATTAAATACATCTGTTCTGATCTCCTATTCTGTGGCATGAGACTTGGCTATGTGATTGTTGGTCGTATTGAGCTATTAGTTCCTAGATCTTGGCTTAAACCTATGTTGCTAAATCTATTTGGGTAATGAAGTTAAGGTGCTTGCTTTATTAGCATAATGCTAAGTTGCTATCGCTATGTTTTTCCCTATGCTTGTAGCTGTGTGATACACCATGACAGTAGCTGGATAATATTCTGACCTCTATAATCTATGTTAGCTGGGAACCATTCTTATAATCTGATCTGGCTTATGGTCTCTTTCTATTATTTCCTTATCTAGTGTAAATCATTCTGTTTTTCCTTAAAACTCCACCTGTAATTTGATTCTAATTTAACGGTTCTTGGCCTTGTATTTTTAAGATGTATTTGGTTTTAAATACGTCATTCTTCTGGTGCTTCCGTGCTATCTATCTCAGCTTTTATGCTTGAACCATTTCCATTTGCTTTTGTTGGTTAAAGTGTCACCAGTTCTGGAGATTGCTGCAGATCGTATTATGCATGTCATATTGCATGGTTGAAAGCTTATGATATAATGTGCACTATAGTTAGGTGGCCCTAACTCTATGTAATATGAACCTGTTACTATTATGCTGTGTTAGATACCTATTCCGTAATTTGTCTAGATGTTGCCTATCTTGAGGAACTAGTGGGTTTTTTAGCCGTTCTAGTTGAACCTTAATAATTACATGCTGATTATGATATTGTCCAGGGCAGTTTGCTTTGCCATATTCTTGATATATGGCCACTCATTATTTGTTGCCATATAATTGCGTAGCTCTGTTTTAATACTGTATAGTAACGTAATTTCAGTTCTGCATCCCTTAAAATATGTTGAAGGGCGTTAAGCCGGATGGGTTCTTTGCTTACCTGTTTGTCCTTTTGAGATTACCCTTCTTAGGCTAATTCTTGAATGGTTGACATGCAGGTAACCGAACTTATCCCTACGTATGGTGATGTTTTGGTGTGAAATTGAGCAAATTTATTGCTCACACTGCGGGATCATAATTGGTGATATCTGAAAACTCTTTCTATGTGGGTCTACTTATGTGGCCAATATTGCTATTGAATTTCTAAAAACTCTATAACTATCTTGAGCATTACATTATGTTTCTACTTCTGGTTAATGGTATAAAACAGTGAAAATATCTTTAGTAGAGTGTTTTACGTGAAAACAATGTTTTTAAATCTGTTCTTTCTATAGCTGCTACTTATATTTTCAATATATCAAAGAAACAATGTTTTAAATCTGTTGTGGTGGCTCTTGTAAATTTATTCAAACGAACATCATGTTTTGATTTATTTATATTGAAAGATTGAGTTATTTGGTAGCTCTGTTCAAGGCCTATGATATGACAAACACCTAGTCATATCTAGGACTGCAAATTAAAGACTATTAGATCCATACGGGCTAATAGGCTTAAGTCTGGTTGTCTTTAGGCAAACAGACCAAAAGGTTTTTTTTTTTTTTAATTTAAGAACGACAAACTTTATTGAAACTCCAAGCCAAAAGCAAAATACAAATGCAGAGGCGGGAATAAAATCTCAGAGGATAATCATTATCCACTGAGTAGAACCATCGGCTTATGCATAAGACAACACACTCAAATAGGCAGGAGCAAGCCAAGAGCAATGGTAGGCCTTAGCAATTCTAGCTTGTGCATCCTGGAGGACAACTGTAGGAGGAATATCCAAACCCTGAAAGATACACAATCTTCTGCGCTTCCAGATGGACCACAACAACCATCCTGATGCTAAATGAAATGCTTGGCTCCGCAACGTATTCCAAGTATCCGGATAAATAGCCAGAAGCATTTGCTGACTTGTCAATGTCACATGAAAAGGAGAAAGCAGCCAAGACCAAACAGGCTGGAGATGATCACATAAAAAGAAACAATGCTCAATGGTCTCGTCCCTTTGCTTGCACAGTGGGCAGAGTGCTGACACTCGAGGATCAAATCTGTGGACAAGCACATTCACACGAGGGCATCTATGAAGAATCTACCACCAAAGCACCGCCACCTTAGGATGGAGTAGTTTATCCTAAGCCCAAGTCCACATACTTCTCCAACTAGGAGGTGAGAGCTGAAGGGACCACTTAGTGGATCGCAGAAGGATATCACCATTGACAAGCAACCTATACATAGAGTTCACAAGCCTATGCTTGTGAACACTCTGGTGGGAAACCCACATGCATCTTTCATTAGCCTCTGGAGCAACCAATGGTAGAGTACTAGCAACCTTTTGCCAAATAGATCTGTCCCATCGAGACAATAAGAATTTTGTTTGAAAGACTTGCCATGTCGCTAACTGGCCAGAATCATACCATGCTGCAACTGTCAAGATTCCTGCTAACCTCCAGCGCCGTTGAGTTAATGGATGAACTGAGGCACAAAGTGGAAGATTATTTTCCACAGGTATCCACCAACAAGGGGCATTCAACTGATGACATGCGACATGATCAATACGAAATGAGGTCTGTACAGTCTCCCAAGACTCCAGCAAGCCTCAAGATGCCTCATGCAATAAGCATTTGCATTGTTAGGAAAAACAACAAATAGTGCCTCCTGCAATCACTTATCTCTATCTGACACAAATGTAAGATTAGAATGTACTTCTAGGCAGTCTCTTAATTGCATCAAAAACCAAGTCCAGTTCTCTGTATTCTCATTATCAATAACTCCAAATGAAACAGGATAAAGACCTCTTGTAGCATCAATTCCTGTAGCACAAATTAAGTGACCAAGGTATTTATCTGTCAAAAAAGTGGCATCCAATCCCAAAAATGGTCTGCAACTCAAAAACCCAGTTAGACGTGCACCATAAGCAACATACACTCTATAGAGACGTCCATCAATTCCTTCAAGTACTGTTTTACTTCCTGGATTAGTTTCTAATAATTTCTGACAAAACCCATGAAGCTTTCTATATGCTCTCTTGAGTCTCCGTTAATAATGTTCATTGCCACATTGTAGGTAATAGTTACACTAGCTTCTCTTTGAAAATCATCTATTAGCTCTGATAGTTTATAATGCGGATGCTCCCTCAACTTGTCATGACATTTCTTAACCAACCAGCTTGCATAAGCTTCCTTGTTGCCCAATTGTTGGATACCACCACAAGTATGTTCTTCTACAGCTCGAATCTCACATCTCGATCCATAACCAATTAAAAAACAATATAAATGCCATGCACAATCTTCTGGTGTGCATTTCACTCTGTATCTTCTGACTTAATGACTTTGATTTCAGTGAAAGACGCAATATCTTTTGTCTGAATTGCATTTTTTACACCCGCCATTGAATCAAATTGTTTTCCTTTAATCAATTCCATGTTGTACAAAAACAATTCAGGCAGCATTGAAGACATTCTGATCTTTTTTAGAAGCAAGAAAAGGGTAAAAGAAAAAGAAATCACATGTATACATACTTGCTCAATGCAAAACAGATCCTGGTGTTCAATGCTAATGCTGGAGGAAACTGCAAAAACTGTTGAAGACTTGGACGAAATTGCTAAAGACATGGACAAAACTGTTGAAGATTTGACTAAAAGGTTGATGCCGAAATAAGGAGGTCATATATTTGATGCCAAAATTAGGAGAGCTACGCCGAATTCAGGTTTTCTTGTTGCCGAAAAGCACTTTCCCACGAACAAAATTAGACGTTGTTATTGTTCTTGTATTTTATGGCAAAAGTTAGGGGCAAAATTGCAAATTTTGCAAATAGTGGGGCATTTTTGCAAATACCCCAAACTATAAGGGCATTTTTAAACTTTGCCCTTAAGAAAAAGATAAGTACCAGAGAACACAAGGAAAGAGTCTAATTTTGGGATGCCTTGAGAAGTGCGACTCCTTCTAGACATATATGAGGTGAAATGAGACCACTTAGACATATTAAATATAAAGGTTGAACATTGGGGAAGAAATGGCAAACTGTCTCACTAGCCACTAAGGGTAAGAACAAGATTGACGCTGGACCTTCCAAGTGGATTTTTTCTCTGGGATGGAATCAATATTAAGACATGGTTCTATACACCATATTGCTATCCCCTATTGCCATTACTAATGGCCATCCAAATAGCCATACATATAGTCATGTCTTGCCGTGTGGTGGTGCCTGTGGTGAATGGGATTCAAAGATGACATGACCAAGGCTTGTAGCCACCATGGAAAATTTTAGGGAGCCTACAAATTTTCCTAGGTACAATAAGTTGGCCATTCCCCGTGTTATTCATGCATCTAAGTGTAGCGCAAATTGGCCACTTTCAAAAAATTTCTCCGAGGAAGTTGTAATGTAAATGGCAATTTTCGACCAAGCCCTATCAAAGCCATAACTTAAATGGCGATTTTTTTCACGAAGTCTTATGAGATGTAAAACTCAATCACCCAAACATAAAGACAATACTGAACTTGATTTCCCTTGTAAATGTACTAACAATAACATAAATATAATAGTGCTGTGCCAAAAAAAAATTAAGAAAATTGTGTCACACTACCAACACTTAAAAACATTTGACAAACATGCACCAAGTTTGATGTATTATGTCAACTTCAAAATGGTAAAGCCCAATTTTAAGTATGGGCATCTAGCAATTATAAGGTGACACTTTCAAACTGGGTACTTCTCCAAATATTTGCACGAAAGAAGGACATTATGCTAATTTTCAATGGTATTAAAAACATTGATGTATGGTATTTAACCATACAAGAAATTTATCGCAGGGCCAAGGTTGCCGTGAATATTTCTCTTACTGGCACACTTACAGTCTTGAAAATTGTGCTAAATTGGAATGGTGTGTGATATACACCCTCCTCTCTCTTTTTTTTTTATATTTATTTAAGGTAAGTACATTTGTATTGATCAGATTGGAAGAATTACAATACAAAGATCCCTCATGGATCAGATATGAATTAAGTACAAGGGATCCCTCACTTCTATCTAACCATATGCTACGGTATCAACATCTATAGTACTCATCAGCAGCTATAGTACTCATAAGACTCTCTCAACCTCTTCTTCTATCTAACCAATGCTATGGTATCAACATCTTCTTAGTTAATTAGAATACTACATGAGTCAAATCCACATTTTCCACAAGTTGTAGACAAATCTTGAATACTCCAAGAAACCTCTTGCAAAATTAGAAATGAAGAGAAAAGAGACGAAGAGTAACTTGAACAATGTCCTCCACAATATGCTTCGAACTATGATTTAATTTTATAGTTGTACTACCAAATCTGAGATTGAAAGAAGATGTTGCATTGTCGAAAAGTCCCTAAATCTTTCTGCTAGCAAGAAAGAGCAAGAGGAGGGGAAGAAAACCTTCTGATCAGAGAACCCATCTAAGAAGACTGCCTAAGAAGACCCGAAACTGCTTTGTTTCTAAATTCCTACTTAGATTTGCACCACCTTATAGGCTCCACGCCCTTTTGGTGTGATTTGCTTAAACAAAATCATCATTCTTTTGAAAAGACTGAGAGCAAAAGGCCACGTTAATGGCTTGCCAACCTGAACCAGAAAGATTGCCTTGAAGCTGTTTCAGAATCATAATCTGTAAATTCTCCAAAGAAAGACCCCCTCGACACCGGCAAACCCCACTAGCATCAAATTGCGAATTTTAATCTGCAAGGATGGCTGTAGCAGTGCCAGACAGAGGGAAAAGAGGGCGGCCTCCTCCTCCTGTTGCCGCCCTAGCCGCAGGCGCAGGTGGAGCGCCAAGAACAGTTTGCCATCGCTGTTCTAGAATATTTCCTCTTCTCAAAATTAAGGGAGTTGAATTCATTTCTATTTTTGAGCTGGACCTCTGGGTGCTTTGCAATGCTAGACAATGCAACCCTCTCTCTATTCCCGGTAATAATGGTGGCAGCCTTTTAAGTTATTCAGAATAATCATTATTTTTTGTCTGTCGCTGGGCCTTTGGGTGCTTTGCAATGCTAGACGATCCAACCAATCAATAATAGTGGCAGCCTTTTAAGTTGCTTAGAAGATTTTTAAGTATATAAATTACATACGAGTTGAAAGGGACCCCTTTGTAATTATTCCATAGGATTCACATATGATATAGGCATTCTCCACTAAGTCAAACCATGCCTGGCAACATTCATAAAAGAAAAAATA
Organism: Isoetes taiwanensis; assembly: GCA_021234155.1. Taxonomy (NCBI): domain Eukaryota; kingdom Viridiplantae; phylum Streptophyta; class Lycopodiopsida; order Isoetales; family Isoetaceae; genus Isoetes; species Isoetes taiwanensis. The sequence continues at coordinate 3,754,849 of JAJEKV010000094.1, forward strand.
AACCTTAGAATAGGATATAGGCATTCTCCACTAAGTCAAATTTAAAACTCTGCCGCGCATGTAAATTCCAATTGATGTATCCACAATATAAAGGACCTAAAATATACAAAGATAATAAAGCAGTATTAATCACAGTACTCATTCATATGTCCTTGACCTGTAAACAACTCATATCTAGTTGATTTGTGTTTATAATAGGTACTAAAGACTTTGGCTCATGCACGCTACCAATTCCTCTTCTATCAATTGCCTCTTTCCATCTCTTGAAGGCCAAATCATAAGGAAAAGTTTTCAATGAATGCTCACACTTGTAGAGTCTTAAGGTTAACCTTAAACCATATCAAGTATTTGTTATCACATTTGCCCATGAAGAGACACCGAACAATTGTGTATATTCACCCATGCACATCATCTCAGAATTGAAATATGCAAATGGGCATGTGAAGAGCATGAAAGCAGAGTGTATCAATATTCCCAAATGGGAGCTATTGAAGACGAATGTCGTGCTCTTCAAATTTGCCCAGTGTTAACGAGTATCAGAGCATGATATGTTGACTTGATTACATCTTATCATGCGCTACATGTGCTCTTGCAAAAACCTACAATAATGGCATTATCATGCTATATACTGGAGGTTCAGATCAAATATATCCTAGACAGTAATAGGCTTGTTGTCCTCTTCTTTGTATTGGATCCCATAGACTTTTTGGCCTTTGTGGATGATAAAAGTAAATTCAAATCAAGTCAAGTCAATTTCATCGATATGGTGAGCTCAAATACTCCTACCGTCACCAGATGCATCTACATTCAAAACTACAACAGCTAATCGTTGCTTCAAGTTAGGATAAGTTTGGAGGGGAAGAAACTGGCAATGGACGAAAAAGTACAAAGTTTTAGGTCAAAATTGTTTCTAGTTCTGTGTATTTCTCTAAATGCCGAATAAGGCTTCTTCAATTACATGCATTAATTTCTTCATGTTTCAATCCAAATAAGCATTAAGGAAGATGGAGATCTAGTTGTTCAACAGATCACAGTTTTTTAAAAATAGATTATAGTTTTTCTCCACTCAGGGAGAAAGGTTTTTGCTTAGGCATTTCTTTTCATGTTATTCATGTTATAATTGTTAGACTCTTTTACCAAATGCTACTATTCTTGAGATGTCTTGAAATATGTACTGTCATTCTTTAGTGGCACATTGCTTGGGTGAACTGCAGCTACAGAGGTTTTTGCTCCTTTGCATCGCAGAATGGCCACCATTGGAGTTTTCTGCACCCATCTACAGCTTCGTTTTCATGTACAACAGACACAAATTTGTTTTGAAACAGTTTGTGTGGGTTGTTTGTGGGCAGTCGTGATCTTAACAAAACAATTTGTCATGTTTTGTTTGCTTCGTTGCCCAATTGCGGGTTGTTTATGTGCAAATTTGTTTGACAAGCCGTTGCCGAATTGTAGCTTCCCACAGACCCAAAATGCAATTCATTGGCGAAAGTGGAAGTTCAGAAAATACAAGGGCATTCTTGCAAATGCCCCAAACTATAGGAAGGAAGGAAGGAAGGTATTTTTATAGAGGAATTTTTAAAATTTTTCCTTTTCTTAATAATAGTTTCTCTATCATTAGGTATTGTATCTAGCTAGATTCAGACTGCACAAGCTTGTACTAGTGTTCTTCAGTCTAACCCTGATGCAATATTACAACTATTTTTCTGATTACCAAACCCTCAAGCCGGGAGCAAAAGTGTAACAGAGCTGGGCACTTGATGGGCCAGTATACGTACTTATGTACACATATATAACATGTATGCAGTATGAGTTCAGGGTTTTGTCTTTTTAGAAAAAGTATTGTTGCAGAGCATGAAGGCAGGGAGCAATTCTGGGCAGTTTTAGAGCCCGAACTGTGAAGCATCATATCTCGGTGACCCGAGATCCTTTTTCAATGATCTTTCTTTTTATTTGAAGGGTTCCTGAGTAAGCTTTCAGGAATGTGTCTGATCAGCCCAAAAGTCATCCCTATACAAAAGTTATGACAGAAATATTGATTCTGAGTCAGAATTGACTGCACTATGTATGTTCTGCAGTTTGATTCTTGGAGTTAGAAGACGATCTTTGGAGGCGCAATCAATTGCAAGGGGTCCAGAGCAGGGTAGCCCTTAATACTAGAGTTGTCCCTTGATGAACCCAAATGGGTTCATTCGTACACTTTTTTTGAAATTCTATTATAGCTCCGAGATAAAGTAATTGTCTACATACTCACAATATGTTGTCCTCCATGAGTGTACATATAAGGAAAAATTTATGAAAAATATAGAAAGCTTCTATTACCAGCCATAATGTGGAGCCGAATGCAAAGGGATCAAGTTTATTCTCAAAGTCTTTAACATTTCTCACATTATTTTGTAAATATGATTTTTCCTAGGAATTCTAATTCTTCCATCTTGTAATTCATGATATTAGAAATCTATCACAAGAAGAATTAGAAAATTCTATGGTAGAATTTTCGAGAAATAATTCCTTAAAGTTTGAAGTTCAGAAGTTCTTTATGGACCCAGTTAGGTCCCCCGAGGGTCAAAATTTTGAAAATTCATAGTACTACTCCACTTTTTGGAAAAATGAAATCCGTTTAGCAAGACGTGTACTTCTGTTGAAAAATAATAGTACATTCACATCCTTATTCTATTTCAAATATCATGGATATGAAATGGTTCCTAGATGTCTGTTTTTCAGAAATTCCTTAGGAACCCGACTGGGTCTCTCAAGGATTGAAATTATGATTTGCTCATTGATATATCAAATTTTTATGGAATCACATGAAATTTGAAAACTAAGTAGCATTTGTAGGCTACGTTCATAGAAAATTAATGTTATCTTGAAATTTGTATTCCATGTTGAGTGTCATGAGATTATATCATATCATCGAAACCATTGAATTGAGTGTATTTCAAGGTGCGATTTGTGCCAAACTTGTGAAGAATTTCATTTTGCCATTGAATATGTAGCATAATAACAGGGGCTTTTTTAATGTTTTTGTACGATTTTTACTAAGAAGTCGTATTTAATTAAAGTGGGACTCATTCCATTCCCATTTTTTTTCGGAACCCGGTTAATTTACATAAAAAGTAGCACCCCGACCCGAAAATATCCTTAATTCGAATTTTTGAATAAAACTCGAATCCGAAGCTTTCTTTAGTTTTCCCCGGTTCGCGAGTCGAGAACAAAAAACAATGCAACCAAACAAAGGAAATTCATTAAAGTTTGAAACCAAAGATCTAGTTGAAAAAGAATTTTTATTAATAAATTGAATGCGGATACAATGTATTTTTACATCGGACGCAGAGACTATGGTGGTCTTGGCCGCCACTACAGTTACATCATCTTGGTAGGTGGTCCACCTTAGGGGATTAACTTGCGGGGCTTCTTCATGCCGCCCTCAGAAGCCTTGGGGCAACTCAAGAAGTGTGTGGAATGCCTCACGTGGAGGTGCCTCTGAGCTACCGCGTGACACTGCCCACTGACTTCTCCACTTTCCCCCGCAGCCTTTTCATCAATATGCTCCTTCCCAACCTCCGTGGATGTTATGCAATGCTTGCAAGATGCTTTGAGCTTCTGGACTTTCGTTTGTTCTTCGCCGCTCTTTATCCCTGTGGTGTAGCGAAAGCAACCTCTTCAATTGGGAAAGCAACCTTGTCCCAAAGGCCGGGCGAGTGTAGGTGGCGGACGGATCTCGCGCGAACGGTATTTCTTCCGCCTTGAGCTCGATCTCATGTCGCCTCGAGCGGCCTACTCGTGATGCCCGGCGGGATGCGTATGGCGGTGTCTGGATCATTGCCTAAACCACGGAGCAAGGAGAGTATGATTAACAATTACGGTGCCATTAGTCAAAACGAAGAAAAAGAATGTTGAAATCAAATTACAACGGAGAACATTCATTCCATACAACCGCATCCAATGACGGGGGAGTAGTGTCTTTCGACTCGCGAGGTCGGAAAGGCCCATAAAGTCAAAGTACAACCATTCTCATTAGAATATGGTTGCATCCAATCACACGCTGAAGCATACAAATGCTTTTGTCAACGAGACAACCAAGATGCCTTTCTCGACTGCAGAAAGAAAGGCCCGTGAAACCCAATGTACAAGCATTATCATAATAGATTGTGGCTGCATCCAAATCCACACAATCAAACATACAAATGGTTTCATCAATAGATAGCATGCCTTTCTCGACTCGAGTCGAAAGGCATCAAAAACTCAATATACAAGTATATTCATTACAAAATGGTCAATACATGTGTTCACGCTTCGATTACAATATTCACACAATTTGACTATCCGCGCAGGGTCACTCTTCTTGTTCACCAAAGTATTTGTCGTCCCATAGCTTTATGATCGCCTTGTCCTCTCGGATCGGGTTCCGCGGAGGCTCGGATAGTTCGTAGTTACATCGGTGACAAGAATGGCAAAGAGGGATTCCGCCAAGACGTGATGAGTCCGAAGGACACACCTATCCGCCTCATATTCTTCAGTCGATATGGCTTAGCAATGATTGTATTTTCGCTGCTTATGATAGCACTTGTAGGCGAGTCGCCTATGATCAACGTGTTGTGTTTGCCATAGTCCTGAATTGCTCATAAACCCCGGCCCAACCTTTTCACCATTATAGGCTTCCCTTTGTGATGGTTTGGATCGAGGTCCTTCACATGCTCCGACCCTTCGCTTCCCCAAAACGAACTTGAACTTCAAAACCGAAATGCCGAAACACCAAGAACATTGACAATATTTTTTTCTTTGCCATACAAGACCATATGCCCACTTCAATCCCCTTGCCCGGGCACCATTCAACAATTTCCTTAGCTCTAGGCCCTGGATACACTATTTTATGCTCTGCTTTGGTTGGGATCTGCGAGGTGTTAATCTCGGGACGCCTTTGTCGTGGTATACTGCAGCCTAATACTCCATTGACATCAAATATTACAAGCTTGGTGGGACCAAATTTGGATCCCAGTTGGAGTTTGGCTCGACCATATTTCCGCCCATCGATCCAAATGCGGGATCATTATCTTCTCGTGTCCTTTCCGGCCGCGTAAAGGTCTTGCTCGATTGTCTTTGTGAAGTGCATTCTCCTCCTCGCGGCGTGAACGGCATCCAATGACAATGATCCGAGTCGTTGACCTCGAATTCCACGAAATGATGACATCCGGCCGAAGGAACGAGTTTTCTCGACTCAGCGAGGTCGAGAATGAAAAAGAAAAGGTATTGAAAGGAAGCGAAGTTTTTCGACTCACGAAGTCGAGAAACACCGATAGAGCAAAGTAAACTCACCTCAATCTCGGGTTTTCAATAATGTGTTCGGCAAAGATTCTGGTCCAAACCTTCGACATTCTCGCCTCCGTCGGCTTTGTCTCCCTCGCCCTCGCCGTCTTTCGCTTCCATTTGTCTTCCTCCCCTTGAAATGCTCATGAAGCAGATCCGTATATGACTCAATGGTTTCAACCATGTCCTTATTTCCAACCACCTGGATATAGGTTTCATTCCAAACAAAGATAGCACCCCCCGAGAGAATGTGCCATTCATGTACCACTTTCGCGATACAATTTGATCTTCCTCACCAAGCCGGGTTATGAAGTACTTGATAACTCTTGGCGGATAGGAATTCTATGTATAGGACCGGGTCACGCCATCTTTTGCTGACCTTGTCCATCGATGGAACATCCTCCATAAACCCCCCTTCCAGGTTCCATCCGCTCTTGAGAGATCATGAACTTGTCGAGATAATGATGCTCGCTAGACCACCACTTATCCAAATCGACCGCCGATCTTGAAATCAAAACCAAAACTATGTTGACAAAGCTTGGTGCCTTCCGGCAAAGCCAAGTCTGCACTCATGATCAAGTTCAGATATGGAGTGCATGATCTTGTTGGTGAAGTTAATATCACCGCCCATTGGGAGACAATAGATTGTCCGATTGCCTCTATGCAAAAGACAAGGAAACCGAAAGTATCCGTGGGTCGGTCCATGTCCGCATCGCCTTGTACCTGCTTCTATGTCGGCTTTGTCATAAAAAGGGTGGGGTCTTCGATCATATTGATGGCAAATAGTGCCACGGGTCCAAAAAGGCCTGCACCACCAAATCCCTTGTGTCCCAAAGTTACCAGAAATGGGGAGCTATCGTCTCACTTAAATGGGACTACCCGAATCCAAGCTTCCTCTTCGAATTGCCATAGCACGCCTGTGGGAAAGGAAGGGTTTTGACGCTACGCTTCAGCTTGGTGTTGATGTAGGGTTGACATAGACGGTTCAATTCCTTCATGTCTTCCTCATCAAGGGCAGCCTTTTTCCTTGTAATAATCAAAATCATGGTATTCATTAGATGCAACGCTGCGTAACTCCGCGATGCCTTCTTCTAACGCCGACGCCGCGCCTCGTGACTATGGCATAATCCTTTGCGTCCCCGCATTTTAGAACTCCTAGTCTTCCTTAGCGGGATTGTTCCATCCAAGATTCTCGCCTTGTAGGTCAAGCGCTTTCTTTGTCCGGAGGCCTCTGTATCCTCTTCATGAACCGCTTGTCAAACAACTTGGGGTCCGCCCTCGGTTGGAAATTCTCCATTGCTGTCCTTCAAACCTCGTGGTCCATTGAGCCCATATCTCACCCATTTCTCCCGCACCGCCTCTAAGAATGAGGTCATATTGGTCCGAGAGAGACTCCCCCCTTTCCTTTTGCGTTCTCTTCTTCTTCTCCTCTTCTTCCTCTCCCCCTCATCATCTTCCTGTCCCCTCCAGCCAAAGAACATATCCGCATAGTTTCTCAAAGGTCTTCCACTTATCCGAGGGAGCCCTGTTTCCTTTAGGACGCCGAGGACAACCCAATGCTTTCCAATTTGTTTTTAGCGTGTATGATCCTGTCAGATAAGGGCTGCATTCTACCAATGCACCAATGTCGAGCATGAAAGCATCTACAAAACCCGAATAAACAAAATAGTAGCCTCGAGGTTTTCTTTCGACTCATGAGTCGAAAGTCCCTTGAACGCCTAATTTTCTTTTACTTATCCGGTTTTCTCGACCATGAGTCGAGAAAGCTCGCCTTTGATTTTACGTGTTTTCTCGACTTTCATGAGTCGAGAAACCCCGCTGATAATTGGGAAAATGTTAGATGGCTCTTCTCACTTGGCGAGTCGAAAAATCCCTTGAATGTCTAATTTTCTTTTTTACTTCTACGGGTTTCACTCGGCGAGTCGAGAAAGCTCAGATCCTTGATTTTCCGTATTTACCACGAAGCTTCGACTTCGCTAAATGGTGAAACCCCAAATCGATAAATCCTAGAATGCCAGGGATGGGCTTTCGACTTCGCGAGTCGAGAATGGAAAGATTCAGAGAGTTATTTACCTTACGAGTCGCACTCGGGCCGCTATTGTGTTCTGGCAAAGGGCTAATCTGGCCGGGCCGGTTCTTGGCGTCTCCGTAAAGAACTCCCGAGACTCGCTTTGGCATATCTATCCTTGATCCTTTGGGGCACCTCCTTCTCCGTCGCGCAATACTTGCGCCCTCACCAATCCGACCGCCTACAACCCGTAACGGACGTCTTTTCCTTCGGATCTTCCTCAATTCCAAATGAACAACTCACCGGTCGATCTTTGCTAAAAGGTATGACATCCGCAGGCATTGATCTGCAACAGATGTCGCACCATCCATTAAATTTCAAGAATCTCCAAAGATGTGTGCTGGATTAAATTCCCTGGTTGAACAAGGCGGCATCCTCCCGTGCAAACCTTTTTGAAATTGGCCTAATGTCCAAAGAAAGAAATTGTGTGATATTCTAACGGATAATACCGGAAGCTAGCCCATTTTCTCTTTTAGCAGGTAGTCCTCTCTCGTGAAATCCTGATTTGAAAGATCTGATCATCATCTCGATCCATTATTGGGGAAAATGTCGACCATATCTTCGCCTCCTTTCGCTATCCGATTCCTCCCTTGTGGTGTCATCTTCCCCATCTTTGTTTTTGGTGGACTTTTTGTGTATGAACCACAACTTCATTCCCCATCAGAGTGTTGTAGAGTCTTCAAAGATGAGAGAAGTGAAGCTCCTCGTGATTGAATGCTTTTCCCCTCGACTGAAATCTCCATACCAAGCTCCCTGATGTTAGGGTTCCCTCCCTTCATCCCTTCCGCATCCTTACACCCAAGGTTCCGACAATTTAAAGGCGCCGGCCTTTTTCGTGCCCTTAGCCTTGCTCATGGAAGAGTGAGAATAATTTGAAACCGCCAATTTTTGGTGTGATAGAACTTACTCTTCCGGGCAGTCCCCTCGACATGTAGTGTTAAATGCTTTGAATCATGCGCAGACGAGAGCACAACAACCGATTTTCTTGTACTTGTCTCCTGAGCTCTTCTTGTCCCTTTGGTGTAGAAATGATCTTTCTCCTTCCCCGCTTGTCGATACCTCCTCGACATACCACCAAGAATCACGGCTGTTTCAAGAAGCTCGCCTCCATCCCTCGATGACGGGAATGGAGTTCGCCCGCTGATCACCAAAGGAGTCCGGGAGGTGAATGCTGCAAGAAGAAAGGATGGATCGGCTAAAGGTATTCCGACAAAAGAAAAACCTCGAGCTCACCCGGTGTTTGTCTTCTTCTTCTTGTCACGGCCGGGTAGAAGCATCCCTCCGGGCCACCGCTTCTTGGATGGAGTCATGTCTCAGATGCCCTCTCATCCTCTTCGACCCTCTGTAAAATTAAGTTTCCTCCGCTGTGAGTTTTAGGACTGCATGTAAAAAGATCGGGCGTGTTCTTTAATTTGAAGTTAAGGACATGCAATCATTTATGAAAAAAGCAAAGCTAAGGGTACAAAGACGGGCGGGCTTTTAGCCCGCCTAAACACACTATTTCAAATTTAATCACATCAAGGGACTAAGTGAGCGAGCGTAGTTTATCTTCCCCGCGGCATTGGGGACCTCGAAGTTTGAGGGGAGCATCGACCGTTAGCGACTTCGAATGGCGCCGCGACGCTGTAAGCTGCAACAAAGACCTTTGCATATGTGTGTTTTTCCCGACCGCTGGCCCTATTGCAAGCGCTTGATTTGATCGATGAGCACTTTGCTAAGGTAGGAAGCGAGAGGAGCCGCCGACACCTGAACTCTACATCAAGGGCGCCATGGAATCGGGATACGCCGAATCGCAGTTGATGCAAGTATTAGATGCGAATACACTCTTGAAGAGACCGGCCAGTAAGAAGCAAAGACTCTAGGTGTGGCTGCGGGATCCGTGATACAAAGGGCCCAAGGAATTACCGCAAGGAAGAGGTGAGTTTCGCAGATGCCTATGTTATTTTGCTTTGTAGAACATGCCGCCTCGTGTTTAAATAATGGAACCGGCCGATAAGCTCGACGGATTCATTGTTTCCTTTGTCCAAAGATTTTTCAGCTTCAGATGATTTACTCTCCGGGTTGAGAGATGCCTCGGCAAAGGAAACAATGGATCGGGGTTAATGAACAGCCCGCTTTAGGTGTCTTTTTCATGGAGTGTTTTCTTGGAATGTTGTACATAGATCGTGCCAGGTATAAGGCCCCGTGAGATGCGGTTCAAATGCATCCTCTTGTAGTTAGTCTGAGGGGCTCTCCACTCAAACCCAACCACCTCTTCTCGCAATATTCGAGGAAGATGGTTCAAGGAGAGTGGCTCGCATGTGCTAGAGGCACTTGGGACTAAAAACAGAGAATAGAGAATGCAAGCCTTGGCTTCCTCTCTCTCTGCGGGTTTCCCATGGTTAGTTGTAGAGGCCTCCACCCACCGGTCGAGCCCTCCCCTTCGCAATACTCTAATTTAAGATGGTTCAAGGAGAGTGACTCGGACCGGGTTCGAGGCCACCGCTACCATACACGTGAGAATTGGTCGGTTATGGGATTCTCGACTTGGCGAAGTCGAGACGGCAGCCGTTTACATTCTCGCTTCCGCAAGTCGAAATGCCTTGGCCATCCGGAACCCGGTAGTACACACCGAGTGCCGGTTGGTTAAGGCATTCCCCGACTTCGCGCGAGGCGAGAATGCGCATAAAGAAGCTCTATGGTTTCCGCGCAGAGTGGCTCGACCGGTAGAGGCCACCGCGACCACAATACGTGAGAATTGGTCGATTAGAGGATTCTCGACCAGCCAGTCGAGAATGCATCGCTGGTTTTCAGAAACTATATTCCGACCGCAAAGTCGAGAATGCCTTAGCCATCGAAACTCCGGATGGTACACATGGAGTGCCGGTTAGTAAGGCATTCCCACTTCAGCGAGCCGAGAATGCATACAGCAAGCCAATACGGGTTTCCTTTGTGGGTTGTTAAGAGTTGGCTCGGGCAGACCAAAACAACTTCCCTTCGCGAATGTCCGAGGAAGATAGGAGAGTTGTTAAGACCGCCCTGCAGCCAGCTCTAGAGTGTATCGAGTTGGCCGCTTTTCTCACGGCTTTCGAAGCCGTCGAAAGCTGCCCAGCACCTCGTGGTTAGTCGCCGAGGCCTCCATTCAGTCGAGCCCATCCCCTTCGCAATATTCGATTTAAGATGGTTCAAGGAGATGGTCTTTGATTGGGTAGAGGCCACCGCGACCACACACAGGAGAACTGGTTGCTAAGAGTTGGCCTGCAGACAGTGAAAACCACTTCCCTTCGCAATGTCCGAGGAAGATAGAAGGAGAGTGGTTAAGACTGTCTGCAGGCCAGCTCTAGAGTGCACTAGAGCCTGCGTTTTCTCGACTCACGAGTCGAGAAAGCGGCCAGCAACTCTGTGGTTAGTCGCCGAGGCCTCCACCCAGTCGGAGCCAGTCCTCTTCGCAATATTCGATGAGCATGGTTCGAAGGAGAGTGGCTCAGACTGGGTGGAGGCACCTGCGACTGCACAAAGAGCCATTGGCAGGGTATCACATTCTCGACTCACGAAATGAAAGGCCGCAGCAGGTTCTAAAGAATGTGAAGACATTGGGTAGTCAGTGTAATCCGGAATCGCGAGTCGAGAATCCCTCAACCGCCAACAGTCCCCGTAGTGTACACTTCTTCTCGCCATGAAGCCGGAGACTCGCGAGTCGAGAAGAAGGCCTGCTTCCTGGATTGTTGGCAAGTCAAGTATTCCCAACTCGCCCACTCCCTTCCGCATGTCTCCGCAGTGGATTTGCTGTGAGTTAGAAATGGAGATTCCGTGGAAGCAATTCCTATTCTTAGTTTTTGCCGAGAAAGGCATTCCTAGTTATGTTCTCATTAATGCTCGCAATATCTTAGTTCCTAACACCACCTCTCATGATTTCTATCTCTGCTTGTTTGCTACTACTCTAACCACTATTCTCACTTGTGCCTCTACAATGTATTAAATTCAACCACAAGCAAGAAAAAGATAACAAAAACAGAAAACAATACAAAGGGAAAACAGATAACGGAGATTAGTGAGATTAATGAGAAAACAGAGAACAAAGGAGAACAAAGATTTAGAACAAAAGGGAGAACAAAGACTGTAGAAATGAGATTAAAAAGGGTATGATATTACAAAACATACCCGAAGATTTGGCTGGATGAGGAGGAGGCTTCCGAAGTTCGCCCATGTGGGTATAGTCGTTGGCAAAGCGTGAATAAGGATTTGTCGGGCCAGAATTGTATCGTGGATTAATAAGAGCCTCTAACAAATGTAATATAAATAAAAATGCACTAAAGGACTTACAGAAAACTAAAAAGCAGCACTAAAAAGGGCCTCACTTTCTTCTCAGGCGGTAACGCCCGCTCGAACAATGAATCTGCGCGAGAACTTCGGCGCTGGAAGCGTCCTGATCCGTCGACCAAGCTGCTGTCATAAGATGGCCTTGGAATCGCTCGGTTCGATCGATCGCCTGATCGGTAAAGCGGGCGCCTAAGGAAAACACAGAGCAAGAATGGTCGGGGGGGAGAGGAAGAGGAAGAATGGTCGGGGGGGAGAGGAAGAGGGTGCAAAGCACTCGCCGCACCTCAAACCTCAAAAAGTGCAATAATAAACTTCTGTCACGTGTGGGCCATGCCCTCCATGACGTGGCAGTGCGGATTGCTGACATGGCCACGGTTTCAGCCTCTGAAGAGGCGCCACGTGGCCATGACAAGATATGAAAGGGTAGGTTATATGTTTATATATGTTATCTTATGTATTTAATAAGGTTTCAATGGTTGAATAGTTTCAATGGTTATATATGGTTACAATGTTTACATATGGTTTAGAATGAGTGTGGTTGTATGCTTTAATATGGTTATATGATTTTAGTTAATATGGTTGTATGATTTAATATGGTTATATTTAATATGTTTGTATGGTTTTATATGGTTCATATGGTCATATTTGTGGTGTTTGGGGCTATATGGTTTTAATGTGAGCTTTTTCATTCAGGGAGCATGTGAGATGAGTAAAATGGAGCCGTGGAAGTCCAAAGGAGGCCATTGCCCTAGGCTCCAATGGAGGAAGATGGGTTGCCTTTTGTTGCACCCTTGCAAACTGCATCTGTATTTGCAGAGGGCATAATAACCGCAGCTTGATCCATTTGATAGTGTGAATGATGAGAGGCGGAGATGAACATCTTGGAGTTGGCATTGTGAAGCTTCTATCGGTTGATACAATCATGTCCCGTGGAAGCTCTAGTGATTGCATTGTGTGCTCGTAATGCCGGAGTCCCAAGCTCAGTTGAGATGGCCAATTAGATATATTACACACAAGAATGGTGATACTCTAGAATGCCCTACTGAACTACACACCCCCAAGGCCCACCCAAGGCCATGTGGAAGATTTGGTGGTCGATGAGCATCCTTTGATCACAAGGAAGAGACGCTTATGTCTTTCATAAAAGGCAGCCAAAGGTGCCCAAGAGGCCTAGAAGTGACAAATATTTAGAAAGGATGGAAAGTATGGCACCAACCAAAGAAAACCCTGGAGGCAATTAGGGGACAAGAGTGTTGCAACCTAGATTGCACAAAGGCAAAGATAAATGTGGATGACCTCGCGCGATAAGGTCCCAATACATTAGACAAAACTTCAAAAAGATAGGATTAATTTCATTTACTCCTTGTGTAGGAATTCCAAATTATGATGAAAACACAGACGCTACTATATCAATTGAGGGGCATGAAGGTATGTATGAGAGCATTGAGATGGATTCTTGGGTGAGCAAGTCTTCATTTTACGTGATACCGGGAGCAGGTCAAAAAGGGCACACTTTGTTCCACACTCACTTTGAAACCTAGAGCAAATACTCTAAAGGCCATTGCAGTCTTCGAGCTTTTGTGAGATACATGTCTCAATCTATGCCTCACAAGTCGAGCAGAACGAAAGCACCTGCAGCGAGTGGTGCAAAAGAGTGTTGCCACAACACTATATCCGTAAGGAGTGCCTTAAGGAGGTCAACTCCATCCTAGAAACCACCGGAGGTAGGCCTCTTTCTCAATCACATTTCAAGAAGTTATGGAGCACTCACTTCTGACGTGAGTGTCCTACAACACATGCCATTCTCAAAGTGCAACACTTGCATTCAACTCAAGGATACACTTGCATCAACCGCAATAGAGAAAGAAAGAATGGCAATTAGGGAGCAATTTGCGCATCACCAAAGGGACCAAATATCATGTAGAGATGTTGTATTGGTAAAGGGAGAACATTTTCTCGAGATGCAAAATGACAAATTTTTGTGTATAATTCATGATAAGATGGACCAACACAAGACTTTCTTGCCAAAGCTAGATCCTTTACCCAAGCGCTGTCAAAAACGCTTTCGATGAAAGTAAGTCCAAGGGGTGTATTAACACATGGTCATGGAACCGAACATATGGTCATTTTGTGCTTGATCTATGGAGAGATGATCCAAACTTCCATGTGAGCTCTATTTTCAAGTGCCTCGAGAACACTAGAGAAAGGATCGATAGAGGGAGGAGGTATTCCCCTTCAAAGACCCATTTTTGAGGCTTTGATGGATGATCAACCGCTTTGTTACCAAAGGCGATAAAAAGCTCACATCCAAGGTGTCTAGTGAATCAAGGAGGACTTGGGATGATTTCCCCTTACTTGAGAAATCAACACCTTTGAGGAGCTATGTGTTCAGTTGGACAACCGTTGGAAAGAAAACAAGAATAGATGGATGTTTGGGGCAATGTCATACTTGACAGTTGGGGAGTATTCAAAGTTGTGAAAAGTGGGATTCATGATGGTTGGGCATACGCATGATGATATAGATGGATTCTTTGAACTTTCTCCACCAAGCTCAAGAGAGAAAACGTGACCACTCTCCCCGAACCAATGGATGTGTTTGAGAGCCGCATTGACCCCAACCCAATGGCTTTGATGGATGAGGCTGCAGATTGGAAATCATTTGTAGAAGGATACTTGCTAGATGGTAAGGACCAAATGGATGACACACAAAGCCACTTCAGCCCAAGTTTTGGGTTAGGGATGGAATACCAATCATGCAATATAAGTGGAGACCAGGTGACAAGTTGTGGATGCCTGTATAAAGGTATCGAAGTTGTGGCAAAGGGGTGTCACTGGTGAAGTTCTCATTCCTAAAGGGCAACCTAAACCACTACCTCCTTCAAGACAGCCAAAGACTCTAGCCAACCGGGTGAAGGGCATCAAGGATTACATAACGCGACTGATGATGTTCAAATGGAAAGCACACCTCCACTCTTAAGAAAAATCAAATGGACTCCCTAATCAAGTACCGGGAGAAAGTTGTGACATGCTTAGAAACCCAATGTACAGCCATGTGGGAGGGAGCTAAGAGACTGCTCCTGCCGTGAGTCAAGATGGGAGGGTTCTCAAGGTGCAAGCACGCCTAAGAATGCTCACTTGGGTCCCAACAAGGGTTCCAAGTGGTTTGTGGGAAGTAAGGCCTCAAAGCCAAGTGGTTTGATCTTTTCCGAGGGGATGCCTTTGAGGACATCAAGGAAGGATACTTTGTGCTAGTAAGGCCCGATGATGAGGACTGTCCAATATGGTTAGGGGTGGCACTCTCTGATGTGACCACCACTATGCCTGATGGAGAGGAGAGTCGCCCCGATTCCAAATTCAATATTGGGAGCCCATTGGGAGACACAAGAAGGGCAACTTGAAGGAGCAAATACACCTGATCACCGAGAAGAAGTGGAGGGCAATTATGCCAATTCTCAAAGGAGGAATTGGTGGAGTGTGTGGTATGGTCATATCCAAGTTCTCACATTGCAAAAGACAACACACACAAGATCCCAAGAAAGGAGATGGACAAGGCCATGAGCAACCTCCATGCTATATCATTGAGGGTACATAATATTGAGAAGTTTGAAAACTTTCTCAACTAGTGGTTTGTAAAATTTATGAGGAAAACAAGTAACCCAATTATATGCGTGTCATGTGTAATTCTATTCAAGCAATCAATTCAGAAATTTCTTTTATGGTGTGTGAGTCCCATTTTCAGTCCGAGTCCCAAAATTCAAGATTTGTCCCACTTTAATTAAATACGACTTTAAGGTTTTTCTATGATTTCGGTGCTGTATTTGATGAGGTGTACTAAATAGTATTTCTAGAGTGCTTACCTTGTTTTTGAGTGGTTAAATTTCACATTCTAATGGTTTTAACCCTAATTGTTTTTTTTATTTAAATGCTTAAACTTTATTCCATGTTTTCGTTTTCCTCTCGACATGCAAAATGGCCGAGCAAACTCCAAATAGGGTTTCGCTTATAAACGAGCGGTCGAAAGCAAAACCCCAAATAGGATTTCACATAAGCCTGGAGGAGTCTTGGGCCTTTGGGCCAAGTTAGAGCATTAGATCAAATCGTATGCACCAACAAATCTTACCGGCCAAATAGTTAGAGTTGGTGATATCCAAGAAATCTAGGCGGAAGTTTGCGTGATGAAGTCCCCATCCGGTTGAAATTGCAAGCTGTGGAAAAGAACAAAGCTAAAAGAGCCGGTTGCAAAAAAGAGAGAGATGTGCGATATTTGGTTTTTGCCGATTCTTGTATGCGGCAAATAACCCTATTATTTCTTATCCAAAGGCAGCAGAAGTTTCTAGTTGGACTCCAAATTCCTTTACTTTTGCATTGCACCGCAGTGGAAAGTTCATTTTGCAACAAATATTTCCATTTTCCTGTTCCCCTCGCTTTGGATGAATTTCCAGGGTTACATGATCATGGTTTCGAGTTCCCGCTTCACGCTTCTCCTTCCCAAGCTTTCAAGGGCCATTTTAACCATGTTTTTCTTCAACCATTCCTTGCCGAGGCTCTTAAATGCAAGTAGGCTTAATGGAAGAAGCCCCCTGTTATGAAAGGAGCAACGGGACAATGGGTTTTTTGGATTTGTAGAACGAAGACATTCGCTTTCCTTTTCGCATTTACAGAATTAACCATCATTCAATTAAATTGGGATTATGTCTTAATTTTGGGATAAATTTTATATTGCACTTTTAGTAACTTTGTTAAATTCACTTTTTAGTAACTTTGTTGCCCTTAGACTAGAATAGACGCTAACATATAATCACACACGGAATATAAACTCACACCTTAACTTCAAATTACAAAAATCATATATCATGGAACTCAAGTAGTACACAACTTTTTATTAACTGTAGAAAAGATACATAGTAATTGTTTTTCATTTTTCCACTAGCATCCCCAAGGATATGAGAACCTTATTCCTTACATCCCGAGGTATTGTAACTCTCACCGCTTTACTAGGAATAGTTTTGAGTCCACGAGTACAATACGGTTTTCAATGTCTAGCCAAAGATCGTGATCACTTGGATTTCTCCTCCACCTCTTTGTCCAACAATCAATATCTTTCTTTATCTAAGTGACATTACTCAACCCATGTAATCGACACCACCATTCCACGCCAAGCACCTTATTGAAGCTAACATCACCTTCTTTTTTGTAAATATCCGAGATAGTCTATCCCAACCACACCGGATAGGTCTCTAGATCTGCCGGGTTTTACTACTACAAATTGGTTGCACTCCACGCCAAGAGAAGGTTCATAAGAATCCATGCCTAGATATTTTGGCCTATCCTTCTTAGGACCAACATAGTGTTTATCGATTGAGGAGGAGCATATGCCTTCACAATGCTACTAATGGTACCATCATCTTCGCCAAAGACCAGCCTAATGTTTTCCACTTACTTTTAGGGAACCACCCTTCTTTCAAATCTTCGTAGGATGTGTCTACCCTCATCCAACAAGTTGATCACCTTCTTCCAATAATCTATCAATGCACGCATTAGTGTCATCTCAATTAGTTTGCCAATGCTTGATGTAGTCATTGATGCCATCCTTAGTCAATCCCAATTGCTTGACTTCTTCAGCTTGGTTTTAGAGCTTTTGGTTGACCAGAGGTATCATAGGCTTGCCATTTGCATCCCTCGCTACCAAATTTCCTGCCCCACCTCTCCACTTCTCCTCCAAGGTCTCATTTTCCATTGCATGATTGAATCCCTTCTCTCACCCAAAAAGTGAATTGAAGAGGTCTAGAATGACCATCTTCCATGTCGAGAGCATAACCATCCACAAAACTCTTCCAATCGCACTTCTTCTATGATAGATCCTATAGGAGATGGATTTGTACATCCATGAAATATTTCCAATAGCCTCGAAAGTTGGTAACCGTCATTGTCTCAATACATGACTATATTTTCCAAACAATGCATCCACATCCTCATGAGTATGTCCCGCATTAGGAACCCCAAATTGACTCTTTTTCAAAAACCCACCACAAATGTTAAGTAGGATAGGAAAGAAAACATCCACTGTTCTTATTTTGACCAAAGACAATTATCTAGTTGCAAGAGGAACTTTCTCAAGCAGATCTCGAGGTTTAGCACGAGATGTTGAAGCTCCAACATGTTCATTAGGTCCATTCCTCCTAAATCTTGCCTTGCTAAACTTTTCAATACTATTAGGGGTTCCATCCAACAATGCACTATGTAGTGCCTCGGCTAGTCAGAGGGATCCTGTAGGTGACCATTGTAACCCTTCTCATAGTTTCTTAAACACCTCATGATACTCCCAATGTGAAAATCTGACCATCACTCCACAACTCTAAACTGAAATGGCCATAATAGGTCTGAGACTGCCCATGCAATATTGCCCCAGCCATTGAAATCAGAAGGGTATGATCTTCCACATGACTTAGAATGTACTTGAATTGTGGAAGACAAGTCTTCATTGGTCCATTTTATCATGTATAATACATAGATAGTTATTAGGTTCCATTGCGTATAAGGTCCTCCACATCCAATAAGTTGATCTACATGATAGTTGATCCGGCATATGGTCCTTCATATGTTCCCTTATCTTTGCCCTTAGACTTGGTTGCACGGGGCCTTATCTAGTGTCTCCTTCAGCTTGGCATATAAATTGCACTTGGCAAAGTTGTTTGAAGTTGCTATGGTCACATGCTTGAAATGCCTATTCCATAGCCTACTAAACCTGGGCCGATATATAGAGGCCACCCAAGTTCCCAAGCAATGCATTTATTTTCTCTAATATGCTCTTTTCCGGGTACAATGGGATGGCAATCTCTTTTCAACAATAACTCTACCCCAATCATCCTTCTTACTTTTATGTGGCATGTTTTATGCATTGAAATCCACATATCTTTCAAATATTTCCTTTGCAGCCTATAGTTCTGAGGTAGGCCTTACCGGGCCGTGTTCCCATGCAATGCAATTTTACTACCATTTTCATGTCTCTTTTGCCGCTTGTTGCCAAGAAGAGGTTGGAATTCCATGTATAGCCATCCATGCTTTTTATGAACATATCCACTTTCCATTCAATGGGAATCTTTTCTTTTTTTGATCTTTCATCCCCAATTGCATAGCCAAATATGGTGTACATGAAATTCCTCCCGCTATCACACTTATGTTCCCCGATATGTAGCTCTTGCTCCCACCAACTCCTCTACCGTGAACATTCTAACACAAGAAAACAACAACATTCACCTCCTCTAACCTTCATCATAGCTTCGTGAGAACAATCATAACTGACTTGCATCTTTTGGTGGGATAATGTTTGAAAGTTGGAAGTGGCCTCTTGCTACACCGTGGTGAACATTGTTGACAATGGTTCTACATCTAAAGGAAACGTGTAGTTCCCCTCCGCTTGAATATCGTCCCCTAGGCCATGCAACAATAGTTGGAACCTCTAGTTGCTTCACACAAGCTAGGCATTCTTGTTTGCCCCTGAACCCTTTTCCTTCCAATTGTCATATAATTTTTGAGATTGCCACACCTAACCCGTCCCTCCCCCTTTCATCATTTACTGCATTGATAGGATCTTTCCTTCTCCCATCGCTTCATTTGCATGCATGCAGATCTTGACCTTTTTGTTTTTCCAAATAACTCGAGTATAAAAGTACAATTTTTGTTTCCTTTGGCATCATCCTTTTCATTTGAGGTCTTTTCCTTTCCTTTGCCATCATCAACATCATTTGTAGTCTTTTCCTTTCCTTTGCCATCATCAACATCATTTGAGGTATTTTCCTTTCCTTGGCCATCATGTTCATTAGTTGGGGATTTTTCCTTGCCTTGCTCAGCATCATTGGGGGCTTTTTTTTTAGCATTTTGCATGCCATTGACCTAGAATGCATAAAAACATATAGTAAGTTAGCATATCCAAATAACCTCTCACTAACATGTTCATAAATGAAAGCCTCATATATGTCTTATTCTATTTGATCATTCTATTTATATAAATGGGATTCCCCAAGTTATTTTCCTCAACATTATATATAAATAAAACCCTCTACTTATAACCTTCTAACTTTTATCCTATAATAATCTTAGCAAAAACTTTTAAGGTTATTAATTATAGGTTAGCAGTTTTAAGGTTAAGAAGTTTATTATAGGTTATTATAGGTTAGAAATTTTAAGGTTGGAAAGTTATTGTAGGTTAAAAGTTTTAAGGTTAGAACTAAGTTTTAAGGTCACTAACTTAACTATTAACTTATAACTTTTAAACTATTAACTTATAACTTTTAAACTATTAACTTATAACTTATAACTTAATTTCTAAACTTTTAAAGTCACGGTCCTTAAAACAAAAAATCCTTGTAATAAATTTTCGCGGCAGTGATGATTGCGCGGTACGAAAATTGTTGAAGGCAGTTATTAATATGCAGTTAGTTCTCACTTTCGAACCTTTCTCTCACTTTCGAACTTGCTCTCACTTTCGAAGGCGCTTCGATTCCAAATCTCGCTTCTATTCCAAATCTCACTTCGATTCCAGTTCCAGGCGCTTCGAGGCGCTTCCAAATTCGGCTTTTGTCTGCTTCTCGGCTTCTATCTATTTTTTATCTCCTTTTATCTACGTTTTCGAGCTTTTCGGCTCAAAGGTGTTTTCACCAGTACTGTTTTCAAAAGGTTTAACTACTCAAATGGCTTTTTTCTGGCTTTTTTGGCGTTTCGGCTCTCTAACATGTTTCTCTAACATGTTTTCTGGTTTTTTGTTTTTGTGTTAAAGCTTCTCGGCTTCTCGGCTTCTCGGTTTGCTTCTTCTCGGCTTCTTCAGGTTCAAATCATCTGCTATTGTCTTCTCGAATCAAATCAACTTTGGTTTTTGATTTTTTGGTTTCGGCTCAAAGGCAAAGGCTCAATTCTCGGGTACAGAACACAAAATAGGTTAGTATTTCTGGCTTATTCTATTTATGAAGCAGGATATTTATTTATAAGAGCAGGATCTATCTGAATAAGCAGGTTATTTATGATCTGCTCTTATTCTATTTATCAAGCTTGCCTATATGATCTCGCTTTCTTATTCTATTTCACTAGCTCTTCCTCTATCTCGCTTTTAATTAATGATCTGCTCTATGATCTTGCTCTATGATCTATGATCTATGATCTATGATCTATGATCTATCTGCTCTATAATCTATGATCTATCTACTGTATGATCTATCTGCTCTATGATCTTGCTTATATAATTTTGTCAGATTCCGCTTTTATTCTATTTCACTAGCTCTTCCTCTATCTCGCTTCTAAAGAATGAACTAAAACAATGGACTAAATATTGAACTAAACAAGGAGTATAATTATTATATATCTGCTCTATCTGCCTTCATTCTATTCTATTATATTCTACTGCCTTCATATTCACTGGCTTCATGTTTTGAATTCTGCATTCTGCATTATGCATTCTGTTAGAATAATATGTTAGAATGGGAGAAATCGCTTGGCTTATTTCTATTTTTAGGTTCCAATTTCCACTAGGTTAATCAAAGCGCCACCGCGTTTTTAGTTTGGCTTTTCTATTCCACCACGGCTCTATACAAATCGCGCCAGGCGCGTGTAAAATAGATCTGTGAAAAAAACATAGCAAACGCGCCTGGCGCGTTTTGAATTATGTATGTTTAGAATCGTTTTATGGCGAGAGTAATATATCATTTGCTAATGACTTAATTTCTCTCGTTCTAGTGCCATGGATTTTCCTTATGCATGGACACTAGCTGATCCTGCACTGGATGGTTCTAGTTCAAATACACTTCCCCTGAACGACCATCAACTCGACCCCGCATAAGATATTACTTGAGTGTGCTGCTCAAAACGCTCAAGAGAGTTGGAGAATCCAATAGACCTCAGACAAAATATGGGTACACTTCCATCGCATCTATGGACATATCGGACTCCTCATGCTCTTAGTAAGGCTCATGCCAACAAATAAGTACGAGGATTTGCTTTATCTTATCAAGGATCGATACAACACTCTGGTTTGGAGACTTCGACATCCGCAGGAAGATGAGGATCCTGTCATATCAGGGTGGTTCAGGTGGGACTTTTTATGGATTGGGCCGATGAAGTGGGGCTATGTGACATATTGTAGAGATAGAAAGAATTCGCCCGGGCGATTTTTTGCGTAAGATGAAATGTACATACACTTTTTGAATATGAATACAAACTCGCGCCTGGCGCAATTTTGCACTATAATTTTTATGTCATTGAGTTTATTATGTTTTTTTATATGCAATGTCGAAAACATTGAATCCTTTGATGCCCTCCAGCCAGTATGACCAACCCCAAGAAACTATATATTTTCATTAATGTGTAGTTTCATGGGGTTGATATGACTGGCTAAAGAACATCAAAGAATTCAAAATTCACAACATCACGCAGATGTTATGATATATTCATTTTTTTTTGAATATCCAAATATACATACCTTTTTCAGACGTTCTTTTGGCCATGCTACAAATGTGCCCACACTTTCACCAATCAGACGCCACACGGATGTCTTCTTGAAGAGCCTCATCTTCATAATTGCAGCTTTATAATGGAAATCTTACGTAAACCGCTTTCCAAGAGGAACACCATGACACATAGAACTTGATTCAGATCTTCGATTTTACATAAGCCTACTCGGCTTCAAGTTTGTTGTTAAAAGATAGCATTCTTCTCCCATTAATCGATAAAGAACCGTAATGCATTGGAAAAAATAAAGGACTAAAAATAGAGAACAAGAGAATGCATTCGAAATGGAATCACACTCACCATAGTTCAAAGACATCGAATGGGATTGAAGGCGCTCGATCGAATGGGATTGTAGGCGCTTGTAGGCTCCCGATAGTCGATTGTTCTTGGCGCCCGAAAGTAGGAATGATCTTGGGCCCGATAGTAGGTGGCCGATTAGGTGGTGGTAGATTGCCACATATGCGCTTTTGAAATTAATAATTAATGGTTCTTGAAATTGCACTAAAAAAGAAAACACAATTTTAAATTTGTAAATGAGCCGATCTGCTAAGCATTAAGGCGTATAAATTTAAAAGGACGCTAATTTGAATTTACGGTTTTAAATCGGACGGCCAAGATTATGAACGCATACATATAAGTTTAAACCAAAATCCCAGCCTCATACTATCCGCATTCTTGCGCTCAATGGCGCCTAGAGGATCCGGCACCGCGTCGAGGGCGCCGGTAGAGGTGGGCTTACATCCAAAGCACAAATGCAATGCCCGGAGGTCTGCCGAACAAGTAGAAAGCACAAATCCAACAAGCCTCGTGTAATTGATCCGCTTTTTGTTCTCAGAATTGATCTCGTGTCCCTTTTTGTTAGGTTTTTAGGATGTTTTTCTCAGAATAATATAGTTATTATACAATAAGAAGCATATGTCCTCTAATGTTTGAGTTCATATGTCCCAAAAATGTATGGAAACAAATGCTTAATGTGTACTTTAATTCTCAGATGTGTCGCTTGAAGCTTGTATACTTAGCTGAACAAAGATTCAAGAGCTAGTTGTGTTTTTTATAGTTAGTTGTGTCCTCCTCGATGAAGATTCAACTCTTTAAGTTGCATTTTTATAGTTAGTTGTGTCCCGAGCATTTTGATTCGGACAAAACGCCGGGCGCAGCTTTTTAATTAGGGCATTACATTAGTTTCTTTATCTTTCACGCCACTTAAAATGCGCCAAGCCGCCAGATTTGTTGCATTTTGATCGGATAAAACGCCGCCGCCCCTCGACCACAATAAACTAAATGAACTTGTCGTGGTATTCATTTTCAAATCGCTTTCAAGCCGCCGCTTTTTGTTGTATATGTGTCGACAAAGATTTATCCGAAAGCATAAAAAGATTAACCCATGTGCTGTAATTTCACAGATCACAAAGGACAATCAAAAGAGGGAGGACCAAGTAAGGCATGACCTCTACAAAATTCGTAAAAGCAAAGGACGTAAGAAGATGTTACCGCATGCACTGCAAAGATGTATTGACGTTAGAAGATACATCCGAATAATAAAGGCTCGTAGAACCTCCATGTCCGTAAGAAGATCTTATAGAGGGGTCGAATGGTATGTGGAGATATTCAAAACCGGGTGGGAAGACAGACCTCATATTCATGTCAAGGTTAAGAGAGACCGATCAAATGAAGAAGCAGGGAATTCTTATTACATGTGAAGTACAGTGATCTATTCTTTCGCTTCGCTCGCGCTAGTTGAAGTGGGCCAAAACATAAGAAAAGCCTAAAGAAGATCAATCGATGCAAGGCGAAGCTCTTTTAAAGAGACCGCTTTAAGATCGTAACGACATGGCCGATAACCTCTTCAAATTTGGTCGATCGACAGTGGCGCAGCCATTGACTCCTATAAGAATATGCGAGGGCTTACAAATGCTCGACGATCCATTAGCACGAGGGCCATCTTACCGCAGGGGTCTACTTACAGCGCGAAGGACAAGGAAGAAGCTAGCTCTAGAGGCAGTGGAAACTACGTACTAGGACAAAGAAACTTACAAGTGACGATGACAAGGCCGTAGCTTGGAGGCAATGAGCAAACCTAAGAAATATGCCGACAAGCATCCACCGGGCCTCGGCCACACATCCAAATAACGTGGATGCTTTTCAGTCCACTAAAGCTATTTATATCGCCAGAAGGTATGACAAGCAAAGACTCCTTGGAGATATTGAACAAAGATGATCGAAAATCCGTGGCAAAGCCAATGCCCGCAGATGTAGTGCCTTTACGATACCGTACAAAAAAGGTAATCATCCGGAGCAAGCCGGAGGACTTCATCGAGAACCCGCATATACATTTTATGATAATAGATGGCCGATTCAATAGAGGCCCGAAGATTCTCATCAAGAAGGCACAAAGATAATCGGGAATCGGTTGTTCTATAAGTCAGATTCGTTACGAAACCGCCACCCCCGAAAGGGGGTCAACAACACCCCCGAACTAGCCAAATAAGCGCCTCCTAAATGACATGGGGAAAACTTTCCTATACAAAAAGGTAATTCTCTTCCCACATTTTATTTTTTTCAGATACCAAATCGCGCCAAGCGCGATTTCATAGTAGAAGGCAATGGGTTCTCGATGGTAGACGCTTCGTTTAAATAAGCAATAGCGCCGGCGCGATTTTATATTAGAATACAAGTTGAGCCACGCTGTAATTTGTATTCTAATATAAAATCGCGCCAGCGCCGATTTGCTTATACGACTTGGTGAACCATCTACTATTTCAAAACCCTTTGTTATTTAGCGAAGGCAAATCGCTACCGGCGCGATTTGCCTTCTAATATGAAATCGCGCGTGGGCATGCGATTATAAACTAGAAGGATTGTTTGAATTCACGATTATAAAGCTAACAAAGTTATTCCTTTGCGGTCCCTATATAGAGCAACTTCTGCATGCTCTAACCAAAGGATTGAATATGGGAAGCCAATGCCTACCGGGCGGGGGCCACCCAAAAGCTACCGAATTCAAGTTGCCGGAAAGGACACTTAGTCGACTATAATACGTGACAAGACCAAGAGCACTAGATCAAAGAAAAAAAAAAGGAGATGAAAAGGGTGATGCCGCCAAGAACCAACCGTACCCCAAGGATGCCCGCAAGATAGTTTTTGCTTCGTGATCCCGTGATGGGAGAAATGGAATGAATTCTCGGACGCCTACGTGGAGAAGAAGTTGCCGATTCACAAGGAAGATTTCCTCCCCTGACACACATCAATTTTGATATCCATATACTTGAGAGATGAGGAAGGCCGAGTGGATTGAAAGATCAAGAACTCATCTCAGTCTGATAGGTTAATCGTGAAAGGAAATCCTTTACAAGAAAAACCTCAGCAACAAAGGCTATGGAATCCTTTGAAGATGCATGCGATGAGCTCAAGAATATTAGAGTGCTCAAGAAGGCGTTGGTGAGGAATTGCAAAGGCTTACATCGAGTGGTCGCTTGTTCGGAGTTAGGACTAATGCAAAAGTATAACGCCTTCAACGATTTTACTCAAGAAGTATGTATTTTGGTCCAAGGACTTTGTCAAGCGGCCAGGTTGAAGAACGCGTTGCAAAGATCGATTAGGATTCACACAAAAGTTGCATCCGACTTGAAACGAAAAGTCGCGTTGGTGAAGCGGACGGAGACGGAATCCACATTTTTATCAAGTGTCCACCGGTTTCAAGTGTGCCTTGCCGTGTGGGTGAAGGTCCTCATGATATCACACTCTTCGTGCTTGATAGTCGAGGCCGGATGGTCACTTGAAGACTATAATACGCTCTTCAACATATGCACGGGGTTGCACGACTTGTAAATGCATTACACAATCGTCACTATATGTCCCTCCGACATGTCCTATGCATATGCTCTAAGTGCTGCAAATGACTTAGAATGCGTGAAAAGTCATCCGACAGCGATCCTCATAGATGAAACCAAGGATGCGAACTTCAAAGACGCGGCAAGTAAAATTTCTCATGTGCTTATTATTATGATAGCCATTATGGATGATAAGGAATATGAAAGGCTTAAGGGAAAAGCGAGATGGAGAGAAACTAGCATGGCAAAGGTGCTATCGCTAGATGAACGCGATCTCGCGCAAACGCCTTCTATCCGAGCAAGAAGACAAGGGAAGGCTGTCCAAGATCGTGGAAGAGTTAGAGGAGGAAGAGGAGGATGAGGAAGAAAACGAGGGGCGACCCAGTTCTTGTGGGCCACATTAAGTATGAGCTCCTAACTTCACATAAGGGGAATCTAAACAAGAACGGGTTCTCTATGGACCTTTCCCAAGATCTCATTGAAGCATTTTGTCCATTGGGAACAACTTGTTGGGAACTTCACGTTGGAGGTTACATCGGTAGAGAAGCTTTGAAGTTAGCAAGGAAATGCTGGGCGTCGTCTCGATGATCGAGCCAGAAATTTTGGACCTCTTCTTTGAGAAAGTACTAGAGGAAGCCCCTAGGGGACCAATCGGCAAAGGCAAAAACAAAGCTTCTAG
This sequence comes from Isoetes taiwanensis, assembly GCA_021234155.1. Lineage (NCBI taxonomy): Eukaryota > Viridiplantae > Streptophyta > Lycopodiopsida > Isoetales > Isoetaceae > Isoetes > Isoetes taiwanensis. The sequence continues at coordinate 3,781,526 of JAJEKV010000094.1, forward strand.
CTCTAAGGCCTAAATACCTTCGATTTGCTTAAGGAACGGAGATTCGAGACAGCATTGCTTGGCTCCAACATCATGGATGACATGGACGAGCAGGCAGATCTCCAAGTACCTATCGACATGCCTGTGGAACATTCTTGGCCCCTGAAAATATAGACCCGTGATGACAATGCCAAGGATGATGATAATAACAATAATGATGATGAAGCGGACTCCAAATCGATAACACTAGCCAAAGGTTAGCGTAAAGAGTAATGAACTATCAAGCCGAAGTTCACACACTCACCAATCGCATGCATCTCAAACCGATGTGGTTGGTGCTTCTAGCGCACCGGAGGCAACTCGAAATAAAGATGCAAGGGATGAAGAGAACACGGGGAATGATGAAGACGAAAGGTATCATGACAATGTTCCTTTTTTGATATCCATGCATTTTACAAACTAGAAGCATATAGAAATCGCTACCGGCGCGATTCGAAGTTTCCTAGAACATACTTTTAAACTATGTTGACATGCATCATTAATGAAATCGCTACCGGGCGCTTTTGTTTTCCATTTCTTTCATCTCATACGTTATTGTTCTCCTTACAGAAATGATTTGGCTTCCCCAAAAGTACTGGTCTTTGATTTGAATGGTGTGCTATGTAGAACATTACCTAAAGCCCAGTTTGAAAAGTCATGGTATGCGAACAACCATTTGAGACACGTACCAAATATGTTTACCCGCCCTTTATCCTGAAGGAGATGTTGGACCAGGCCTTCACACATTTTAGTTTGCAGTAATTTGGTCATCCATGGAGCATAGAAATATACAGGATGTTTTGAAAGTAGTGCCCGAACTAAATAGAAATTGGCCCATCCATCCGGGATCAAAGCAAATGTGCTTCATTCACAAACCCTAAAGAACCGGCGGGTAAAGATATTTGTGAAATGCTTGCGCAACATGATGGATGCCCTAGGTGTTGAGGATAAGGAAGGCATAATCATTGTGGATGATGACGCTCTAAAGTGTTGCTTCAATCAACACGCCATTGAATCCGCCATCCTATCATCCTCAAGATTTTGACAAAGATGACTTCCTGCTTCGCTTTGTTAGTGTCCCGCAGAAAATAGCTTCGTGAAAAAGCGGTCGAAGAGATACAAACACTATACCCGAACTTGATCGGACAGGGAAATTGGGAAATTGACAGGGGACCTTTTGAGAAGGAAATACACTTTCCAAAAAGTTTTGAATATGAAATATACTTTATACCGAAAGGTTTTGAATATATATTGTGTTCTTTTATCAGCATTATTGGTTCTCGTTAATGCATTATTGTTTTTTATATTATGTGTACGGTTTGCTATACTTGCAATAATTTGTATGTATATCCGCCAATTATTTTGGTGTGTATAAATAGATATGCATGAAATAGCCCCCGAATCGGGCTTCTCCGCCTCCGCCTCTCCTTGTTATTATGGCACATTCTATTACCTGCAAGATGAACCATGCGGACCTCTGCAGGTGCCGCGAGCTAGAAATAGAACTTCAGGACTGGCTTGATGTCGTTGCTATGAATCCTGTCCGCTTCTATCCTGATCCCTTTGATGTTGTAATCCATCTTATATGGAATCCAGAGCATGGTTTGTTCATGATCGACAGATCTCGGGGACCGCCATAGCCCCGAGGGCGATGAATCGATTAGTTTTTGTAGTTTATGTTCTATTATAATGCGTTATTTATGCCAAGCAAATCGCGCCACGCGCGATTTGAACCACGAAAATCTCTGTTTTGTAGCAACTTGCTTGTTGTTATTTACTTGTAAAGCATTACAATTTCAATGTTTAGATTTCGTTGTCGTCCGTGAATGTGCGCATTAATAGGCAATTTCCTGCTTTTTCAACGGCCTACATTCTGTCATAATATGGGTCATTTGCATCGAATATTTGAATGCCTTTGCATTTTCACATAAAATGCATATTCCCAGCCCGAAAATGAACACAGTGCGGCAGTGTGGTTAATTCAATATAATGGTCAATAAAATGCTTATACGGCGCGATTTTGGAATAGACATAATCCGAATTTAATTGAATGATGGTTAATTTGTCTTGAAGAAAGACTGCATTTGGTTTGGTTCTAATGTTAATCATCAGGCCAGGAAGTAGTGCACCATTTAAAGCTGAGAACGCCTTTGGCTCCACATGTCAAACACAAAATTCCACGCTATTAAATTTGTGAGCAAAAACACCATCTTATATGAATTTAATTCCGGTTGTTCCCCGATTTGTTTTGTTAGTCGTGGTTTCACACAGCCCACAAGTTCTCAAGCAACATCGGTTGTGAAGTCTTTCCCCGGATGTTGGGCTGAAGCTCATTCCAACAAACATAGTTGCTTTGCGACCTCGAGCCTAATTATCTTGGAGTGATTTCATTCTCTATCCTATTTGCTTTCATTTGTTAATACGCCCGTATATAGTGTGTTTTGTTTCTCTTTTTTAAACAATTACATTGTAACTTTGAGGTCTGTGTTCATAATTTCTTACATGTTTCCTATTTATCAATGTAGGAGAGCAAGCACATCCATTTGTTCATTTGATAGAACTGTGCAATGCAACTTTGCTTAAAATTGTAAGAAATTAATTTTGTTGTTGCTTTCATCACTTTGTAAAGGTCTTTCTGTTTTGGATGATGATTATAAATCAATTGCTGAAATGCCACTTCAACCGCTGCAGATTTTTTGTGGACGGGCACCAAGTTTGTCTTATTACAAAACACGTGAGATTTAGTATTTTGTAGTAGCAACTGAAAACGGTGGTTGTATATCTCTCGGCCTTAAAACACAACTCAGGTTTGGTTTGTGCTTCTCTTTGTCGGTTCATGCCTAAGTTCGATTTCCTATGAAAATGAGTAGATAATGATAGGGACCTTTTTTTCACATATATAAGTTTGTTAATATAAGTTATGTGGCTCTTTTGTGAAATATTTCAAGTCTAAGTATATAGTATTTCCTTTTAGTGGGCACTAATATCTTACTAACATTACCATAGCAAGATTGCATAACACCAATTGGAGAAAGCCTCATATGTCTGTAATAAGCATAATGCTTTTAGCACATAGGACAATCAAGACATTCTTCTTGTGGACACTAGCATCATACTAGTAGCCGACTAGTTTGTTGCCAAGAGAAGTTTGCATCATACCAATTTCAAACGTTCTTGTATGTACGTCATGTAAGAGTATTACCATATTCTTACAGTTGGTTATTTTTTGGCACTTATGTACTTACATAAACAACCTCTATAGTGTATATTTCTTGGCATTTACATACTTACATAAACAGACTAACTGGCCCATAAAGTTCACCTATGTTTGCTTTAGTTAGGGCCTGAAGGGCCCAAATTTTTTTTTAATATAACAATCAACACACAACTACCATTAACATTATTAACACAAACCATTGCATTTAACACATTTAAATTAAAATCCCCCTTAAACCCCCTTTGGTTTGGGTGCATATTCACACGGGGGTGACGTAGGGCAGCGAGAGCCATTATAATTATGTTTTGCACGTACAAAATCAACACCATATAGTATATTGCCTGAAATCTTATAGTATTTTGCAAATTTTGTTATACAGTTTAACAAATTCTGTACATCCATACCCCACAAATGAGGAACTTTGTGTACGGCGTAGATTACGGAATAAAGGGTGAATATGGTGGTACAACTTCGAGTTAATCTTACAATTCAAGTGTTCATATTTAAAATCTTATAAGTATCATGAAGAACTAGTCCCTAATATGGAGAAGGGATTGAGGGACCCATACGGGTTGATGAACCCAAACAGGTCCCTGAGACAACTCTAGTGTTAAGCTCGAAATATTGCCAAAAGGCTATTTTTTTGGACATTTGCATTTTTTTCTATGAATGTTTAGGATAGGATCAGTTAGTAGTGCGGCCAATAAAATATAGCCACCTTGTCTATGAAATTTTATCCCATCACTCATAAATTTGCCAACTTCACTAAATGATAGGTTCTTATATTCGCTCCCATGTGAATCCAAGATCTTGATAATTATTTTAAATCGCCGCTTACCGCCCAAAAATCATGCAACACTATACGAATCCTATTCTTTGAAACTTTTTTGAAATCGCCTCCCTAGATAAAAAAAAAAGAACAAAATAGATGCATTTTGATCGCATGATCCCTTGCTTTTGGTATACGAATCAATTTGTGCTTGCCCATTGTAGCATAATCGATTTGTGTTTGCCTACTGTGGCATAGCATGCATGCACTTGAATTCCAATTCTGTGGCAATCGACTTATTCCAAGAAAGCAAAGCTCAACAATTTTACCTTTTAGCATTTGTAAAACAGGGATGCAGATGCAAATTCACTCGGCGAAATTTTAATGCTTTCGATTTGGATATGCACAAGTTTTTTACTGCACGCTATTGAATCGTAAGTGTCACTCGTAGAAATCCATCAACTGCAGTGTTTAAGAATACAATTGAAATATCATTATGTAAATATGACTCAAGAGTCACACGGATAAATGGAAACACACCAGAACTCGGTAATTAGTTCTCAAGAACTTGTTGTCCACCACAGTTTCTTGACCATCAGATCTGCCATCCAGTGAATGAAAAACAAAACTGGAGGTTAGAGTGCTGCTGTGAGATGCATTAGAAACTATAATGGAAAGGAAGCTAACCTCTTAACATTGAAGAACAATGTCACTTCTTGCTTCATAGTTGCGAGCTTTCAATATATCTCTGATTTAAGCAGGTCCTTGAGTACTATCTAAAGAGGGTATGTCCAAGTGCATTGACAATGGCAATATCTGGGACACATATAAATCAGAGAAGTCTCGATTTCTTACATTCTAGAGACTTGTTAAATACTTGTTTTTTTTTTGCAGGCACGTTCATTGCAATTCTAATTTCAAATTTTTCTTGCAGAATTCCATGGTCTAGAGACATTCCAATATGACAAGGCAAGGGATTTTGTCATTTTTTAAGCCTTCCTTTAAAGATGTGGCCAGTTCCAGCAGCAATGAGCAACAAAACAATCCTTCATTGAACGGGACAGCCACTATACATGTGACAGAGGATGTCATACTTTTGGATGAGGTTTGTGTAGCCGGGGATGGGCAAAGTAGTAATGCAGCAGGCACTTTGGATGCCAATTCAAATGGGTCAGGTTGTGAGCTTCCAAATAATAATGGAAATTCAAATAGTTCTGGTAGTAAATGAAAAAGAAAGTTAGAGGAATTCAATCAATGGATTAGTGGAAGAGAATTTCAAGATGATTGGGCGAGAAAATTTGTATTCATTGAGCCCTTAGTTGAAAAAGATGAACATGGATTTCCATTAAAGGCAAAGAGAGCTCGTTGCAGAGCATGCTCATGGAAGCAAGGTTATAATGTAGACTTGCAATTGAAATTGGATACAATAGAGAAGCATGCAGGTAAAGTTTATGAAAGAAAGATGATTGACGGAAAGGAGACTAGTGTTCCACGGTGGAAGTCCAAGGATGAATGCAAGCATTTGCAATATGTGGAGGCATATAGGAAGGAGTTGGCGAGGATTGAACACCCCAAAGTCCCTCCAATTAAGTTATTGTTGCAAAAAGTTGCTAATAATTACTTACAGGGAAAGATTGTGCAATTGGAGGCCGTGTTTCATGTCTTGAAGAGGGGCAGACCTATGGCAGCTTATCCAGAGCAAAAGGAGATTCTTGAGTTGCAGCAAATTCAAAATTTCCCGAACTCGCATTGGTCGAAGCAAAGTGGTTGGGAATTTGCAAAGTGTATTGATGACGTGTTGAAGGAAGATCTACGTGAGGAATTACGCAAATCTGAATTTTTTGCCATCTCCTTAGATGAAGCAACAACAAAAGATAACTCTTCATGGCTATGCATGACAGTGTATTATGTAAAATGTTATGTTAGGCCAATGTTAGGCATGCACGCTATGTTGGGATCACACGCTTGGAAAAAAATGCAACTGCAGAGAATATATTTCTTATTGTTCAGAATTGCTTGAACACGACAATGGGTCTATCCACAATTGAGATTGCAGAGAAGCTTGTTTGCATAGGGTTAGATGGCTGCTCCGTCATGCAAGGTTGCCGTAACGGCCTAAGTGTAAGACTTCAAACTATGTATGCACCGTATGCACTGGGCATTCATTGCATGGCACAAAGGATGAACCTAGCTTACAAGATTATTGACACGTTTGATTGTGTCAATAAGATTGAGGAGTTAATAAAGGAAACATATAACTTTTCGTTCTTGCAGATTCCGTAAGTTTAAAAAGATGGTTGCTGGGTTAACAAAGGGGAATAAACTTTTGAATACTATCAATACGAGATGGATCTCATTATATAAGCCAGCACAACGTTTATTTGAGGAGTATCCCTCATTGGTTGGTTTGATGGATAAGCTCGCCTCAAAGAATGGAAAGGAGGCTGAGAAACCAGAATTTCTACTAGCTAGACTTTTGGACTTGGAAACACTGTTGACATTAGCAGGTAATAACTTAGTTGTATTGGAACAATCTTTGGATTTCTTATAATACTTTGGACACTTCTATCTAGGTACTAGGTATGCTTCCTATGTTAAAAGAGATGAACTTCTTAATAAAACTTGCTCAAAAGCGGACTATGTACATTGCTGAATATGTACGTGCAAGGAAGATGATACTCATTGCCTTGAAATACATGTATCCCATTTTGCCAAATGTACCATATGACAAAGAGAAGTTTGTGCTATGGAACAACTTGTTTGAGATTGGTGGCAATAAGAACATTTTGGAATTTGATGCGAAGGATACAGTATGCATTAAGGTACACTCCAGACTAGTCCAAGTATGATACGGGGCCACTATTTTTCCCCCCATGACTCAAGAATCTAAAGCATCTAGAGAATTGAATCTTCCCAAAAAAAAATTAAGTCGTCTTCACTATTTTTATGCAGTTAACGATGATCCTACTTATTCTGTAAAAGAAATGTTCATGAAAGCATGTTCATCTCAAAAACTTATTTTGGAAAAGAAAAGTTCCAACTTATTTTGGTAGAGGTTGGTGACAACTTTGCTATCAGTGCCGAGGCCAACAATGAAGATAACGTAGATTTCTGGATTGTCAAGTGCAATGAACCAAAGCGTGTGGTAGATCATGCATTCAAGGATGCTTGGGTTCAAAGTTCAATGCACAAGAGGTTATTGTAACAGTGAAATACTTTAGTTCATTTGTGAGGGTAGATATGAGTTGTTAAGTCATATGCCTGATGTAAGTTGCTATTCTCACTCATCTGAAATTTCCTAAATATCGTCAATTTTGCAACGTAGATGTATACAAAAAATCGACGTACTAGAGGTCGTCTTGTTCGTCCAATTCATGTAAGCAAAGATGCATTTGCTGAAATTATATTAAAAGTGAGGCAGAACCTCAAAGACATTGCTATTACTTTGGCAAAAGAAATAGAAGAGCGTTTTCCAAAAGAAGAACTCTTGGATGCCATGTTCATTGTATATCCACAGTTTTGGGATAACTCTAGAGGGCTGCAAACAGTGCAAGACGACTATAAATGTAAGCTCATAATCCTCAAGAATCATTTTTCCAAAACTGTTGTTATCAGATCAGAATCTTTTGATGGTATTATAGACGGTGATGCATTATTGGAACAATCCCAATGCTTTGGAGAAACTATGTGTGCTCAATGTGCTGAACTTGAAGAACCTAAGTTATTTGGGGCAATTACACGTTTATGGAAATGGTTAAGCAGTACCCAAGTACTTCAAGATCGGATGCCAGAATTCTTCAAATTGGTTGTTCTATGTCAAACAATGATACTTGGTTCCGCGGAGGATGAAAGAGTATTCAGTATGATGGGTTTTTTAAAGAACACGGTCCGCAACAGATTGGAGAAGAACTTAGATATGTGCTTGAGAGCATACACTTGCACGTACACTGTTAAGGATTTTCCTTATGAAAGGGCACTGACTTTATGGGATTCAAGTAATAGAAGAGAAAGTCAATCAAGTGCACTTCCTGGAGTATCTTCAAGTGTAACTGCAACAGAGCCTACTAGTTCTGTGAATCAAACAAATGGTTGGAGTGTATTGGCTTGATTTTGGTAATGTAAAACTCTGATTTTGAAGCTTAGTGTTTAAATTTTAATGTGGCAGACTATGTGCAAGCGAGATCTATGTTTCTGGACCTGCATTCTTGTTTATGGCAGGTTATTGCAGTCAAAGATGTTATACTTCATTGCAGGCCAGATTAATTATTTAGATTATTTTATGAAGTGCAAGCTAGATCTATGTTTCTGGACCTGCATATTGTTTCCTTATTTGCTGGAAGTGAGATCGTGAGAAATAAGATAAGATATATTTTTATCGTCCGCGAAAACCCAAAGGGTTATGGGACCCATACAAGAAAAGGGGGCAGAAGCCTAAAAAATACAAAAGATGGGGCACAAGCCCGATCGCCATGACAAAGGAAAAATATGAACATAACAAAACATAACAGAAATGATAATAAGTGTGCAAACACATGCATATGAGCTAAACATAACCAAACCATGGGTTCTGAGGCCACTGATCTCGAACGATCGCCGTGGCCTCCCCTAAGACACCGCCCATTTCACTGAGTCTAGCCTCCTCGCGACCTTATATAGCTCCCCGGCGCCGCCCGGGTCGGCCGGAGCGGAGAGAGATCCTCCTGAACTGAGAACTGGGTGTCTTTCAGATGACTTCCATGCTAAAGGATGTACAACCTGTCCCGTGGGCTATTGAACTGCACGACGATATGGCGGGGTCGATCTGGCCTATGAGCCCCAACCCTGCACGGGGCCTAACTATGGCGGGCCTTTGAATATGCATGCTGCCGCTTACCTCTACAGGCGGATTCTTGCTCTCGCAGCCCGGCAATACGCAAATTCAAGCTTCGCCTATTGCCGCCTCGAGCAAATTCTCGCCGACCGCGTGTTCCTAGGATCCTCCCCGCATGGGGATCAGGTTCGCGGCTTGCTCTTGTGTGCCATCATGATCTATATCAATCACCTCCACATTGGCAGTCCTACAAGCCTCGCTTTCCACCCCGCCATCGCATCATCAAGGCCACGAAAAGTGTCCGAGTTTGGGCATCGATAGGATTTTGGGCAAGAGGAGGGAGATGACTGTGAGGTACCTGCTTCCAAGATGGCGGAGTAAAGCAAATTCAGTATCTGGAATAGAAGCTTAGCGTCCAAGGAAATGATGGGGCCTGCAAGAGATGCTTTCTGCAAGGTATCCGTGAGGAAATGTTGGTCTACCGAGGGCGTGAGGGAAGAATCATATTTGAAGCGAGGGCATACCGATTTATTAGATCAAATTCAAAGTCGGAAATGTTCAAGCCATGTAACACGCAGAAGATATGCTCCAGTAAAGGTATGGCGACGTTGACCACGCTTAGCCATGGGATATGGGCGCAGTGGAGATATGTGTTATGATTTCCCAAACAAACAAACAGGGCTGAAACTGATTGCAAAATCTGCGCCAACGAACTGGGCTGTGGCTCTATTCTAGTTAGACGGAAATCAAAGCTAGGAAAGTATCATGTTGAACAACCCTGGGCACAAAACGGTCTAAGACAATTCAAAGAAAGCTAAAACCTGGTACCTATGGCTGACATGGCCGATGACAAGCTCAGGGCGTAGCTGAGAAAACTGAACGGGATCTGATTCTCGGAGATGCCAAGGCCACGTTTTTGTATCTTGCTGTTTGCCCCTGGGGAAGCTAACCGAGCATGACCGTGACGGCCCTCAGGGCCTAGGCGCACAGGGCGGCGCCTTCGATAGCATTCTTGTTTATGGCAGGCTAAACAAAGATGTTATGGCATTCTTGTTTATGGCATTCTTGTTTATGGCAGGTTATTGCAGTCAAAGATGTTATATTTCATTGCAGGTTATATAGACATTTGTAGATAAATATGTATTAAACTTGGACAGAAGGGCTCTCTTTTAATTAGCATTACTTTGCTGGACATGCATGCTGGTTTTCTTGTTGAGGCACAGGCCGTTTTTGATAGCATGCCAGTTCAAACCTACAGCTTGCTGTTTCCATGCTTCTTTAGTTATATTACTGTCTTAATGTTTGCAGAAAAAATTGAGTTGCTCATGTTTCGAGTCAAATAGGGTCGTTAAATTGGTGAACAGTGCCTGCGGACAAATACAGAAAACCAAATGAAATCCTGAAAGATGTTTAATGCCTTGAAGCCGGATTCTGAATTTACAACTTGTCTTGCCAATTTCTAGGCTAAATAATATTGACCAAAATTCGCCTAAGTTTCTATAGCTGAAAATTCTAGCCGGGAGAAATCCGCCAACATAACTAATCTCGAAAACCTCCATTCTAAATTACACCTATGCAAATTTGGCCTTAAGGGCTACCCTGGTCCAGAGGTCTATGCACGAAGAAATTCCCAGGTGGGTTTTTGCTTTTGATCAATTGAGGTGTGCTATGAGCTGCCATGATTAGTCTATACATGATTTTTTTTGGATGTGAATATGATAAATTATGAATTTGTTGGAGACTCATAAAGCTGGAGAAGGCAATCAGTGATTGGAAACATCTCTATAAGGGCTGATTCAAAGTCAGGAATGGCCAAAAATTGCTTGAGAAGCACCGATTCAGCACAAAAATTCAGAAAAGGCAGAATTGAATTGGATCTAGTCGACATCGAGCTCTCCAATGCTATTTTGAGTTCACGTTATGTTTTTGTCCTTCTGTGTCTTGTGTTTTATCTTGTTGGACTTGTATTTATTACCTTTGTCAATTTAATTGTGTGTCATAAAATAAAGTTAAGTACCCAGGGATGGAAGTGGGTTGCATCTAAGCTTAGCAGCAGAGGAGATTGAAGCATGAAGAGCTAGGCATAATGATAACAAGTAATAAGATCTTGTGGTTGAAGTCATGTTTAACTAAGAGAATACATGATATAATTATAAGAATAATGAGCTAATTGTAAATTTGTCTCTTGAAGTTGTCCTGAAGATGAAGTCTGAGCCTATAATCACTCGGCATGGATAGAAGCAGTTATGGTCATGAGAGAACATGGACTTTTAAGTTGGAAGCGATGGCTTTGACGTTTCACATTAGTTGTGCCAATTGAATGCATAAGCTAAGGATGTGGATTTTAAATATAAAACACGAGTAACCATAGCTAAGTAATTTACTGTCAATATGGGGACTCGATAAAACGTGGGGAATTTGGGCGAGATCCACATTACTAGGGTGAAGAGCGTATCTGAATATGAAGCTTATGGGGCTTTTACAATATGGTTATGGAAAGCAGTCCTGCGTTGGCAATAAGAAACACATGTTAATATAACTAGTGAGTGACATTGATATGAGTATATTTGCAGTCCTTATATGGGAAATGATTAGAATGTAAGCATATTGGAGAATGCTTAGATCTCTATTTTGTTCAACAAAGTGCACGACGTTAGATTTACATCAATGTAGTAACATGATTTAATATTTCTTCATCTTTGAAGTTATCTAGTCTTCATCACTGAGCTCGCTTCAACATGAGTAGGTTGTATGGGCAACCTCGGCAAGGGTAAAATGTGGCATCTAATGAACTTCACATGTCTTGGGCTTTGCATTGTTCCACTGTTGTTTTGGTGTTTTGTTATCTTTTGGATCCTCCGGGGTCGGGCTTCAGTGAGTGTTTGTGCAGTGAATTAGCACGCAATGGCTAAGCTAATGGAGACAGTGTAGCCGGAGAGCATGGTTGCGCTAGAAGATTCTGAGCGGAATTGCTACATTTTGTTATATTGTATTGTTGTGGATATTATAATCTTCACCATATTCAATTGTTTGTCATACAAACCTAGTAAGAGTCTTCACAAGTTTTGACAAGATCGCGAGTTGCCAGGAGGGTCAACTTGGCAGGCTCGTCACAATTGGTATCAGAGCAATGTTGGATCTTTGGATGCTGATATTATGATCTGTGGATTGTAGGCTTGGATCTTTGAGTATTGACATGGTGGATCATAGATTAAATTAAGGTTGGAATGTGCTAATGGCTCCTCTTTCAGAATTATTTGAAGACGGTGTTCTAAGCATATACTGTCTTGAAGCTCTATCATTGCTATGGAAGCAAATGATGAGAGAAGTATCCACGTAGTCAACTTGCTATGTTGACCTTAAGTTAAGGGTTTCTTTGTGGCATATCTAGTAAGATGGGTAGCAGTTGTACATCTAAGGTGAAGTTTTGATTTGGGCTAGAGCTATTCTAAATTTGAGAAATTGGAACCATAGAATGCTTCAGTAGACCTATGATCGACCCATGAGGACATGGGTTGAATTTTAGAAGGGGAGACTGTAACAGACCTGGGCACTTGATGGGCCAGTATACGTACTTATGTACGTATGTACATCATGTACACAGCATGAGTTCAGGGTTTTGTCTCTTTGGAAAAAGGATTGTTGCAGAGCATGAAGGCGGGGAGCAATTCTGGGCAGTTTTGTTTCATAGATTCCTGAGTAAGCTTTCTGGAATGTTCTGATCAGCCCAAAAGTCATCCATATACAAAAGTTATGACAGAAATAGTGATGTTGAGTCAGAATTGACTGCACTATGTATGCCCTTCTGCAGTTTGATTCTTGGAATTAGAAGACGATCTTTGGAGGCGCAATCAATTGCAAGTGGGTCCAGAGGTCTATGCACAAAGAAATTCTCAGGTGGGGTTTTGCTTTTGATCAATTGAGGTGTGCTATGAGCTGCCATAATTAGTCTGTACATGATGTTTTTGGATGTGAATATGATAAATGGCTAGAGAAGGTAATAAATGATTGAAAACATCTCTGTAAGAGCTGATTCCAAGTCAGGAATGGCCAAAAATTGCTTGAGAAACACCGATTCAGCACGAAAAATTCAGAAAAGGCAGAATTGAATTGGATCTGGTCGACGTCGAGCTCTCAAACACTATTTTGTGTTTAAGTTATGTTTTTGTCCTTCTGTGTCTTGTGTTTTATCTTGTTGGACTTGTATTTATTACTTTTGTCAATTTAGTTATGTGTCATAAAATAAAGTTAAGTACCCAGGGATGGAATTGGGTTGCATCCGAGCTTAGCAGCAGAGGAGATTGGAGCGTGAAGAGCTAGGGATAATGATAACAAGTAATAAGATCTTGCATTCTATGAATGATTGAGGTCATGTTTAACTTTGAGAATACATGATATAATTATAAGAATAATGAGCTAATTGTAAATTTGGCTCCTGAAGGTGTCATGAAGATGAAGTCTGAGCCTATAATCACTCGGCATGGGATACAAGCAGTTATGGTCATGAGACCACATGGACTTTTAAGTTGGAAGCGATGGCTTTGAGGTTTCACATTAGTTGTGCCAATTGAATGCATAAGCTAAGGATGTGGATTTTCCTTCCTATTATAAAGCAGTTACATTTTTCTGCTCGCGTCTAAGATCTTCAAATTAGGAGAGCATGACACGTTGCATTGAGGAATTTATGGCATTAATTTCAGATTTGAGGCATTTATGAGCATTTATGGCGGAGGAAGATATGAGCATTACCATAGAATGACACGTTGCATTCATCGCATTTATGGCAGATTTGTGCACTTTGCATTTATTGCGGCCATTAATACACTTTGCATTTATTGTGGCCATTATTACGCTTTGAATTTATTGCGAATTATCAAAGCACGACATGTGTGCACTTTGCATTTATTGCGGCCATTGGCAAATTTGTTAGAAGATATCAATCCCAATATATATAGAATCTTAATGATATCCATTTTAGGATAATTATGGATATGAAATATATATCGAATCTTCTTTTTTAAAAAGGCAAGGTGTTGGAAAATGTGCCCGGAACGCCGCATGTAACGCCGCATGCGGCGTTCCCTCTCCCCCTTGCGGGACACTGGTTGTGGCTATTGAATACACATTTTGAACTTACGAGAGACTATCGAATACGAATTTTGAATTTCGCTTTCTCTCTTTCAGCCTCCACTCCCAGTCCGCTCGCTTATCTCCTGCCGAAAGACCAATCTGTATACAGCATTCCTTTGAAGTCTATGATTGGGAAGACTGGAGCCTGGTCGAGTTGAGCCATTTGATTTTCTTATTTTCATCATTTTTTTCTTTGGTTTTCAGATCTGACCCTAAACTTGGAGGACGTTCACTAGCAGCTTGGGGTCGTTGGTCTTATCTTGCGAACAGGAGCAACATCACATGCAGAAATATTGCATACTTTTTAGCAGGAGCTGGGGCTCTGTGTGGTCTTTTGGCTGGAGGTTTGTAAATTTTAGCTTTTTTTGGCAGGAGGAATGGAAGGTTTTTATTTTCAGCCTTTGTAGGCTTGGCCGGAGATGGAGTTTAAACTTCCTTAAGGAGCACTGGAGTTAGTTTTACAACCTTCTTAGAGTCCTTTTTTTTTACCTTGGCAATAAACATAAACCATAACATTCCACACTTAAAAATAAAATTCCCCCTTAAACCCCCTTTGGTTTGGGTGCATATTCACACGGGGGGTGACTCCGGGCATCGAGAGCTGTTGGATAAGCATATATGCCCTTTATTCCTCGATCTAGCCCGTACATAGAGATCCTCATTTATGGGGTATACATGTACAAGTTTTGGTATACTGTATAACACAGTTTGTAAAATACTATAAGATTTGAGGCCATGTACTATATGGTGTTGATTTTGTACATGTATAATATGATTTTATGGGCTCTCGCTGCCCTACGCCACCCCCGTGGTGAATATGCACCCAAACCAAAGGGGGTTTAAGGGGAATTTTATTTTAAGTGTGGAAATGTAATGGTTTATGTTATACCTAAAATTTTTGGCCCTTCTTGGCCTTCAACAAACCCAAGGGTTTGAATGTAATGAATTGTATTTATTTTAAAAAAAATTGGGTCTTGGTTGCTTATTATAGACCAAGTCGTTGGCATACACAATATGGTTTGTATCCTAGGACCTCTTGAACACATTTACAGTATGATACAAGCACCTCTTATACACATTTACAAATATCATACAAGCAGTAAAGATCTCCGAGAATCGAACCTCGAGTAACTTAACCGATTAAAAACATAGTTGAAAGAAAACTTTGATTTAGTTGCAACTTGACTAAGGAATGGCATAAGAACACATGGTGAGAAGCTTAAATGTTTCACAGTAGCTTAAGCATAAAATATATTTATGACCACATTCATAAAATATGTACCTACAGGATTCTAATGCAACACAAGAAACCAAAGTCATAATTAGATTTCAATATCTAGCACAAGATGCCAAAGCCAATAAAATTTTAGCATAGTATTCATGAAAATCTCTATGCACGAAATACCTAGAGCATTTAACATCTATTCATGAAAATGTTTATGCATGAAACCTTATTAATTTACAAGATCCCTCAATTACATTGCATTTATTACTCATGGCCTCGTGATCTATTACTAACATGCCCTCGGCAGTAGCATAGCGATTTGCTAACATCTATTACCGGCATGCCCTCAATGGCGAGATAGCGATTTGCTAACAATAGGTATACTATAGCATCTCCGTGGTCGAATTTAAAGCAATTCAATCCACTTGATGAAAGTATTAAATAAAAGCTAGATCAAGGCAAATGAAATCACTCTAGGACTCTGCCGATGAAGAGATTAGCTGCTCCTGTGCATTTGAAAGTGTGCATTTGAAACCCAAAATGGATACAACAATTGTTTGGTTCAAAAATAATCGATTTGAAATACATAACAACATTCAAGAAATTTGTGTACCTCATCTATGAATGTTTTTGTTCCATCTAAAACAACATATGGAAATGCTTCCAAGTCGTGAATCGACGCCATGACCTCTAGATACCAAAATTGCATACCATATCCGATCTATGAGAGCATTTTGTCGACTCAACATGGTAGCAGGTTTTTTACTTAGCCATATCTAAGTTGTGCCTTATTTTGCCCCCGGTAGTAGCTTCCTACCATCAAGTTTCTCGTCCCAAGAGTGCCTCGCTACATCTTCAAAAGTATCATTCTTCTAGATGCCACATTTTTCCACAAACACTAGTTTTGAAGTAGATGTGTTTTCATGGGTCCGCACTTCTATACACATGGCACATACTCAAATACAAGAAACTATTGGTTACCTTAATAGGAAAGGAGTGCAAAACAACGAAGTGTAATGGAAAATGAAGTTTAGAAGAAAATCAAGTTGAGATGAGGAGAAAGCGAGAAGCTTGAGCTTTTAACACTACAAGAGGAAGAGAAGCTTGCAATCCAAGAGAAAATAAGATTAGAAAAGGAGAAACCTGAGGTTCTTGAACAAGCTAAGTCTGCAGTTTGCTGCTTTAATCGCCAAAGCATTGGCGTACGCCATTGCAGATGCCGCTAGAAGAGGGCAAATGTAAGCGCCTTGCTTACTATCCACCTCAAATTTTTATCTCGTGGTCATTTCAAATTCATTTCCTTTGCAGATTGTCGAGCAAGAAAAGGCTAATATTGTGGAATCTTCCAAATCTATCGACACTATTGAGAAATGTTCACCAGAATCCGCCAATTCTTCCAGAGCCTTGAAGAAGAGTCAAAATCGCATTTTAGGATTCACCCAAACAGACATTGTGAGTATACCTGGAGAAACTAAGGAGCCAGGAAAGACGATCCGATGCTGGACCCTAAACCCACAGTTTTTACTCTAGGTAAACAACGATTGTACAAGATAAAGTTACTCAACAGAAAGATGAGGATGTCTCGAGTAAAAATAATGATGCGCCAAAGAAAAAACACGTAACAAAAAAGCAAGGTGTCCGAAATATCCAACGCAGAAAATATAGTTCCAAAACTATTGCATATGCTACAACTGTGGACAAAGGTGCGTAAGCCAAGAAAATCCCTAAAGCGTGAACTACAACCGGAGCCCTAAAACCGCCACTCCATTGCCATCGAACTCCTCGGCCATAGCCATAACTTCCAGATCAACCAGAATAGAACCCTAAAGTGGAGTTCCAAAATCCAACCCTAAAGTAGAACTCTCGAGGTCTTGCATGCCACGATTTGAAAATCGTGGAGGTACCATTGGAAAATATCAATAAAATTAATCCAGAATTAGTGCACCCGTATGCGCACTCTACATGTACGCATTAGTACATCTAATTGCATACGCGATGAAATCATAGCAAAACCATATGCAAAAGCGTACAAAAATACAAAAGGAACCCCCTGTTATAATGCTAGATATTTGAATATAAAAACGTATACAGATCCACAAAGGAGTCCAACCAGATTATATGGAGGAGTTCGAAATCCTGTTCTATTAGTTAAACATGACTGTCGCATGAGGTAATTCCAACCATAAAGCACACATTTTATTATTACAGTTTTTAATTCCTTCTGAAAGAATTTTAGCAAAGATAATAGTAGCATCAACAGGAATCAAGCAGTTAAATTTGAAGCAATGAGTTTGTAGAATTGAGTTTAAACCCAAGCTTCCCACGCCCCTCAATATGCTTCTACATGTCAACTTTCTACTGAAGGTCTTACTGAATTTTGCCTAAGTATGCTCTCATTTGTTTTCGTGCATGCTTTTTCTTAAATAATCACTGATATTATCCTTGATCTGTTTTGCAGAAGCAGAGGTGTGCTTTGTTGACAAATAGCCCTTAATTTACAAGAGGTTTTTATCTTGGGAGATGTTCTATAGCGCTTGCAAATGCAAAGAAGCGTGAAGTTAGGAATACAAATAGTGGTGCCCCCAAAGAATCCACAATGTTTTCCTATTTGCAAGAGAAGGTTTTGCTTAGATTGTCTCATCTTTTGTAGATATGATTTGCCAGATCGCGGTAAATAAAATAAGTTTATTTTTATTTTGTCGGCATCCTCTGAGCATCACGTAACAATTCTCTATTTTCTTTTCTTGCATGGGTTACTTTAGGAAGTGGCGACGCTTTGAAAATCAGCTTGAAGCATTTCATTTCTAACAAATGACAACGGCAATTATCCTTTGGTAAGCTTGGCGCCTTTAAGTTACACTGCTCGGTATCTAAAGATCTCATGGCATTTTCGAGCAAGCTGCTATCTCTATAATACGTTACACTCTTAATATTTTACGTATTTTGTGCGGGCTATGTTAGTGTATGGAATTGTCAAGATATCATTTGATGCAGCTTATAGCCTGTCAAACTAGCCAGATGAGATACTTAATTAATTGTAAGCAGATATGTTGTACGTGCAGCCGTGAATCTTCCTATAGAAAATGGTATGTTCACCATCATTGTTTGTTGCCATGAAGTTTCCTATAGAAAATGGTATGTTCATGCTATTTTTACCCACCACAAAGGATATTGTTTGTCGAGATCTGAGGTCCAATATGGCTTTACTATTTTTTACAGATGGATTTATGCAATTTCAAGGGAGCTCAAGGGATTTATGCAATTTTACAGAAGCAACCTGGTGTGCAGGCTTCATGGTGTTTTTGCCACGTGTGTTTGAGTGTAGAGACAAAGCATGCATGCATTCTGTTGAGCAATACTTTCAATTATGAACAATTAGAAACTACATCGCATATAAGGTTGTAACCGGTTCTTTGCTGTGCTTTAATTTCTCCTTTCTCGCTTTAGGACATTTTTAGAGCATTAAGCTCTTCTTTCTATTTACTTCTCATTCTGCCATTTCAACTAATATGTGCATTTGAATAAAGCAGGAGTCGAGATCGTGAGTTGATTGCCTTCTTCTATGGTAAGGACATTTTGAATTTCTTTGTCTCCTTTCGCTCCATTTAACCAATGGTAATAGAATCTACTATGTCCATTTTCATATGTTATTTGTTTGATGCCAGGCCTGCTCAAGCTCATTTTGGCACCTCAACTCGGATGATTCTCATTATGGTGCCCTAAATCGGATCCTTGAAAGTTGAGCATCCACCATTCCATTTGCCGTCTGCAAATACTAGATAAAACATAGTTTTGAACGATTCGGCTGGGTGGGATTGTGGTAAAGCTAATGATAACATTTTTCTTTTTTCTCAGGGTTCAAAGCTTCTGGAGTTGAAAGGTAAGATTCGACACCAAGTTAATTTGTATCTTCTGTTTTAATTTTTATATTTCTGTGAGCTTAGAGACAAAGGTAAGATCATATGCTTCTTGAATAGAGGCATCAGAAGTAGTTTGCTTAATCTATTGTCTGGAACCTGCTTACAAACCCTTTGGCATCCATTCCCGACCTTCCGTGCATGCATAAAACTCTGTGCAATTACGAATTGTAACGACATTCCTATGCTACAAATAGGTGCAAATCAGGGTCATTGGTGGCTATTTGCACAGGTAAGCTACATTTGGATGATTGATTGTTGTACCTCCTCTTTTGCACCTCTGTTTTGATTGTGGTTCACTTGGATTGCTTCTAGATCGCCTTTACGCATTAAATATCCTCTATATTGCTTGCTAAGTGTTCGTTCAGGAGTACACTAGGACATCCGTATGTAACTTGCATAATTTAGAATGTCTTTGCTTCGTCTTACGTGATCCTAAATGCCGGTTCATTTATCCCTTAATGCCATATCAACTATTTTAGTATAATCTCGACCCTAAGGTGACACGAGTTTAGTAAAGATCCAAGTTTTCCCCACTACTTGAAATCAAGCCGCCACGCTTATTCGGAGACCGGAGACGACCAGTTTAGAGTAAGTATAGAAACATGATGCTTCTTTAAAGCCAAAAACTTTATGTGATGAGAGATGATAATAAGCCTGTTGCTTGGATCGGAAGAATATCTCCAATAGTGGAGATTACCCTCACATCAGCATTGCATCCAAGTGCACAATTTTGTATCTCACCACAATTTTGATTACGCTACCAAGTTCCATGGCCACTTAACAAATCATTTTCCATTTAACAATGAATGAGAGATCTGACTGAAGAATGAAATCTGAAATAAAAGGGTTTAGGGGTTTCCAGTTTGCTACTGTAACAAGGATGTCCTTGCCAATGGCAAATAAATGCATGTTACAAGCAATGGAAGAAAAATATGAGAAAAATGAGATGATGCATGCACTATATAGTCATTGCTTAGACATTTGTATTCCTTGATGCTATATGCATTTATTTGACTTGGATCATTCTCTTGCATTTTTGAAACGGAAGAACCTTTACGTGTTAAATGTTGCACTATGCTCCACCGTTAACTAAAATGTACCGCCAATGACAATATATAATTTTAAATGATTATTTTAAGCATAAGTACTTTTTGTGAAATCAAAAGCCCATTATTGTCAACACCAACACTAACTCATTATTATATGGTCAAGTTCAATTTGGTCAAGTTTAATTTGTTTACAACAGCTTTCTTGCACCCATATTGCACAATCAAATATATGAGACTACCCAATTTGTTGAATGTCATTTTGAAACTACTTCAATTTGCTGAATATCATCTTGATGCAATAAAATACGGCACTACCTCATTTTGTTGAAGATCATGTAATGTTTCGTTTAAAAGTTACTATCCTCACATGGTAGTTCATTTGTGAAGTCCTCAAACACTATCTTTGGCCTTTTTAGGTCTTGAAGAGTAGAAAAAGACACTCAAAGATGTTTGCCCCCATATACTCCCCAAATTAGATGGGTTCTACCGACAAACTTCAAGAACCAGCTAGGAACTTCCCGGGGATTTTTATTTTTTATATATTATCCTTTTGGCCATGCTTTATCAATCATAAACATCCCATGCATGCCCCTGTCTAATTCTACCCATTCCACGTCCACGGCTAATATCCACCCTCCTTAAAGCCTTTGCATTTTGGCATTCAAAATTACATCTATGGTAAAGATTACATTTACAATTTATTGTTCCCCGTTATGTCTACACATTTGACAAGCATATGACTAATGCCCAACACTACAAATTTTGGATTTGAGACTAGGTTTCGTTGTAATAGATATACATGTACACACCATCTCAATTGATAATAAACAATATGAAGAAACCTCTCATATATGTTTTGACTACCAACATTATTGCGAGAACTTGCATCTCAGTTCCCATATTGCACTCCATTCCATATATAGACACATTCTATCTATCAAATCCATTACATCTACCCATTTGACACGATCACGACTAACACCCATCGTTGCATTCCACACGTCCACGACTAATGCCCGGCATTGCACCAAGTGTTGAACTAGAGAAAGTATTGCTCCGTTCTCACAAAAAAATGTCTGGTCAGTGATATTTATAACTTGCTTCAAGAATGCGGCGCCAAAAACAAGTTGAACGTTTAATTTGATATTAAATGGGCACTAATGTAGTTAGAGAACTTAAATATCAACTGGAGTGAGATGCTTCTGTGCACGTTTGATGCTATCAAAACATCAAAAATTTAATGACAACCAAATTAAAGATTCTATAACTTCATTGTTGCAATTGACAATTGTTGCATATATATAATATTATTTTAACCTTTATCAATGCCCCCAAGTTGGTATTGTCCTTCTCATGGCTTCTCATACACAATATCAACTAGAGTGAGATGCTTCTGCGCACGTTGATGCTATCAAAACATCAAAGAATTAATGACAACCAAAGTAAAGATTCTATGAATGAGAATTTCTTTTGTTCTATGAATGAGAATTTGGAAATTCAAAAATTCAAAAGAAGACCAAGGAATTAAAGGGCATCCCAAACCCTAAACCAAATTTCTATTGACTCCATTAAATCTACCCCGTATGTTCCACCCTATGCATTCCATTACTTCTATCCAGGGCTAATACTGAGCATCTCTAAACCTAAATCCTTAAGTAGTTTGTAGTCCATTACATCTATATCATGATTACATTTACAATTTTGTATACAAACTCTATTAATTCTACCAATTCAACACGCACATGACTAATGCAGGCATGTATTACACGTTCAGTGATATTAATGATTACATGCGAGTTGTGATATAGGCATTTGGCATAAATATAGCCCTAGATTAGTCATGTGTGTTTCATCCAACAAAACCCCATCTTATAAATAGAAGGCCTTTCTTATTGTCTCGACGATTGAGAGGACTTGAAGAGCTATTATGAGCACTTCTCTCCACCCTCACTAATTGCATGCAAGGTAAATACTCTCCCATTTTGTTACATTGCTAAAGCTTAGATTTGTTTAATATGAAACTCCAGTATTTTTATTTCATCCTTAATCTTGGCGAATATGTGGATTCTATCACAGTGAAATTGTAGCTAACGCTTGAGCTGATTTGCAATTATATTTTGGATTTTGCAAGAGATGGCACGAGATGAAAAAGACTACATTATTGAGCTAAATCTAGATGATTTTTATGGATGGTGGATGAAATGCTTTTGGTAACTCACCACTTTTGTGTCGAGAGATGCCGTATTGGAGTTCCTTTGGATTTATTTCGTAAATTTATATCATTCGCAAAATATCATTCGTGGTGATGAGGCATCTTCAAGTAAAATTGATAATTCTACTGATGTTTTACGTCCGTGGAACACATGAATCTTTAATAATAACAAAAAAGTATTGACCACTCTTTAAAAGACTAAGCTAAATATTGCACTTTGTAATTTCTAAATTAGAGTTAGAATGTAAGATCTTTACGTAAGTTGTTTCACATCAATCTAGAATAACTTGGCCATTAAGAATGTTGGACATTAACTCGGGTCCCGCCTGTACGCTTTTGAAAAGAGAATGTGCGGCCAAGGCCGGGCCATGGTTAAATTTCTAGTAAATATAAAATAACATGGAGTAACCATAGCTACAATTTAATGGGGAATTTGGGTGAGATTCACGCTATTAGGTGAAGAGAGTATCCGAATATGAAGCTTATGGGGATTTTACAATAAGTGTCATGGCAAATATCGAATCTTCTTTTTAAAAGGCAAGGTGTTGGAAAGAAATGTGCAGGAGCAGCAGCATGTATAGCATCGCATTCCTATACGGGACCTTTGGTTAATAATGTTGAATACACATTTGAACTTCGAGACTATGAATCCCACAATTTTTGAATTTACGCTTTCTCTCTTTGACCTCCTCTGATCCAAGCTCGCTTATCTCTAGAAGATAATCTGTCTGACATTCCCTTTGAAGTCTATGATTGGGAACTGGTCGAGTTAAACCATTTGAGTTTCTTATTTTCATCATTTTCTTTCTGGTTTTGGGTCGACCCTAAACTTGGAGGGCGTTCACGCTGCGGCTTAGGGGTGAAATCATCTTGCGACGGGGAGCAACATCATGCGGAAATATTACATGCTTTTGGCACAGGGGCTCATGTGAAGATCTTCTGGCTGGAGGGTTTGTAAATTTTAGCTTTTTTGGCGGGGAGGAATGAGGTTTTATTTTGAAGTAGCACATAGGCTTGGCCCAGGAGATGGAGTTCACTTCCTTGAACCTTTGGAGTTAGTTTTGTAGCCTACTTACAGTCCTTTTTTTACACAGCAATAAACCTGGAAACTAGCAACATTCCACACTTAAAAATAAAATTCCCATGAGCCTTTGGTTTGGGTGCATATTCTGAGGGGTGACTGGGGCATGGTGTTGGATAAGCATACTCTTGCCCTTTGTTCCTCGATCTAACCCCGATGCATGAGATCCTCATTTTATGGGGTATACATACTTCAGGATTTTATTATCTTTTGTATAAACACAGTTTATGTAAAATACTATAAGATTTGAGGCCATAAAATTATTGTTGAAGATTGTACATGTATAATATGATTTTATGGGCTCTATTTCTACGTCACCCCCTGTGGTGAATATGCACCCCAACCAAAAGGGGTTTAAGGGGAATTTTTATTTTAAGTGGAATGTAATGGTTTATGTTATACCTAAAAAATTGTCTCCCCTTCGGCCTTCTAAACAAACCGGAAGGGTTTGAATGTAATGAACTGTATTTATTTTAAAAAAAATGGGTCTTGTTTGTATATTATGACCAGGTCGCTGGTATACAATATGGTTTGTATCCTAGGACCTCTTGAACACATTTACAAAGATGATACAAGCACCCTCTTATACATTTAGACATTTAAATACTATACAAGCAAATAAAGATCTCCAGAATCGAACCGGAGTAAATTTGAATCCATTAAAACATAGTTGAAAGAAAACTTTGATTTAGGTTGGTAGCTTGACTAAGGAATGGCAGAACAACATGGTGAGAAGCTTAAATGTTTTAGTTGGTAGCTTAAGCATAAAATATATTGCATGACCACATTCATAAAATATGTACCTACAGGATTCTAATGCAACACAAAGAAACCAAAGTCATAATTAGATTTCAATATCTAGCACAAGATGCAAAAGCCAATAAAATTTTAGCATAGTATTCATGAAAATCTCTATGCACCTAAATACCTAGGAGCATTTAACATCTATTCATGAAAATGTTTATGCATGAAACCTATTAATTTACAGCATCCCTCAATTACATTGCATTTATTACTTTCTTGGCCTTACATCTATTACTAACATGCCCCCTGGCTTTGTAGCATAGCGATTTGCTAACATCTATTCTTGGCATGCCCTCTTTTGTAATACAGCTGCATTTGCTAACAATAGGTATACTATAGCATCTCGGGGTCGAATTTAAAGCAATTCAATCCATAATTTTGATGAAAGTATTAAATAAAAGCTAGATCAAAGGCAAATGAAATCACTCTAGGACTACTTGCCGGATGAAGAGATTAGGCTGCTTTCAGGTGTGCATTTGAAAGTGTGCATTTGAAGCGCAAATGGATACAACAATTGTTTTTGGTTCAAAAATAATGGATTTGAAATACATAACAACATTCAAAGAAATTTGTGTACCTCATCTATGAATGTTTTTGTTCCATCTAAAACAACATATGAAATGCTTCAAATTAGAGTCGGAATGACCATGACCTCCTGAATACCAAAAATTGCATACCATATCTGCATCTATGAGAGCATTTCTTATTTGACTCAACATGGTAGCAAGCGCCTTTTACTTAGCCATATCTAAGTTGTGCCTTTATTTTTGCCAAAGTAGCTTCCATCCAACGTTTCTCGTCCCAAAATTACTACATCTTCAAAAGTATCATTCTTCTAGATGCCACATTTTCCCACAACAGACTAGTTTTGAAGTAGATGTGTTTTCATGGAGTGCACTTCTATACATGGCACATACTCAAATACAAAAACTATTGGTTACCTTAATAGGAAAGGAGTGCAAAACAACTGAAGTGTCTCGTGAAAATGGTGAGAAGAAAACAGAGTTGGAGATGAGGAGAAGCGAGAAGGCGAACACTACAAGAGGAAGAGAAGCTTGCAATCCAAGAGGAAAATAAGATTAGAAAAGGAGAAACCCGAGGGTTCTTGAACAAGCTAAGTTCCTTTAATTCTTCTTGCCCTAATTTGCCAAAGCATTGGCGAGAGCGCCATTGCGAATCTTTGCTAGAAAGAGGGCAAATGTAAAGCGCCTTTACTATCCACCTCAAATTTTTATCTCGTCTTTGTACTTCGTTCAAATTCATTTCCTTGCATTGTCGAGCAAGAAAAAGGCTAATATTGTGGAATCTTCCAAATCTATCGACACTATTGAGAAATGTTGGCTACAGCCGCCAATTCTTCGAGCCTTGAGAAGAAGGAGTCAAATCGTCTGGAGGATTCACATTCAAACAGATTGTGAGCATACACGGAGAAACTAAGGAGCCGGAAGGCGATCGATCTTCACGACCCTAAACCCACCAGGTTTTTACTCTAGGTAAACAACGTATTGGCACAAGATAAAGTTACTCAACGGAAAGATGAGGGATGTCTCGGTAAAAATAATATTGATCGCCCGGAGAAACACGAGAACAAAAGCAAGGTGTGCGAAATATCCAGCGCCCAGAAAATATAGTTCCGAAACTATTGCATATGCTGGCTTGGGACAACAAAGGTGCGAGAAGCCAGTTAAAATCCTAAAGCGTGAACTACAATCCGGAGCCCTAAAACGCCACTCCCATTGCCATCGAACTCCTCCGACCATAGCCATAACTTCCAGATCAACCGCAATAGAACCCTAAAGTGGAGTTCAAAATCCAACCCTAAAGTAGAACTCTCGAGAAACGGCATACCACGATTTGAAAATCGTGGAGGTACCGATTGAAAATATCAATAAAATTAATCCAATTAGTGCACCAGTATCGCACTCTACATGTAATGATTAGTACATCTAATTGCATACGCGATGAAATCATAGCAAAACCATATGCAAAAGCGTACAAAAATACAAAAGGAACCCCCTGTTATAATGCTAGATATTTGAATATAAAAACGTATACAGATCCACAAAGGAGTCCAACCAGATTATATGGAGGGAGTTGAAATCCCGTTTCTATTAGTTAAACATGACTATGCATGAGGTAATTCCAACCATAAAGCACACATTTTATTATTACAGTTTTTAATTCCTTCTGAAAGAATTTTAGCAAAGATAATAGTAGCATCAACAGGAATCAAGCAGTTAAATTTGAAGCAATGAGTTTGTAGAATTGAGTTTAAACCCAAGCTTCCACGTCTGTCATGCTTCTACATGTCAACTTTCTACGAAGGTCTTACTGAATTTTGCCTAAGTATGCTCTCATTTGTTTTCGTGCATGCTTTTTCTTAAATAATCACTGATATTATCCTTGATCTGTTTTGCAGAAGCAGAGGTGTGCTTTGTTGACAAATAGCCCTTAATTTACAAGAGGTTTTTATCTTGGGAGATGTTCTATAAGCGCTTTGCAAATGCAACGGCGAACAGTAGTTAGGAATACAAATAGTGGTGCCCCAGTGAATCCACAATGTTTTCCTATTTGCAAGAGAAGGTTTTTGCTTAGATTGTCTCATCTTTTGTAGATATGATTTGCCAGATCGTGGTAAATAAAATAAGTTTATTTTTTATTTTGTCGGCATCTCGGAGCATCACGTAACAATTCTCTATTTTCTTTTCTTGCATGGGTTACTTTAGGAAGTGGCGAGACGCTTGAAAATCAGCTTGGAAGCATTTCATTCTAACAGCGACAACGAAGCACTATCCTTTGCAAGCTTACCGCCTTAAGTTACACCCTGTTCGGTATCTAAAGATCTCATGGCATTTTCGAGCAAAGTGCTATCTCTATATCGTTACACTCTTAATATTTTACGCATTTTGTCTGCGGGCTATGTTAGTGTATGGAATTGTCAAGATATCATTTGATCGTACCTTATAACTGTCAAACTAGCGGATGAGATACTTAATTAATTGTAAGCGAGGATGTTGTTTAACGTGCGGTAACAGATCTTCCTATAGAAAATGGTATGTTCACCATCATTGTTTGTTGCCATGAAGTTTCCTATAGAAAATGGTATGTTCATGCTATTTTACCCACCACAAAGGATATTGTTTAGTCGAGATCGGGGTCCAATATGGCTTTTACTATTTTCTGGATGGATTTTATGCAATTTCAAGGGGGCTCAAGGGATTTATGCAATTTTTGAGAAGCAACCCGGTGTCGAGGGCTTCATGGTGTTTTTGCCACGTGTGTTTGATGTAGAGACAAAGCATGCATGCATTCGCATTGAGCAATACTTTCAATTATGAACAATTAAAAACTACGCATATAGGTTGTATTCGGTTCTTTGCGGGGCTTTAATTTCTCCTTTACGTGCTTAGGACATTTTTTGAGCATTAAGCTCTTCTTTCTTTATTCTCATTCTCGCCCATTTCAACTAATATGTGCATTTGAATAAAAGCGGAGTCGAGATCGTGAGTTGATTGCCTTCTTCTATGGTAAGGACATTTTGAATTCTCTTTTTGTCTCCTTTCGTTTCCATTTAACTGAATGGTAATAGAATCTACTATGTCCATTTTTCATATGTTATTTGTTTGATGCCAGCTGCTCAAGCTCATTTTGGCACCTCAACTCGGATGATTCTCTCGTTATGGTGCCCTAAATCGGATCCTTGAAAGTTGAGCATCCACCATTCCATTTGCCGTCTGCAAATACTAGATAAAACATAGTTTTGAACGATTCGGGCCGGGTGGGATTGTGGTAAAGCTAATGATAACATTTTCTTTTTTTTCGTGGTTCAAAGCTTACGGAGTTGAAAGGTAAGATTCGACACCAAGTTAATTTGTATCTTCTGTTTTAATTTTTTTATTTACGTGAGCTTAGAGACAAAGGTAAGATCATATGCTTCTTGAATAGAGGCATCAGAAGTAGTTTGTTTAATCTATTATGGGAACACCTTTACAAACCCTTTGGCATCCATTCCCGACCTTGGTGCATGCATAAAACTCTCGTACAGTGAATTGTAACGACATTCCTATGCTCCTAAAATAGGTGCAAATCGGTCATTGGTGGCTATTTGCAATGTAAGCTACATTTGGATGATTGATTGTTGTACCTCCTCTTTGCACCTCTGTTTTGATTGTGGTTCACTTGGATTGCTTCTAGATCAGCTCTTGACAATATCCTCTATATTGCTTGCTAAGTGTTCGGGAGTACACTAGGACATCCGTATGTAACTTGCATAATTTAGAATGTCTTTGCTTCAAATCTTACGATCCTAAATGCGGGTTCATTTATCCCTTAATGCCATATCAACTATTTTAGTATAATCGCACCCTAAGGTGACACACGAGTTTAGTGCAAAGATCAAGTTTTTCCCTGAAAAAGTTGCCCACGTTATCACCGAGACCGAGACCCGGTTCAAGTATAGAAACATGATGCTTCTTTAAAGCCAAAAACTTTACGAGGATGAGAGATGATAATAAGCTGTTGTTTGGACCTGGAAGAATATCTCCAATAGTGGAGATTGCCCTCACCGTCAGCATTGCATCCAAGTGCACAATTTTGTATCTCACCACAATTTTGATTCTCAACCAAGTTCCATGGCCACTTAACAAATCATTTTCCATTTAACAATGAATGAGAGATCTGAAAGAATGAAATACGAAATAAAAGGGTTTAGGGTTTCCGGTTTGCTCTGAGAACAAGGATGTCCTTGCCAATGGCAAATTTAAATGCATGTTACAAGCAATGGAAGAAAAATCTGAAAAAGCGAGATGATGCATGCACTATATAGTCATTGCCGAACATTTGTATTCCTTGATGCTATATGCATTTATTTGACTTGGATCATTCTCTTGCATTTACGAAGCGGAAGAACCTTATTGTTAAATGTTGCACTATGCTCCACCGTTAACTAAAAATGTACTGCCACGACAATATATAATTTTAAATGATTATTTTAAGCATAAGTACTCTTTTGTGAAATCAAAAGCCCATTATTGTCAACACCAACACTAACTCATTATTATATGGTCAAGTTCAATTTGGTCAAGTTTAATTTGCTTACAACAGCTTTCTTGCACCCATATTGCACAATCAAATATATGAGACTACCCCAATTTGTTGAATGTCATTTTGAAACTACTTCAATTTGCTGAATATCATCTTGATGCAATAAAATACGGCACTACCTCATTTTGTTGAAGATCATGTAATGTTTCGTTTAAAAGTTACTATCCTCACATGGTAGTTCATTTGTGAAGTCCTCAAACACTATCTTGGCCCTTTTTAGGTCTTGAAGAGTAGAAAAGACACTCAGTGATGTTTGCCCCCATATACTCCCCAATTAGATGGGTAATCTACCGACAAACTTCAAGAACTAGCTAGGAACTTCCTGGGGATTTTTTTATTTTTTATATATTATCCTTTTGGCCATGCTTTATCAATCATAAACATCCCATGCATGCCCCTGTCTAATTCTACCCATTCCACGTCCACTGTATCCACCCTCCTTAAAAGCCTTTTGCATTTTGGCATTCAAAATTACATCTATGGTAAAGATTACATTTACAATTTATTGTTCCCCGTTATGTCTACACATTTGACAAGCATATGACTAATGCCCAACACTACAAATTTTGGATTTGAGACTAGGTTTCGTTGTAATAGATATACATGTACACACCATCTCAATTGATAATAAACAATATGAAGAAACCTACGCATATGTTTTTGACTACCAACATTATTAAGAGAACTTGCATCTCAGGTTCCCATATGCACTCCATTCCATATATAGACACATTCTATCTATCAAATCCATTACATCTACCCATTTGACACGATCACGACTAACACCCATCGTTTGCATTCCACATCGCCCACGACTAATGCCCGCATTGCACCAAGTGTTGAACTAGAGAAAGTATTGCTCCGTTCTCACAAAAATGTCCGGCCGGGATATTTATAACTTGCTTCAAGAATGCGCGGCGCCAAAACAAGTTGAACGTTTAATTTGATATTAAATGGGCACTAATGTAGTTAGAGAACTTAAATATCAACTGGGTGAGATGCTTCATGCCGCGTTGATGCTATCAAAACATCAAAAATTTAATGACAACCAAATTAAAGATTCTATAACTTCATTGTTGCAATTGACAATTGTTGCATATATATAATATTATTTTAACCTTTATCAATGCCCCCAAGTTGGTATTGTCCTTCTCATGGCTTCTCATACACAATATCAACTAGAGTGAGATGCTTCTGCGCACGTTGATGCTATCAAAACATCAAAGAATTAATGACAACCAAAGTAAAGATTCTATGAATGAGAATTTCTTTTGTTCTATGAATGAGAATTTAGGAATTCAAAAATTCAAAAGACACCAAGGAATTAAAGGGCATCCCAACCCTAAACCAAATTTCTCTATTGACTCCATTAAATCTACCCTGTATGTTCCACCCTATGCATTCCATTACTTCTATCCAGGGCTAATACTCGACATCTCTAAACCCTAAATCCTTCGTAGTTTGTAGTCCATTACATCTATATCATGATTACATTTACAATTTTGTATACAAACTCTATTAATTCTACCAATTCAACACGTACATGACTAATGCCCGGCATCGCCGGGCACACGTTTCTAGTGATATTAATGATTACATGCGAGTTGTGATATAGGCACTTGGCATAAATATAGCCCTAGATTAGTCATGTGTGTCGATCATCCAACAAAACCCCATCTTATAAATAGAAGGCCTTTCTTATTGTCTCGACGCATTGAGAGGACTTGAAGAGCTATTATGAGCACTTCTCTTCTGCTTCACTAATTGCATGCAAGGTAAATACTCTCCCATTTTGTTACATTGCTAAAGCTTAGATTGTTTAATATGAAACTAGCATTTTTATTTCATCCTTAATCTTGGCGTAATGCGTATGTGGATTCTATCGTTGTGTGAAATTGTAGCGAACGTTTGAGTTGATTTGCAATTATATTTTGATTTGCAGAGATGGCACAGATGAAAAAAGACTACATTATTGAGCTAAATCTAGATGATTTTTATGGATGGTGGATGAGCGCCTTTGGTAACTCACCAGCCTTTGTGTCGAGAGATGCTGTATTGGAGTTCCTTTTGGATTTATTTCGTAATTTATATTATTCGCAAAAATATCATTCTAGTGTGATGAGGCATCTTCAGTTCTGCAAATTGATAATTCTACTTGATGTTTGATGTCTGTGAACACATGAACCTTTAATAACAAAAAGTATTGACCAACTTTTTAAAAGACTAAGCTAAATATTGTACTTTGTAATTTCTAAATTAGAGTTAGAATGTAAGATCTTACGAAGTTGCTTCACATCAATCTAGAATAACTTGGCCATTGCAGAAAAGAATGTTGGACGTTAACTGGGGTCCAACTGCACAGTTTTGAAAAAGAGAAATGTTCGCGGCGGCCTTGGCCGCCGCGATAAATTTCTAGTAAATATAAAACATGAGTAACCATAGCTAAGTATTTTACTGTGGGGAATTTGGGTGAGATTCACGTTACTAGGGTGAAGAGAGTATCTGAATATGAAGCTTATGGGGATTTTACAATATGGTTATGGCAAGGAGTCCTGCGTTGGCAATAAGAAGCACTTCTTAATATAACTAGTGAGTGACATTGATATGAGTATATTTGCAGTCCTTATATGGGAAATGATTCGAAGGTAAGTATATTGGAGAATGCTTAGATCTCTATTTTGTTCAACAAAGTGCACGACGTTGGATTTACATAAATGTGGTAACATGATTTAATATTTCTTCATCTTTGAAGTTATCTAGTCTTCATCACTGAGCTCGCTTCAACATGAGTAGGTTGTATGGGCAACCTCAGCAAGGGTAAAATGTAGGAACATGTATAGTAAATATCTAATGAACTTCACATGTTTTGGTCTTTGCATTGTTCCACTGTTGTTTTGGTGTTTTGTTATCTCTTGGATCCTCCGGGGTCGGGCTTCTAGGTTTGGTGGCCTAGGTTGCTCCGGCATGCTCATGTTCATCTGTGTTCCTTTGTGGTATTCTTGTTCTCAGTGACACTGGGCATAGTTCTCCTAACAGGGATGCTACATCACCTCTGTGACTCCATGGTAAGAGGTCCTCCGCCGCCGGGCGTGGTGCAGGAAGGATATCTTGCGATCTGAGGTTTACCCCACCCACTCATGGCAGGCTCAGGATGTGAGCTGGCTGGGTATTTCTCTGCTAATTGGGCCTGCATGTAGGCTGGTCGAGCTTCCCATTGTCCCGGAGCTATATGTCATGATGGTGTGGTATTTTGGCTATATTCTTTGCTTCTGATGTTCATGTTTGGTGTTGTCATTGTCTCAGCATTGTACTCACGTAGGATTTTCCATCTGTGTTTGTGCGTATCCAAGATTTCCAGAGTATTTCCATGCATGCAGCCAAGGATCCCTACTTAGTCATGAGGACTAACCCCAGTGAGTGTTTGTGCAGTGAATTAGCACGCAATGGCCAAGCTAATGGAGATAGTGTGGCCGGAGAGATTCTGAGCGGAATTGCTACATTTTGTTATATTGTATTGTGGATATTATAATTCTTCACCATATTCCAATGTTTGTCATACAAACCTAGTAAGAGTCTTCACAAGTTTTGACAATATCCCGAGTTGCGAGGAGGGTCAACTCGGTAGGCTCGTCACAGTTGGTATCAGAGCAACGCTGGATCTTTGGATGCCGATATTATGATCTGTGGATTGTAGGCTTGGATCTTTAAGTATTGACATGGTGGATCGTAGATTAAATTAAAGTTGGAATGTGCTAATGGCTCCTCTTTCAGAATTATTTGAAGATGGTGTTCTAAGCATATACTGTCTTGAAGCTCTATCATTGCTATGGAAGCGAATCATGAGAGAAGTATCCATGTAGTCAAGCTGCTATGTTGATCTTAAGTTAAGGGTTTCTTTGTGGCATATCTAGTAAGATGCGTAGCAATTGTATATTTCACTCGCTAACAAATTGCCCCTTAAAAGGGGACAATCCAAAAACGTTATGGACAATCCTAGAATTACACGGACCTTTCTTTTTCTTTTTCTTCTTCTTTCTTGCGGGCTAAGGTGTGATCATAACCAATAATTGCAAATATTTTATAATATAATATTGTGCCCAAAAAGTTTCCTTGTATGGGCCCAACAAGTGGTCAATTCGCCAAAAAAAAAATATAATATGATGCAAAATAGTATGGCTAAAAAGCTCCCTAGTATGGGCACAACAAGTGGTCAATTTGCAACATGCTACATTGTAAGCAGTTACAAGTGGGCCCAAACTCAACTTTGCGTGTTGGAAGAGTTGCAAGTTTTCAATGGAATTGTTAATACCCACACACAATACATTGGCCTGGAGTGGATATGAAAAGTGTTCCTGATACGTTCCTCCTTCCTCTTCCTCCTCCTCCTGTGTGGGCTCTCCTCCCTAGCAGTTGGCCGACGGCTTTAACTTTATATGAATATCATACTGTCGGGTAAAATCTGAGGTAAAGAAGGTTTTTCCGGTTGGAAATTGAAAGTTCCAGTTGAGTTAGTGCATGGGAGAAATTTATGGTAGATTTTCATGTACATTTTTCGAAAGGCTATACAAATTTCCGCTTAAAAATTTGGAATATCCAGGATATTGAGGGAAACAGAAGGAAATTTTTGGATAGGGCTAAAAGATTATGGTTATCAAATCCCATTCGAATCTGGTGGATCCATCACTTCGATGTAGCCATTGCACCAAAAAAGCCTAACCTTTGCAAATTGGTGGGTAAAAAAAACACCAAAATGGTTGGTGAGCTGACCGCCAACTAAGCATCCACGTAAGCAGAAGACACCCAATGATAAAGAAGGCCTACATTCACGCCAAAAATAGCGGGCACGTTTATCTGCCGTTCGCTACAATTTTAGAACCTGCCACGCTGGATCCGACGTGGACAAATGTGAGTTTTGACTCCCAAAAGAGCCCATTTTCAAGGGAGAATGAGCATTGGGATCGCTATGGACGCTACCGGTCGGGCCCTGCTCGCTTCTAGTATTTCTGGATATGGCGTCCTCTGATGGCCCAACTCCGGCGCTGCCCAGTTCTTCCTTCAACATGTCTAGACTAGCCGAGGAGATCGCTGCGCCCTTGGCCTCTGTAATCCTCGACCTCATCCTCCAGCTTCTCAACCTTAAATCCACCATGCTCTTCAAGCGTCGCCGTTTGATCCGCCCCAGCAATACCTCCATTTCCGATGGCTATGGTCGCCCAGATCTTTCCCTCTTCCCTTCCCCCCAGTCCGGCACCGTTTTGGATCTCCCTGAACTCACCATTGAGCTCATTTTGGAGCATCTCTCGGCCCCCTCTGTTTTGCAAATGAGAGCTGTGTGTAGAGAACTTAGAGAGCGGTGTAGCACGGATTGTATTTGGGAAAGGCTTTTTCTTGAGAAATGGGGCAGAATTATTGGCCCGGCTGCTACGAGGAGATGGCAGCAAGCTGGGAATTCTGAGGAGGATGCTGAATCGGGGCAATTACAGCCCTTTTTCTGGCCCCTGGCAAGGCTTCGGCTTCCTTCGTGGATTAATAGCTTCTTCAGAGATTTTATTGGCTCCATTGACGCTGCAGAGCCGAAGAACCCCTCTTCTAAGTCAATAATGGCTTGGTATGCCGCATTGGACACTGGGAAATTCAAGTTCCCAGCGCAAGTGTATAATCGAGAGGTTGGTATCTGTTTTCCGTTGATTCTGTGCTCCCTTATAGTCTCTTTAACTAGTCTGAACATGAAGCTTTCTAACGGATTCGCGACCTGCAAAACGTTATTATATAATAGTTTCAGTCTAAGAATCTTTAAGGCTGGTTTGTCTCTTTGTGCCCTTCTGTTATTTCATTTGGAACTTCAAAGCGGTCATTCGTCTTTCTGATTTCCTAGGTTAAAGTATTTTTGTTCATTTTTTGTTTGAGCTCAAATTGATATTTCTTTATAACAGAATCGGAACATAGGCTTTGTTCTGTCATGTTATGACGCAGAGCTGGTGTATGACAGAAACTTAGATACCTTTACTGCAAGGTAGAAAAAAGAATTCAATCTTTGTTTAGGAAGAATTTTTTTTGCAAAAGAATTAGTTCCAACTTTTTACTTCTTGTACCAGCTACCCTCCACTTGGTTCAGAAAGCATGCTAGTGGAGCATGGTGTAGGTTGGGAACGGATTAGATGTCCTCCCACTGATACAAATGCACATGATGTACACATTTCTGACTGCTTAATGGAGTTAAAACCTGGAGATCATGTCGAAGTGCAGTGGCGGCGAAGCAGGCTGTTTCCATATGGCAAGCTATTGCACACAATTACTTTGCAAGTGGTTTGGTAAAGTCTTGAGTTCTGATTCTTCTGTTGCCACTGTTACAGGATGGTGGTATGGAATCGTAGGGCATTCAGGTACTTGTGGTGGAGACGTAGATCGATGCCATTGTCATGCTGAAAGTAGGATTTGTGTGTTCACCAACTTTGGGATTCTCTTAGCGTTGTTATTGATCTCTTTTATTTCATTGTTCAGACATTGTTTGGCTGGAATTCAACCAATACTTGCGCGGCTCAAGATGGCAGCATACACCTATAGATCGCCGGACTCATCGCGAGTCTGGCAGCGAGGCCCAGGGATTTTATGGTGGGATCAGGAAACTTAAATCTAGGAATGAGATTGAAATTTGGCAGAAACACTGGCCTGAAGAGGCATTAGAGTAGCTCCTCATTCATTGGGATTCTAGGAGAACCTCCTTGTTCTCTACTCCCCATACATAGACAATGATTTTTTGGGACATTGTACATTACTATTGAACCGATCCATTAGAACCCCTGACACCAAGACTTTCAGATTATTTCATTTACAACACATTCTGTACAAAATTGAAGGTTCCTGAACCAAGCAGCAATGTTGATATCCAATTTAATGTTCTATCAATATTAGCCACCTTGTAAAAAAGCAAATTATATAAAGTTGGCACCTTTTGATGCATTAAGACAGACTGGCAACTGGCTATATGCCACAAAATCATCTTTACCTTCCTTGAATTTTCAAATCGATGTGTAATGCATGATTCAATCATTGAATGTTATGGAAATAAAAGCATGCCCAATTACTGTGCAATTTTTTGTAGTTTCTGCCAAAGAAATAAAACGAAATGAAACAGCTTTGCTTTAGATATGCGCCTTGGCTTAGTTAATAACCCTCTCCGGCCTCACTATCAATGAAATCACCAGGCCTTTGTAATTTAGAGGCTGTGGTCAATGCTTATTATTTCCTGGTTGCTTCTTTCTTCTTACTTGCCTTGCAAAGGCAGACTATCTCGAGGAAGGACATTTGAGACGTAAAGTGGCAAGAGGATAGGCATTTTCAAGCAAGCCATATGTTCTACTGTACTTACACCATTGTCAACAATCCTGGCCAAGAATCTCCATGAGTGCACAGACATGAACAGGCATAATGCAAAATCAAAATGCACATCGCTACTGTTTGTCAACATTCAGGCTAGATCCCAACGGTCATTGTCTTTCAGGCTTTTGCCACAAGGAAAGAGAGTGAAACAAAAATGGCATCATAGGAAATGCATCTCATAGTAGTGGATTTTGAAAAACCTGACCCAGAATATACATTGTAAAACATTATATGTAGTTGTAGTCTACCAAACATTCTACCATTGGATGTCTTTAAAGTGATGGCAGCCACAAATGTGCAATCATACTTCACTACCACAACAAGATACTATGCAGAGATCATTTACACGCCGTGTCATGTGGCACAAATCCTTGCAATTCAGGACCATTAAGGCGGGAATTGTTCTCAAAACTGCATGTTTCAATCGAAGCAATAAGTAAAATGCTAGAGACTAATCATCAAGTATTTAACACAGACTGTAGCATTACCTCCTTGCTGAGAAATTGGGTAAACGATCCAGAGATGGGAATGGTGCCACACAAATCATTGTTTGAGAAATCTCTGTGGCGTGAAATCGTCTAAAAGTTCAGGAAGCCCTTCATGGAATAGCATTTAACTAAAACATTGTATCACTTACACTATTTTCAAGCTCGTTATTTCCGTCAATTCATGTGGAATTTGTCCTGACAACCTGTTATTGTTTAAACGCCTGTCCCATGAAAGCTTAAGCATCAGATAGTGCAGGTACAGATCTTTATTAAACATGAACAATTCAAAAACAAAAAGGCATTAGAGAGAATGCTTGACAACTCAATATCACTAACAACAAAACTTATGAAAATTAGTGCAATACTGTTTCAGATTCGGTCATGCAAACTCAACATGTCCCTGCATTGCAATATGGAGGGTTTTTAAACTAAGACAGAAGTGAATAACCAAAACTCAAATCAGGAACAGTATCGTTTAATAACGAAGCAATTCTAGTTTACATGCACCAGACGTTCTTACAAAGGCTCCAGAAAATGCCAACCAGTGCCACTTAACAAGTCCTAAGATGATGGTAAACGACATCGGAGAATGCAAGTGAACCAAGGTAAAGAGTCTTACAGAAATGCAAGCGACTTCAATTTACCAAATGAAGCAGGAATTTCTCCTGTAAAGTTATTCATGTAAAGGTCCAAGCTCACGAGACTCTTAATATCTCCCAGCTCTGCAGGAATATGCCCTCCGATATTATTCTTGTATAGTTCACTGCAAGAAATGCCATATAAAAATGATATAAGTATTATGCGCAAGAAACAATCCATTTTCAGGTAGAACTGAACCCCAAACGAAAGATAAAATGACAATAAAGTAATAGCCATGTTGTTGCAAATCCGTCAGCCCTCCCCCAAATTTTTTAACCCTTTATTTAGTAACCCTGTATAAACTTATGTGCCTAATTGTCGATAAACCCTAGAAAAAAGAACAATATGTGATTAAAGATAATAAACAAAAAGCAGCATTCCAATAGCTGCTGCCCTCTTATAATAAAAGATCGAAGAGGAGCATCCCGGAGGTTAAGCTTCGACTTACTATTCTTTCATTCAAGGGCTAGAGGAAATCGGTATGCGTGGAAGTCTGGAGGTCCCACACTATGATCCCTGCTTACTTTCCATGAAGGGCACAGATCTGGCTGTTAGGTCTAAGTCCATGGCTGAATCAGCATGAAGAGGGCCTCTGTTGTGTCATAATGCTGATGTTCTAAATCCAACAGTACATGGCTGAATCAGCCTGAAGAGGGCCTCTGTAGTGCCATAATGCTGATGTTCTAAATCCAACACTATCGGAAGCTTGTTGGAACTAGGAACGACATTAATTATTCCAATTCATTCGGGGGTATTAAATTGAATGAGTGCCTCCAAAACCCCTTTGGTGTCAGTAAAAGAAACTCAGTTTGTTCAATAGATCTAGACCACTATGACAATCAACAATGCTTTAGCCTGTTGATTGGCTCAAATGATCCATACTTAGATCTATGCCTCTCGAATAAGGTCATCAGACCAAAGAAAAAGAAATGAAACTAGGCAAACTAAATACAGAACCTGTTACTAAGAAGATCTTTGTCACATGGTATTATTGCCAAGAGGTTTCCTAGTAGGTTAATCTAAGACATTAGATGGACGGTTTAATTTAAAACCATAAAGAAATCAGACATAAGACGGTAAGGTGCATAAAACTAGAATGCAATATCGGTTTAGATTTGAGGATGATTAAATAAATTAAGATTGCCCTATATAAGGAATGCAATTTGAGGCAAACAATTAAGACTGCAAAATATGTGTGCTGATTAACTCGTGGATTAACTTACAGATGCCTGAGATATTGAAGCTTGCCAAGCTCAGGCACAAGTGATCCTGAAAGTTTTGCGTTACCAAGGTCCCTGTGAGAGAACAGAGGTAAAGGAGATCAACATCTTCTCGAGGGGAATTATATCAAAACGCAGTGAAGAACAAGCAGGCGTACACTCTTGTGACATGGTTATGTTTATCGCAAGTAATGTGAAACCAAGTGCATGGATCTACAAGGGTTGGGTCCCAACTTTGCAACACGTTATCAGGATCAATCAAGCTCCTTCTCAAAGTATGAAGGACGTCTCCTGCATAACAAAACATAGAAAATAAGCTTATGTTAACAGAAGATGAATTTCTTCAGAATAAGTTTGGAGTTGCAAATCACTGAATTGAGCTCAAAGACCCATGAAGGCAAAATGGTTATAAAATGATCAGCCAACGCAAAGCAAAT
Organism: Isoetes taiwanensis; assembly: GCA_021234155.1. Lineage (NCBI taxonomy): Eukaryota > Viridiplantae > Streptophyta > Lycopodiopsida > Isoetales > Isoetaceae > Isoetes > Isoetes taiwanensis. The sequence continues at coordinate 3,821,028 of JAJEKV010000094.1, forward strand.
AATCTGAAAGCTTGATTAATGACAGTGCAGGAGTTCCACCAGAACCAGATCTTTCACCTGATTATGTTCCCGGATCCAGAATGCAATATAAAGCAGTAACAGACGGTCATTGATGGATATCAAGATTTCAAGGCTCAATTTCACCAAGGGTTTTCATAGGTAATGCAATGGAGCTTAAAAACAAGAAAATCATGTTGCGAGATGCAGAAATGAGGGCAAGGAACCATACCTTCCATATTTGCCTGAACATAAGAAACCACAACTAGGGCAAAAAACGCCGTGGAGAGCCGCAGCTCCATAGCTCGGTCGGATCAAGCAGCACAGAGAGGCACGCTTTGTACTTTTTAAAGCTGTCCTACGTGGCTGACAGAATTTAGGTGAGCTGGTACGGTACGCCACGTAGCAGGAGGCGAGGGACGTATCTGGGCCGTCCGGCACATGCGTACCCGGACATGCACGATCAACGGCTGGAGTTGTTATCGTGGATCTCAACGGATTTTCGCAGTACAGGCTATGTAACAGCAGACATTCTGACAAGTTTGGGTCGAAGATATGGTCATAAAAACAAAAAATTGGAAGGACGCTATTGGTCAGAGTATAGTTTTCTTATAAATTTAAAATGCTGGTTAAATTCTCGATAGTGCCTTTAAAAATTGTAGATCTTGGTGAATATTGCAACTTTGAATTTTTTAAAGCCGTACCACTCGTTTTAAAAAATTCAATTTTTATTAATTCTTATTCTTTGATGTTTTTGCGCCTTGAGAAGTAAGGTGGAGGATTATTTTTTACAAGAAATTTATCGCGGCGGCGCCGCGAACATTTCTCTCCTCCAACCTGCTGCAAAAAGAAGTTTTGTGCGAAGTTGAATAGTTCTCAATTCTAGACATTCTTGGGATGCGAAAGAACATGCAGGAGTCGAACCCACGCACAATTGCCGCCCCGCTTTGCTAGGTATGAATATGTAGCATAATAACGGGGGTTTTCTTTATGTTTTTATGCGCTTTTCACTAAGGTTTTCCTATGATTTCGTGATGTATTCAAATGGATGTACTTAATGCGATATCTAGAGTGCACCATTTCCGAGCCATTGATTTTAGCCTTTTTTTTTTTTTTTGGTCAACAACCAATGGCTCCACAACAAAAAAGCTTTTTTGTGCGTGTGGTGCATAATGGTCAACAACCAATGGCTCACAACAAAAGCCCTTTTTGTGCGTATGGTCGCGTAAAATTTCAACAACCAATGGCTCACAACAAAACCCTCTTTTTGTGCGCGTGTGGTGCATAATGGTCAACAACCAATGGCTCACAACAAAAGCCCTCTTTTTGTGTGTGTGGTGCGTAATGGGCACATGAAGGGCTTGAAGGGCGATGTAGTGCGGAGGTTTCACGCACGGCAACATTTCTTATCATAACTTTTGATCCGAGCTCTATTTGAGATGATTTTTTATTGCGTTGGAAATCTCTCTCCCAGAGATCGCTTTGATAGTGTATGATATGGATATGTTTGGTTAAGTTATCTATGCTAAAACAAAGAATTTTTTGGCCGGGTTTGGTAGGCTTTCACATCCTACCGGTGATTAATGAGATTGCGCTATTGGATATTGTTTTATGGCTCATTCCGAATGCAGGTTGCAAAAAATTACCATGCATTTTTAGATTTTGAGGCAGTTATTAAGCAAATTCCAAGGCTTCTAGATCCTTGTGCTAACACGCAGAAAAGTTTCCCACTTTGGTTTCTCACCACAAGAATCCATGGAGGCCAAAGGCTGCTGTTAAATTCCAGTTGAAAAATGTTTGTGTATGGGTGTTGCAAACTTTATGACTTTCAGAATAATGGGATCAATCCGCTCTATCTTTATAGTAACTTTTACTTATGTTCTATTTGTTTCATTGTGATGAAATTCAAAAGCTACAGGTGATGAAAGTCTCAAATGAATTCTAGTTTTTTTCTAGTTTGAATTCTAAAATTTTTGTCACACCAAGGGGGACGTCCCTAAGGCCCCGAAGGGGCCAAAAAAAAATTTTTGCAACACAAACCATTAACATCCAACATATAAAAATTAAATCCCCCAACACATAACAACCATTACATTAACAACCAACACATAACTACTATTGACATTAATTAACACAACCATTGGGTCCAACACATTTAAATTAAAATCCCCCTTAAACCCCCTTTGGTTTGGGTGTATATTCACACGGGGGGTGACTCCGGGCAACGAGAGCTGTTGGATAGGCATATTCACCCCTTATTCCTTAATCTACACCGTACGTAAAGTTCCTCGTTTGTGGGGTATGCAAGTATAAAATTTGCTATATTGTATAACAAGATTCGCAAAATACTATAAGATTTCAAGCAGAATACTATATGGTGTTGATTTTGTACGTGCAAAATACAATTATGAGGGCTCTCGCTACCCTACGTTACCCCCCGTGTGAATATACACCCAAACCAAAGGGGGTTTAAGGTGATAGGTAGGTGCTATAACCGGCTACCATGGATTAATATACTATGAAATATATATCCCTTATCCCTTATATATATACAATTATATAAGCACCCCCCTTATATCTAGAGATTTTGGTGTCGCCGCCGCAGCCGTCCATTTTTTGAGATCAACGGTTGAGATGAAAACATGCCAAACCACCCCAAGCACCCCCCTTGGGTATAAAGATTGAGGTGTCACGACTTCAGCCATCGAAGGTGCAAGATCTACGGCCAAGATTGAAAGCCCTCTTATTTGGGGCTTTTAATATAAAGCGTTAATTTGTTCTCAATGGTCGAGATTTAGCCGTGGAAGTTCCCCGAATTTCCGGAAAGGGCAAAGGATCTCTTGCAACGTGCTCCCAATTTTTTTTCCCTTGCCTTGGTCTCGTGCATTCGGATAAGCCTTTTTTCCCCCTCTGCTTTCCAATTTGGAGCATCCGTGAGTTCAAATTTGTGACTTGTTGGTCGGACCGGGACGCTTTTCTAATCTGTGAACTTTCTATCTTGGATTTTCTGGGTCGGACAGCTTGATAATGTCTTGATTTGTGGGGCAAACAAACAACAAGAGTGAGTTCGATGAAATTCTCGGACTCGATTTAGCCTTTTGGTGGAGGTACAACCCAGTTGAGATACTTTTTGTTGCATTTCTAATCGATTGCCCTGTGTGTTTTATCGTGGAAAATTTACTCCGGATTCATGGGCGGGTCATTTCTTCCGGACAATTTAAGGGCTCAATGGATCAAACTTGATTTTTCGTAAAAGGCCGAGGATCCTCGACTTTTGTGTTCTGGACTTTCATTTGGAGTTGGATTTCATATTTAGCAAAAAGAGGAAGTAAACTATTAGGGCTCTTGCTTTTGCATTGCTTGATTTATCTCTTGTTTGAGGAACACACGACTATTATCCCCCGAATAAAATTACATGCTATTATTTCCACAAATCTATTTTGTTATTTCCTTATAGGAGCCATTGCTTTGCTACATTCGTTTGCCCTCTTGATGTGGTGAAGACGCGCTTGCGGTACATACATCCTCGGGGATCGGAAGGATCAAAAAGCCGACATTACGTCGTTTTCTCGGGCTTATGGAAAAACAAATGGTTAGCAATTTTCATTTCCATGTTTCCTAGCTTCCGGTTAGTATATCTCTCAAAACAAATGTTCTCATGTTAGCCTTGTGTATTTCACATACATCCAAAGATTGTTTTGAGTGGAAAAATAGCCCTTGACCACCTTGATTAGTTGAATGGTTCCTACGTCATGTGTTAGCATTTTGACGTAAAAAGCTTACGGTCTTTATATATCATAGGTGGTATAATTGCTTTCGAGTTTGGGCGAATTTTAAAAGATAAAGGGGTTAAGGAACTTTATCGGTGGATGTCACCAACTATGCTTGCGTTGCTTCCTAATTGGGCGGTAAATAGTTTAACATGATATGCTCGGTTTTGCATCCGAGTTAATTAATGATGTCATAGTTGCGGGTGTACTTCACGACTTATGAACAGATGAAAACTTTGCTTCAATCTAGAGGTAAGTTTAAGCCTTCTTGTGGTTTGAAAGATCTTCTAACATGCATCTTCAATTGGCACCACGTCTTGTGTGTTAGGGCACACATCCTATCTAAATTTGATTAATTGTTCACTTTTTTTAATTGCCTTGATTATGCGTGTAGGTACTTTCGGAGGGTCATAAAAGTTATCTCGAGGGGGGCGACATGCTCGCGACCATTTGTTCGCGGGGATCCGCTACGAATCTTGTTACAAATCCTCTCGTGAGTAGTCAAAACACGTCTGCGGGTTGCAAAATGTCGAGCCCCACCGTTATCCGGCATTGTCTTTGGCCCCAAGCTTTTTCCTTGGCCATTTCGGACACAAAGGTTAAGGTCGGGGATTTGGTTCCATACAAGAGTACGCTTTTTGCATTATATCGAATTGCCGAGATGAGGGAATTCACGGGCTTTACAAGTTTGTAATTCTTGGGAGTAAATATGGCATATGTGAGGTGGTCATTACTCTTTAGTCACATCAATAAGTTCTTCTATGATTGTTTGGACAAGTGGCTGATCCTCACCCTAGCAGCGTAAAGCCATGTAGCCGTTTAGTTTCACGTATATGAGAAACCGAAAATGTTTTTGTCTAAGGAAGGTGTGTGACCTAATCTAAAACAGTATGTCCAAATTTTTAAATGCTAAGAGAAGACAATGCCCACTTTGATGCGGTGGCACAAGCCCGTGATAAATGTAGTCCGGCGCCGTTGCACCACATGTCCAAGTTGGCGTTGCAATCTTGGAAGTTAGCGATTTCAAAACTTCGCGTGGTTTATTAAGCAAGTAATTCGAGATTTTACTCCCAAATGTTGAATTTGATGCAAGACAATTCTCCTCGGCTAGTTTTTCAAGCATGTGAGTCCTTCAAAATTTAAAATCTTGCTCGCTTACGTGGCTCACACAAGATTTACCATCCCGGTATCTAATATAATATCTTTGGATTTAAATCTCTTTTTACATAAAAAGTCATTTTAGGGCATAATGGCTCGGAATGAGCATTAAATGCCATGATAGTTTCTTTGATGGCAATCCACGAATAATTTCTCATTTGCCAATACTCCATTACGTGAAGGTTGCTTGAGAAAGAAATATGATGAACCCAAATCTATTACCATATGCAACCCCGGTTCGTTTTGTGATGTATTTTTTGTGGCTTATTTAACAAAGTAGTAGACCTTCCGTGGTCATGATCCGTGATTGTCTATGAACAATTAGATTCGGGGCATGCAATGATCATATATGATAAGGCGGGTGGCATAGTTATGGTGGAATGTTTACTTAGTGCTATATGGAAAACCCGACATCTTTTGCGAGTTTATCCGGGCACACAAGTGTTGTTGAATCGTGGCTTTTGATGTAGCAGAGGATAACCGAATTCCCCCGGAACATGCATACTTCACATGCCATGTTTGCTCTAGCTCCACCTAACCTAGGAAAGGTAAAGAGAATTAGGTTCTTTGGGGATATTATTGTTCTCTGATTTGCTTGCGCTTATTTCCAATTGTTGCCATGGAGTGTAGGCATGCATTAACAAACTTCGTAATGGTGTCCCGCATGACCAACGAGACCGTTATCTAGCATGCAAAATTGCGGGGCATTACGCCTATAGCTTAACGAGCCAAAATAGTCAAATGTTTGAAAATTTTACTCGGCATATTCTTAGACCAAAACATTTGTTTAAGATATATTGAGAAACCAACATTGTTAGATTCATCATCTCAAATATCAAGAATTGGAAAGTTGCATTTACTTCACGCGTCATATCATCATGGGCTCTTCTCTTGCGGTGGTGTTTTCTTGGTGGTTTGTGGTTTGTCGACGACCGAACGCGTTCTCATATGTTGTGCATTTGAGATTACCAATTAAATTGTTGTTGGAAGTTAAAGCGATTGCCTTATCATGGCTTCGCACACATGGAATCGAGATAAAGCGGTAAAAGCTTTTGATCTCTTTCCGGACCGATTGACATAGTGCTTGGTAGACAAGATTAGCGGTGTAGCAAGTTAAGTCCGGCGATCTTGAAGTAGTTTACACTAGGAGCCATTAAGCATGAAGTGAAATTCTGCGGCCGGAAGGTGGTGATACACTATGAATTGTGTTGCGGGGCATGTTCTATTAGTAACAACATTGATGGCATGCGATTGAAAAACCCGAGTGACATAACGATTACATTGCACAATGACCACGGCGACTTAAGGGTGATTTGAATCCAAATTTTTAATACCATGGCATCTTTTTCTTAAGGTAATTTTAGCTACTAATTATGTAGGTAGAAGCTCTTGGTCTCTAGGTACATGGGATTTGTTGCATGGCCATATTGTTTAGTTGTCGATTTTAAATGTTTTTGTAGGATATGGAAATATGGCATCCGGTCCAACGATATCCATCTCGCAAAAGGCCATTTAAATGCGATATTATTGCATTTTTTGCTTTCCATGCTTTGCGACTTGGAACATCTAGATTCCGCCTCCTTCCAAAGCTTTTTTATGCCAAGGTTTTACGATTAATTTGTAAACGTTTAGGGTCCTTTCAAAGCTCTTTGATTAACGAAACGTTTAGGATGCAAAAGCACCTTCGACATGTAAGATGTAAAATGTAAAATAGGTGAGCATATGCAAAACATGTTGTGTGTTGCTAGCTTCTTTGATGCCAAGGTTTTACAACTAGCGACCCTTTTATATTTGAAAATTATGTAGAATATCCGGCCGCGCAAGGGAGAGGAATCATGCCGGAAAGACAAGATTTAAGGTATGTATTTATTTGGTGCGAATCAAGGGTCTTAATAACTAAATCTATGAAAGATATCGAGAATGAGGCACCTGGATTTCGTGCAATAACGCATGCCTTATTCTACGTTAACTAACTCTATCCTGAATTAAAAGTGGAAGTCTCCTTGTGTCATCAATGAAATTCTCTAATATAGAATGTACAAGATATACATTAAAATGTTTATTCCAGGTTTGTGGAATATAGGAACGGAACAAGATTCTGATGAATTAGGGGGAAGAAAAGATCACTAGTGTAGTGAAATTTGATTGGGTAGCTATTGTTTGTTTCAATCAAATTATAAAATTTGACTTCTGTTGCCTTTGCGGTTTAACATAACGTGGAAAAGTCCGGATGGGCTTTTGCACTTTGGGTTGCTTGGTAGTTCGTTGCGATTATGTACCTAGATACTCGTTCCATCCTTCTACTCATTCCATCATGACCCTTGATCCAGGAAATATAATGGAGGATATGCCATGTTCTCTAACCTTGGTCATAGAGCCGAAAAGAAGATGGGGTCAAGCCCTATTTTCCATGCCGACCTATGGCCTATGATTTCAAGGCCATGATCCCAAGTCAATAATGCGATCAATAATATAAGATTTGCCTGGAGTGTTTTCATAATAGCAAACCTCCAGGCCAAGCTGGCCTCACTCGAACCGAGGGACAACACACCAATCAATAGCGAACTAGAGCAAAGCAACAAACAAAGCATAGTGCCCAAGTAAACAAACGCGATCGATTACTTCACACCATGGTTTAATTTATACAAGTCTATCATGCAAGCAATGCTTTTGATCATTAATGCATTTTGCCATTGAAATGTCACATTTGGGCACCTAAACATTTGCTTTTGGTTTTTTTTATCTGTTCTGCTGGTGAATGAACTTGCTTTTTTTTTTTTTTTTTTTTGTAGTTTTGTATTGAAGCTTGAAGATTTTATGTGTCCAATCATATTAGGGCAAAGGAAATGTATCCTAATTGGATCTCCTTGAGCTAATAATGAACCTGTTGTTGGATGCATCCAGATTTATATGGCACTCTTTGTTAATATTATTCGAATTTCAAGGAAGCTTGGTAAGTAGAGCGTGGAATATGGATCATATATCTTATCTCTATTTTATTTTTATTTTTGCAGAACGCTAATCCAGTTGTTTTGTTGACATGCAGCGATTAAAGATGAGCTATGATATAGCTTCTGAAAATGTGTGTTATAACTTTTGAAAACATGGGATTCGAACATCTTAGTGCCATAGTAGGCCTTGAAGATTCAAGTGATTCAATAATTGTAGCACAAGCTTTACATTGGTTCAACGGAAGTGCAATTGAAACACAACGCCATTGTGTACTATCTCTAATATGACCATTTTATGTAAACTCTGTTTGCATTGCTTCCAAATCATTGTAAATAAGTACAGTGTTTGAACCCTTCGACGACTTCTTTTATCGGCCAAACATGCACAGTGTTTTATGAGGCCAGATTGAATACATGGTCTGAAAATGTGGCCAATATGGTTGCAAGCACATGGATTAGAAAGGAAGATTATATTGGTTGCCTTTAGTACATAATATTGCATCTTACACAAGATATTAAGTGCTTCCATCAGTTCTCCAACATATGTTCATTTCCAACATATGTGCAATTACCTAATACATTACTCTCCAATTAATGTCCAACCTATGCCCAAGGTATATTCACTCGAACACTTGCATTTGTTCCTAACATGTGTCTAATAACTCTAATTCACAGACACGTCCAACAACCAACATTTAATAACATTTGAAGAACTGTTTACTAGCAGTTCGAGAACTAACTATCGATGCTATATGTATATTTGTGTAATGTTTGTTCAAGTAGTATTTGCCAATGTTTGTGGGAATCGTTACGAAATGTGAGACATTGCAATGACTTATCACCAATGTACCAACGTGACTCTCTAGAAGATATTTCTTAGCCATCATGACCATATATGTTTGATCGACATTCTAGCTTAAAGTTAGACTAGAAGTTTGACAGAAGTGGAACAAACAAGTTGACTCAAAGTTTCTTTTGGTGTTGATTACGGTTGTAACTTTTATTTTGACTTCTTAGCTGTAGCTTATAGTCGACTTTGCACAACCTTGACTTTGACTTCCTAACAACCTACCAGTCAACTTATACACTCCATCATAGTACCAAGTTGACTCAAAGTTTCTTTTGGTGTTGATTACGGTTGTAACTTTTATTTTGGCTTCTTAGCTGTAGCTTATAGTCGACTTTGCACAACCTTGACTTTGACTTCCTAACAACCTACCAGTCGACTTATACACTCCATCATAGTACAAAGACTTGTATATATATATATATATATATATATATATATATATATATATATATATATATATATATATATATATATATATATATATATATATATATATATATATATATATATATATATACGTCCTACGATGCATGTTCTAGTTTTGGCACGTCCTACGGTGCATGTTCTCACATTCATAAACACTTCGGTCATGTTTTGGTTTGGTTTACAGATTGTTGTTCGACTATGAAGGTCAAACTCCATACAGTCTAGAAGGCAAGTAAGATGTTGGCTATTAAAGGTCCCATGTGGTCCATTGATGGTCCTAAGTGGTCCATTGAAGGGTACTTGGTGGTCCATTGAAGGGCACTTAATGGTCCATTGAAGGGCACATGTAGTCTGTTCAGGTTAAATTAGCCTCCTGATTTAAAACCTTCGATCTTCATTATGCTATGTTAAAAGGAGGAGTTAATGGAAAATTAGTCCATCATAATAACATTTGTTTACTTAAGTGGGTGCTTCATGGGCACTCTTCTCTACTACATAAGAATAATATGAGTTTAATTTATGCAAGATTCGAAGCGGACCTACTTCTTATTGTCATATTTGGTCATATATTCGTTATATTATGTATTGGTTAAACCTCGATCCTTGAATGCATTTGCAAAATATATCATGAATAACCACACTACACCTTTAAGGCCAAAAAATGTTTACAAAGAAGCAAATGTATTTCTAAGGCCCCTTTTATGATCGGCCATGTAAAGTCATTAATTTCCTTTTCTTATAGTGAAATTACGTCCATGTCTAAGAACGCTTGCAATCCAACCCCTGGCAACGTTTAAAATTGGGCACGTATATATGCTAATTGAATATGCTCCAAGAACTTGTAAGCTATAACTAACATTAACAACAAATTTACCTTGGGTGCATTTTAACGCTTGCAATCCAACCCCTGGTGGCAACGTTTAAAATTGGGCACGTATATATGCTAAAGCTATAACTAACATTAACAACAAATTTACCTTGGGTGCATTTTTCAACTTGAAATACTCTACAATCAAATTCTGTAAATCTTACGCCACAATTAATTCAGCTTGCAGGCTTAAAATTCACAAAATTTAGTCTTAATATGTATTAGCTATACGCGTACTCAATGCATAATTGACTTTCATGAAATGGGGCAAGTTGATCACATAACAAAACATGTTACTGCAAGGCACCTGGTCTCAGATGAGCTTGTTACCGCAAGGCACTTGGTTGGTGAAGATTTAGATTTTGTCCTCAAATTAAATCTAACGAGAACTATAAATGCAAGGTGACATTGTGCAAAATGCGTACAAAAGCACTTGACAAAATCATCTGATGAAACTTTGAGTCTTTATCTAGAAGTTAAAATATTAGAGTTGAAATATAAATCGGTCTCAAAGTGTGGTTGTTGCCCCATGTTGTTTATTGTCGAGCGACACAGGTTAAGGTGCACAAATCTAGTAGCTAACATGTTTCCTTAGCGTAAATTAGAATGATGTCTAATGGGTGTAGGAGTAATTTAGCTTTTAAAGGTTTAAATATCATGGAGTAAAAGTGTGAGCACCCGATAAGCGGGTGGCTTGTTAACACGATTTAGGGAGCAAACCTGCTGGAACGTAGTGTGTCTTGCCGATTTGGCAGACTAACTTGATTGATGCCTCCTCACTGCCATGTAGCCGTGAATCTGACACAGGAAGGCGGTGGTACATATTCCATCTGTTCGTCCACGATTTTTCAATCAAATGATACTTCATCAAATTTGCCTCTGATGCACGGATTTTGGGAATATGCTATCTTGCATGAATCCCATGACTAACCACTCTTACATTCATATGACTTGACAATTTATTTGGTTACTCTTAAGGGCATGAACAATGGTGCCAATTTTTATTTGGTTATGTTTGACATTGGACACATCAAGTACATACATTACAATATTATAAGCATATGGAGTGGCAAGGCCACTTGGACAATAAAACTTGCAATATGATTTTATCTTAGGGATTAGGGAATTTAACGTTTGAAAATGTTGAAGATACATGTACTTATTGTACCTGGTCTTTGCCTTTATGAATAGTTTAAGGCACTTTATTTCCTTAAGTGTAGTGGAAATTTGGAAATTAAATTTCTAAGATATTTCTAGCTAGTTATGATAGCATAGCTAACTTGATGTGACTAGTGGACCTTTTACCTTTACTTTAGTGCATTTCTCTAAGCCCATGATGGTAATGGGAGAGTGGCATTAAAAAACTCGTGACTACATGGTAAATAAATAGACTATGGTACTCGTACTATATTTTTGGAGCATTTATACACCTTACCTTAGTTGTTTGGGAATCATATATCCACACAAGTATGTATGTACAGAAGCTATAGACCTAACGAAGGGGACGTTTTTTTGTTTCATAAATTACTGTAATAGAGTTCAAGCTTGGCAATATGGCAGAGCACATGTACAGACCTTATTTTATGCCAAATGGCAATGGCGATTGCAATGGATATACGCTTGACCGAGACGATATGGTACGTCTCAAATCTTGTGACAGAAGTTTTCTTCCTTTGTCTGATTGTTGACAGCCAGATTTGGATAAAAAGACGTCACAAATAGCTACGTATCTTCATTCACGAGGATGAGAAAAAAGGAAATCTAGAAACAGCAACGAACATTGTTAAAGATTGATTTGGAACCAGGAAACTATGCCATGATTTCAACGTCATAACGCTTTACTAGTTTATCCTCTCATTGTTACATCATAACTGATGTGATGGTCAATTTAACAAAAAACATTCTTTAGGAAGCTAAAAAGACTGCGTTCTGGAATCTTTGTATGTCTTTCTATATGCATAACAAAGCATTTGAGCATTTCATGGCGAGTTTCATATTTTCATTAATACATACTCTCAACCAATGCTTTTATCTCTCATGTCTCAAAGAATCTAAATTTAATCTGAAACATAGGTTCAAAGGCATGCAACTAACCCTGAAAAACTTTTTCATCATACTTCCCTGGAGACAGCTGCAATGCTTGGTAACCACCATCGTTGAAAGCCAAATTTCGATAAACAGTAAGACCTATATCAGTTGCTTGCTTAAGAAAAGCTTGCAAAATAGGCCTGGCATTTACATTCACAGATCTCGCCATAAGCCAGTATGAATTCCACCCATTCATATAAAAGGGCTCTCCATTTACAACAAATTGAGGCCCATATCTCTGTACGAATGCCATCTCTTGTTTTGCAGGTTGATCCAGACATATTGGTGATCTAACAACGCTGATTTTGAATACTGGAATGAACCTGCCCAGTCTAAAGCTAAAACTTAACAAAGAATTGCAGCATGTTAAATATGGTTCTAAAGCTCATGCGACAAGCAACAGGAAGAAAAACCTTACCGTCATCCTGCCTGGGGAGATGACCTTGTCATATGTAATCATCAGCAAACCCCAGATCTTCTGCAATATGCTGAAGGGGAATATTCACCACTCTGATTGAAATGTGCGGTGGTGTTAACAAGCTCAAATAATCACAAATTTACCTTGTGCACCATTATTTTTTTGAAATATACAGACAGGAAGGCATGCGGGCATACTTGAGCCTCCCATTAAAGCCCAATCTGGCAGGGCCTGTTTCTTCTTCCAGCGGGACATCCTTCAACTGATTGTGTAATGCAAGATCCTGTCATGACTCCCAAGAACAGAGCCATTGGAAGGAACCACCTGTTTATAAGAATAAAATGAAGCCCCTCTTTCAGATGGCGACCAATGTGATACATCCAAAACTATATCCTTGCTGCTTGACCTGAAAATTGGCCCTTCTCTAGCTTGAACTGCGAGCTGAACATTTCCCTCTTTACCCTTTCCATAATCAAAACTAGAACAAATTGCAGGCAGTTTTGCAATGCTTCCTTTTCTGGGGTCGCCGTCGCCGTCACTAAGCTTTGCAGCAGGACTAAAACCCTTTAGGGCCAGATTTTCCTGACCTATTGTACTAGAACGAAGGCGTGAATGCGGCAGGAAACTCTGAAACGCCCAAATTTCGACCCGAAGCTACGGACATGGCGACCATAATCTCCTTTACGCACGGAGCTTCCAGCCATTACAGAGATCCTCCGAGAAAACTACAAAAGAAGCAAAAGATCACTAAGAAACTAAGCATTTAAACACAAAAACTCAAAAACTCAAAAGAAAGCTGCAAGCAAAGGAATCCCCAGCATATTTCTTGAGCGGAGCATGACTGAGGCCCAGCAGCATAGCTGGGCCGTATAGCATGCCATGCATAACCGTAAGAGCCTGCGCCATGGCTTCAAGCCTGAAGAACATACGACCGCTAGACGCGCATATGAGAGAGGGTCAGCGCCATTAAAAATGGACCCCTATAGCATAGCCATGGCATTCATAAGCAAGCATAAAGAATTCTGAAACAATAGCCGAAGAAGCATAGAGACCGCCGAAGAAGCATAGAGAATTCCAAAACAATTTCAATGCCTGATCACTAAATATATATGAGCATTCAGAACATTGAAGAATGTTCTACAATTTCTTGGCATGTTCTAGAATTTTCAGGACATTCTGGAAGCTACCACATCCCCGCCAAGAACTTTCTGGAAGCCACCAGATCCGACGGCCTAGATCGCGTGGGAGCGAATGGACGGCCGAGATCTGGCGGCTTATATATAATGGAACCTTCTGGAAGCCACTCCTAATAATTATATATATATATTCAGATATATATATATATATAATAAGATTAATATACAAATTATTATAAGAACGCGAACATTTCTTTCGTTCAAAACTTGTGCAGTTCTCACCTTTATTTAGAAATTATGCAGTACAATATTTATTTGGTTTAGTCTTTTACTTTAACATCGTTGATCATTACTTTTTGTTATTGAAGGTTCACGTGTTCACAATACATTAAACATCACATTTAACATCATTTATAACTGAAGATGCTTCATCATCACCAGGATGATGTTTTTGTGAATAATATAAATTACGAAATAAATCCAAAAGGACCTCCAATATAGCATCTCTCGACACAAAGGCTGGTGAGTTACCAAGAGTGCTCATCCACCATCCATAAAAGTCACCTAGATTTAGTTCAATGATGTAGTCTTCTTTCATCTGTGCCATCTCTGCACACGTCAAAGGATAATTGCAAATCAAATCAAATGCTAGCTATAATATCACACAACGATAGAATCCACAGAAGCATTATGCCGAGATTAAGGAACATTGATCTCTAAATAATAAAGATACCTTTAATGGACGTGTAGAGAATATGTAATTTGAAAAATGTTTCATTTTAAATATTATATACCGCATTGTTGGAACCAATTAGAAAAGAGATCCATTGACACCAACCATGTCATGCAACGTAACCAATGATGCACTAAACATGTTTGCTAGTTCCCTATTTGCTAGTTCCCTTACACATATATTGGAAAAAGAATCCAACCACCAAAAAAGGCATGGGTAAGTGACATTGGTTTTGGAAAAGCCTTATGTTGAAAGAAAAATAGTCTCCGAGTATAAAGTAGGACATTTAGCATTTAGACATTTACTAAAGAAAGGAGAAACGCATGACAAAGATGCAAAACGCAAGAAAGGCATCACAAATTAACACATGTTCAGAATTGGTTTGTTCAGGCATGGCCCCCTCAAATAAAAACATTGTAGATGATAAAAAACAATCCTATACATTTTCTTTTCATTTTTCATTTTTCATTTTATTAATGGTCCTTGGTTCAAATGCCGAGCTTTTTGTTAAAAAAGATGTTATCATAGATTTAGGAGTTAACTAGAGGTATATGAAAAAATTTGTAAGTATGTCATCATGGTTCATCACTATGCATATTTAATTTAGCATAGGATTATTAGTGCGCTCAAATTTTGCCTTCTAACATTTCAATAAACTATGGACGAATTGAATATTGAATAGTGCATGTGAGTTGAAAACCGTCGATTTTTCAAGGGATGAAATGTATGGCAATTGTTGTTTTTATTCCGTCTTGAGAGCTCCTGTCCACGTATTAGCATATTTGTGGTATTTATATGCTTGTGAAGCTGTTACCGTGTTTATTATAATGCTAACACCATATTCCTGCTTGATCAATTGATACCAATAGACACGTATTGTTATGGGAAGGTAGCGAAAGACACGAATTGTAGAAGGGAAAAAAAAAAAAAAAAAAAAAAAAAAAGACATATCCATGTGAAATTTTGAGACCGATATATGGTAATATATTCCCAGTATTCACACAATATTGCTTTCGAGCATCTACCTTCTTTGCTTCCTTAGCTGCAACATGGGAACAGAGTTGGGACTTAGGAAGAAAATATCGAATGGTTGGGTGAATGCAGTTCTAGTGCTGATAACAAATAACTATAAGCAGGAGACTTACCAGCCTTTTCTTCCTCTCGTTTCTTTGCAGCATGGAGCCTTTGCTGGCGAATTAGAGCCAGACGCTCTGCGAAGTAGCTAATTTAGTTAGTCTACAACAGATAATTAAGAGAATGAACTGTTCAATCCTACTATCATACCAAGGTCTTTCCTTGCTTGTTCAGTTTTGCCATGTTCCTGCAACTTCAAGTACCGTTCATGTGCTCTTTGCTTTTCTATTTCCTCCCTGTCAAATATGTCATTTCAGATCAGCATATTCTCTAAAGTATTTGACAACATATATCACGTAAGTAAACATCTCTTACCTCTCCCGTCTCGATAATTCAACTGGCCTCTCAACCTATCCAAGGACACTATGTCAAAATTGGGCACAAACTAATAGCTGCCAAACCTAATTTCATCATGTAGGTATTGCATTCAAGGGATACTTACATCAACATCTCTTGCCTTTACACTTCTGGGCTTTACCAAGTTGGGATTTTCAATTTCAATGACACATTGAGTACCGTTTTTTTTTCTACAAATGGAAAACAGAAACAGGATGTCAATAAAAATATAAATAGTTTAACAATCTATTCTACAGAAGAACAAATCACCAAATCACATGCATTAACAAAACAAATAGTATTTAATTTAATCCTAAGAAGTACCGTTGTATGCTCCTCATCAGATTCTTCTTCGTCCTCCTGTGACTCGTTTTCTTCATCCTCTTGCTTTTCTTCCTCCTGAATCCATGCCACTATAAATCTCAAGTAAACATCACTGCACCTTATAAGATGTAACTCACTCGAATGATTTCATATCCAATGACTTAGTCAAACAATCAAGGTGATAAAAATCAAATGCTTGAATGAAAAAAAAGAAAAGAAAAGAAAAGGAGTTCTCTTTGAGTTGCAGACATGATGCCCAGATAACCCAGCATTCTAACGGGATATCATTGGAAGGAAAATCAGATGCCAGATGGTCTTAGGGCTGCAGGTATAGAATATGCCAGATAGCTCATCCAATTCATTTTTGGAATTGTCTCCCATAGAAATGTTTGCAGGGAGGAGCCGATTTCATCCCTGGGCAGGTATTTGCAAACATAGAAGGGCGAAGGCATCTAAACGCATTAGTGGAAGGGATGGTTGCCGCCTCTTGCTTTTTGCGCATCGCCTCAATCTCTGGCCTGCTTAGCCACAGAGCTTTCTTTTGAAAAAAATACAAAAGGAAGAGCTTACCTAAAAGAAACTGCTCATTGCCTTAATCTCTAGCCTGCTTAGCCGCAGAGCTTTCTTCTAAAAGCGGTACAAACGGAAGAGCTTACCTAAAAGCTAATGTATGAGTGCTCTGTGCCCTCGTGGCTTGACATAATATGAAAATGTGATGATTCGCCCAGCATAATCCCGAGCTCGGATGAACCCAAGATGACCTGCTCAGATCAAGCTTACATAGAATCGCAAGCTTTGCTTGGAAGCAAAGTTTTTTCACTTCATCATCAACAGCTGGCACCGACACAGCTAGAAACAGCTGAAGCCAGCAAATAAACACCGATATCCAGCAAATCCGGCAGTATTCAAGAACAGGGAAACATGAATTCTTGTCTCGACCCAAACTAGAACACCGGAAAAATGACGAAATGCTGCACAGAATGAATGGCGGCCAAGATCACTAGGAAATGGACGGTCAGGATAGGTGCCCTGGTGACACGAATATTCCAAGGCACAAACCAAGCAGGATTATATATGTTTAGAAAAGAAGAAGAGTGGCTTTGAGATGAGATTGCTTATTACATCTACGTAATAACCATTGGCTTCAAATTACGTCATTATTCCTTCAATATTATTATGCAGAATAAAGTTTCGCGTTTTGCGGAGCGGCGCCGCTAGAGTGCAAATTCCAAATCGTGGCACAACAAAACAGCGGCTTCAATCCGTCGGAGCAAAACATGGGCTTCAATCCGATCTCCGGCTTCAATCCGTCACGGCATCGCCGCCTTGCAGTCGATCTGCATCCACAAAGTGTCGGGCAACCATAGCCAATGGCATGCAGGTGGATATGCACAACCCTAGCTTTTTTTATTGTAGATAAGGATCTTTCTTATATAAGCCGGCGAGCGCCCTGTCTGCTGCAAATCTTTCGACTCAAACCTGCTGCAAATCTTTCGACTCAAACCTGTCTGCTGAAATCTTTCGACTCAAATCTTTCGGCTGCTGCAAATCTTTCGACTCAAACCTGTCTGCTGCAAATCTTTCGACTCTGCTGCAGGTTGTCTATGCTGCAATGAAGAAAAACTCTGTTTTGGTATTTTTCAGCCTTCTAAGATCAAATCTTCTGCTTCTTTCACCTTTTTGAGATCAAATCTTCTACTTCCTCACACAACTGATGCACCACTGAGAGAATTGATGCCCACTGAGCGATAGAATCTGGAAATTTGAAGCCAATGGTTATTACATAAGGTAATTCCCCCTCTCTTGAAGCTTTCCTCGAGGGCATATCCCTCGGCGGCGTCGCCAGACTCGGCGGTGCACTCGCGGCTCCGTCGCTCGTGCGCCGCCTCGTCTGGCGGAGCCGCCTCAGGATATTCCCTCGAGGAAAGCTTCGAAAGGGGGGAATTACCTAGTACTTAAGAGAGCAACATCATAGGATATACTAAATGCGGCAAAGAGATCTTATATAAATGTATAGAGGGCTCTAATTCTTATGTTTTAATACATGTTTAGACCAGTAATAATAATAGAACTGTTAATGGTCACTTGATCTTTTGGTGGGATTTAAGAACAGAATAGAATGGGTTTTTATCATCCGTGGAGACCAATTGGCCTATTTGCAGCTAATGTGGATCTGACATGGAGAGGCTGAAATAGAGTCACTCTACCTTTATGTAACGAAACGACATGGGCTCGCTGCTTCGCGCCCAACAGATGGCTCATTGCTAATGCGGCTCGCCAGTCTGTTTTGCCACCCTCACGTTTGTTTCCTATTTACGAGATTCCAATGTAACTTCAATAATTTACCCAACACTATGTGTTCTTGCTTCCTGCTTTGACATTCAAATTTCAACCTTTAGTTTCTATAGAAATTAACATTGTATTCTTGAGGTGCACATTCTTAAGCTACTCTAGGAGGGATGTTTGATGAATGTGCACACACGTGCAACTATTCATGAGAAGCAAAATAGGAAATGATGGAATCATGCCATCTCCGAAGAATAGAGTTGGCACCTTATCGAACTTTAAAGATGCTGGATAGAAAGTTCTTTTTTATTGTTTTTTATGATGTTGTTGTTATTGAGCAATTGGTAGCATGTGGTGTGGACACAATGTGGAGTGATTATATTTTGTATCACCCTACTCGTCTGAATTTGCTCCTGGTATGGCTCATGCCATTAAGAAGCACGATTTCATTAATTGGAGAAAATAAGCCCATTTTTAGAATTTTAAGCACACCTAATTTGCTCTAGCACGAATACTTTCACCTACTTCTCGAGCACAAGAAACATGAGGTAATTAACATACACATATACATACAAATACACATATACTCGTAGAATCTCAATAATGGCCTACATTGTACACCAATAATTCACATCAATAATTTTACTTCACTATAAAAATGGCTTGACGAGGGGGTAGAGGCCATTCATCTTCCATGTCAATGCCTCGTCCAGAGCACATCCACTCTTTCAAGTGTTACTTGAGCTACAACGATCTGGGCGAATGCGCTAGAAATAGCGTTAAGCTTGATCCATGGCTCTTATCTAAAGCTGATGGACCTGCTAGTGCTTGCAGGAAGCTCACTCGTGTTAAAGTCCACATTTACTGGCTTCCTGATCAGGAGATCTATGAGCTGAATGGCATCACGAGCTTTGATGTTGATGACGAGTGAGTATGCACCTGCTAATAATGTAATTATTATAATGACATGGGTACCTAATAACTAAGTAAGGATGTAATAGCATTCTGATTAAGGATGTAATATCACGTACCTTAACTGAGTATATTGTAACGATGTGCTATCCCACCTCCACTTTTTCTGCAAGCTGTCATTGAATTCAATCATAGCTAAATTCGTCAAGCAAATATGTTTTCAAACATATGCATATTAGTATGAAATAAGTATTATTCTTGTACGTATACAACAGTCTGATACACGTTCAATAATGGTGGTGAAGTCTACCCCAATAATTCACCTCAATCATTCCACTTCACTATAAAAGCTACTCACTTCGGGGCTAAATTTCATTCATCCCCCATGGATTTCTCGCCTTCTTCGGTTCACCACATTGAGGCGATCAAGTGTTCAATGAGCCACTCAGATCTTGTTGGTTGCCTTGACAGGCATCTTCTTCTTGATCCCTACCTGCGAAGAAAAGCTTTAGGCGCTGAGATTCATTGCCCTGCGTCAATTCGTGTTATGATCCATCTGATCTGGCTTCCTGAGCGCATGAGCTATGAGATATCAGGGATCACTACGACAGATCCTGAAGATGAATGAATCACCTGTTTGGCATTGTATAGTGTAAGAGCTCTTGTGTTGAGATGAAAAACACAAAGCCCAATGAATAATAACTAGTGTATTGTAAGGTGCATGTCATGTATGATATAGTAATTATGTAAAAGAGCATTGCATACCTCAAGAGTTCTCATCCTCGTCGTTAGCTTCTTTAGCCACTAATTCTTGCAACTGAGACCCCACACTACTGGGGATCACCGCTGACAACGGCCTGGTCCCTACGGCCCAACCATAGTCTATCGTTTTCAAATGTTGGTAGCGTGGCGGGTCATTAGGATTCGGTCTCCAATTCTTGCTCCAGCAATCCCTATACTGCATTGCATATGAGGTACCCTTTCTTGCAACAGGCTCAAACCAAGAAACAAACACCTCTTCATAGTGAGGGAGATTAGGGTCCTCTACTGGGTCCTCTTCCGCAAAGGCCATCCACGTCGGGCAGTTATCATGTGGCCTGATCAGCAAGAGCATTCCTTTCTTCACATCTTGGTAGGGGTCGAATATTTCAACAGGGTTCTTGGGTTTACCAGAGAAAGGCCCGACATAATGAGATGCACCAATGTGTTCATCCACCAATAAGTTGTCGGGTTCTTCTAATGCAGTTTGTCTCGTGCTGGGCCAGAAATCCTGAATGACAGTTCTACCGGGCTGAACGTCCCCAAGCACTCGCAACAAGGTGGACCAGTAGTCAATAACTTCATTCATATATGTGTTAGACCATGAGTTATCGCCGGCTCTAGAAATAGCTGCCCAGTGCATCATGTACTTGGCAATTGAAGCTCTCAAGGCACCTATATCTGTCAAGCTCGATATGGTCGCATCGACCTTAGGTGACCCTCTAGGAATCATAGGTAAGCCTTGGGCATCCTCCTTCCACATTTTAATTCCCTTTTCAGGTAGCCACTCCCTATGCCCTGGCCTCATCTTGTAGAACATTAGTGGCCATCCATCATTCATGCAGAACTTGAAGAGTAGAGGTTCCAAATGACCACATAAACGGTCCTTCTTATCAGGGATAAAACCTTTCACGAATTCTTTCCAGTTGGGAACCTCAGACACAAGGTAGGGCATAGGAGACTTTGAACTACACTGCCTGAAGAGTTGCATAAGCTCCGGAATAGTTAATGCATCTGATCTTCTCAATAGAGTAGAGTAGTTTCCAAAGAGGGCATCTATGTCATCGTGGGTGTGTCCAACCATCATGAATCCCAGTTGCACCTGATCGAAGACACCTAACCAGACCAAGTATGACAAGTAAGAGAAAAGATACATGTTCTTGTTTTGTCCTGAGCAATTGTCTAGCTGCAAGTAAAGCCTCCTAGGCAACTTCTTCGGTATCAGAGGGCCCTTGATAGGAGGCATAAAATCATTTCTAGTGCCATTCACCATTTTTGTCCTAAGGGCTTCCGTGTTCATGATTGCTCCACCCCGCCAGCCTTCCTTGATGATCTCAGTATTTCTCAAATGACCCCATTGTCCTCGATTGATTCTCTAGTGTTTTCAAGGTATGATTTAAAGATCCCACATGAAAATTAATCATCCGCCGAGGTCCAAATGAGAAGTGGCCCAAAGCACCTACACCATGCCCATGCATGAGAGCACCAAGAAGACTCACCTTCAACCGCTCACCCCTCCATACACATTTTGCTAGCTTCTCCGCACGAGGAACCATCGCCTTATTCTGATCCATCTTATCATGTATAATGGTTAAGGCATTTTCAGGAGATCGATGAGACAAAGCTCTCCACGACCACCAGAGACTCTGCCGAGGAAAGTTGAGTCAGTCATGTGAGATTTCCTTTCCACGGCGAGCTCTCTTCTTTCTCTTGGATCCCTAGTCTTGGCAAGTTTCTCCTTTATCACAATACAGGTATTACACTTAGAAAATGCTATCCTTTTGGCGATTGCTACCTCAGAGTGGTTCTCCTTCCATGTTGACAAGAAGGACGATTGAGAAACATGTTTTCCTGTCATCTCGTGGACGGTTATATCTACCTCTTGATGTATGTCCTTTTTGGTCAAGATGGAAGGTAATCTCTTCACATTTTCTCTAGTTCCCCCACTCGTAACCTTTGAGCGGTGTGGCATAGTTTCAGCATTTTCATCTATGTACATAGATAGCACAGCACCTCCGGCCAGTGTATGAGACCTTGGCTTCATGGACCCGGAGTTTCCATGCTCCGCAATCCTGTGCCCTTCCATAAAAAGCTTCCTCCATTTGTAAAATGTAGAAACTGGGATACCTATGCACTATGCCATGCCTTCACACAGACTTCCCTGTTGTTCAGCATTAGCTTTTTCACACATCCATTCTTTGAACAAAGATCTAGCATGTTGTACGCAAAAGTCGTACGTTCTGAGCTTTTCATGTTCCAGTAGAAGGTCCTCATGGCGGATACCTCCTTAACTGTGAAATTAGCACAACATCTCTTCAAGCAGCACATCGAGGACCTGAACTGCAAGATAGCTTCAGGTGTGGTTTTCCTTTCACCTTTTTTTGGGGTCGAGCGTCCTCTCGCCTTCCTGTTCACCATGTGGTACTGTCTTTTTTTTGTAACTCCAGCCTCCGGTCTGATGGCGTAAGCTTCCTTCTCGACCTCAGTCTCCTTCACGGCCGTAACTAGGCTAGAAACTGGAATACTGTCAACGAGAACCAATGCTATTGGCCATCTCACCAAGTCATGCATCTGTGGCATTTCTGCACAAGCCTGACAGAGCATAGAAATCTTCTCGGGCATTGGCAACAAAGTCATAACAGAAACCCCTATCCATGCTTCACCCAACTTCATGTCAGATACGGCATCGTTTGGATCTGCGAAAACGATGACACCTGTACCATAAGGCAGTTTGCAGCACTCGTGCAGCAACTCACATGTCTTTTCCACTAGTTTATCCCTGGAAATCCCCTGCAATTCAATTGGTTCACTGTTTCCTTCACAGCCATTTACTGGAACTTGCCAATTTATCCGTTTGATCTGACCAGGTGGTGTGCTAACATCGGGTGCTGGAGTGATTTCATTCTGAACGTCGCTTTTGGACCAAAGAATGAAGCTACCAACAGCCTCCTCTAGGTGGTTCAATTCCGGTTCTGGAAACGGCAGTGGTATCTGTCCATCAAAGACAACTACAAGAGAAACTACTATCAATTCGTCTGGCACGGGGACGTTGTGGTGATTTTTGAAGTTATGCACTCTGCCCTCAGCCACCTTCTTCCCCAACAGGTAGAAAGACTGTAGAACTTCCATCCTGAAGAAAGTCAACACTGCTCGTCAACATCGCGATGGCGATCCGTTGGACCTCATTAGTAGAATAAATGCACATAACTCAAAGGCCAAAAGGGACGACAGAATACCGGAGGAAGATCACGAAGGCGATCCTGATGAGCACATCGGTATAAATGACAGAAGCAGAAGACACAGATAGGCCGGGAAGATCGCGAGGGCGATCCATCGGACCTCTATGGTGGACCTTCAATCCTTCAAATCTACCTACAAACTTGGTCTAATCTAACTAACCATTTAAAAACCACTTATCTACTGGACTCACCTCGACAAGATCGCAATCGCGATTAATTGGATGTAATCTCGCGTCGCTATATAACTGCTATGCTCCGGATGAACGCAGTCACGATTCTTTCAGGCAGACATCCGAACAGGTCGATCTGAGCAAAAAATAGATGCTTGAGTAAGTCTCGCAAATCAAATGTCTATGTGAATATTAATTGCAGCTGTTATTTCCTATCGAAAATTGCCTGTCAGTTAATTAAAATGAGACATGTCGTGCATTGAACATCTGAGAGCATAACCAATAGCAGAACCATTAGCAGAACCATTAGCAGACCCACTATGTTACCGTGATATTCCCTCACTATCAATTAGTCCGAGAAATGAACAATTCAATTGGGCCTCGCTAACCAGATTATAAAGATCCCTGAACAGCATATACCAAGAAAGAGATGGTGCCAATACAGTGAATTACGTTATGGTTGTGAAGGCACTATTATAACCTATACATAAACAACAAATCGAAAATCTCTCCTGAATTCGATAACTTCTAGCTGCATAGACAGTAAGGCATTAGGATTTTGTACCCCAGTAGCTTAAAGTAGGCGAGCGCCTGCAATATGAGCACTATAGCCCTGAAGAACAGATCGAGCGGCTCCAAGAACCCAACAAGCGCCCAGACGAGAAGAACGAGCGCCTTCCAGAACACCCTGCTCGATTACAAACTGGAAATCCCGCCCTCTTCAGCGAGCGCGAAATTCAAGTTTTAAATTGAAAATCTGTTGTCTCTTTCAGTCCTTCAACCGCGCTCCAGAGGCGTCTTAATTTTGGTTCCGTAGGACCTTCATTACGTACACTTTTTGAATTGGGAGGTGCACGACCAGAAGTACCTCTTGTCCGGAAAATGCCACGTTTACAATAAAGTTGTTGGGTGTCCATAAATACGGGCGGCTGCATTAATGGCGGGTATTTATGATCGCCGGCCGTATTAATGGCTGGCATTTATGGCGTGTCAGGTCCCGCACGTGCCGGATTAATTTAATCTGGCCTCCCCGAGCAGTATTTATTCTCGCGATTCCTTCGACTTTCATTCCGCCCGATTCTCGTGGCGCCTTCCAGCGATTTCCGCCGACTCCTCAAAGCCCGACCCGAGAGAGTCTACGAACCCGTTTTTGAAAGCTTCCAGCCCGCATCCATGGCACCAAAAGCCCACCTCGAGAAAGGTAAGTTCCAACCCCTCACCTCAAAGATCGGTGGGCGCGTTTCCTTCGATAGTGCATGTTTAATTAGACTTTTCACCTTTTACTAATGTAGTCATTAGAAGATCTGGAACTCAACAGATCGATGCCCGATCCCGGCGAGTGGAGTTGGACGGATCGCGTCGCGATCCTAACGACCGACCGGTTGCATCGCGGCCGCGATCGTGTTGAGTGGTCAACAAGATCGCGGCAAGCGATCTTCATGAGAGCACGACTGCTTGACCCACATCTTCTGAATCACTCATGAGGATCGGCGCTCGCGATCGCCGTCAGTTTCATGAAGACGCATCAGCGATCCCCGTTGATTTTACTAAGAATTTGGGCATTAGGGAATACTGACACACCTCTTACTTGCAGCTCTGGATTTGTATCGCGGCCCAGACGTTGAACCCAATAAGATCATTACACCCTCAAATGAAAGAAAGTGGTGCATCAAAATTGCACAAGCAATTCCACAGACGAAAGGCGACCGCCGTAAAGACCTCTGCTTGTTCCTAAGGACTGGCAAGAAGGCCGATGACATACAGCAGATAGGAATTGCAATCGCTATGTGGGAAGGAACAAAGAACAATGTCCAAGACGCTATTATATGCAGCGTAGAGGATACACAGAATTTGCAGTTCATTGAGTATGTCCTTAAATGGACAAACTATGATCCCTCCCTCATGGCAGCCAGCAAGTTAAACAAGCCGGCCACTGGAAAGAATGTTCCGACCAGTGCGAAAGGATACGGCTGGGTACTGCAGTCCTATGATTCTCTGTCTCTGTCTGGAATAACGGGTAATAGGGATATATTGTCTGGCTTCTCGACATGCAGAAAAGGTTTGCAGGCAGATAAGAAACCACCAAGCATTGCACTGAAAGCCAAACGAGATGAGAAGATGCCTTCTGTAATGGACACGAACTGGTTAAGGGCTCAGGCGAAGAAAAAACATGTGAAGCCCGTATCTACAGCAGAGGCCTCTACCGAACCCAGAGCCCTCTCCGTGGAGCCTGTTTCCACTGCCCAACCATCTGCTGTTATAGATCCTGCTCAACCTCTGGCTATTTGTGCTCCCCCTACTGTGCCTAAAGATTCTACCATCCCAAAGTTCAGAATCAACCTCCGCAAACTCAATACTTCTGATAGCGCAGAACCTTCTTCTTCCAACACCCCCCCTTCCACCTCAGGTGCTGCATCGTCCAAGAGGCTAGCATTTCCTATTGCTTCTGAACTGCCGACCGAGCTCAAATTCAATCCTGAAGAAGAACGCAAATTGGCAGAACAAACTGCACAGAAGCTTGAACAATTCAAACGGTTCTACCCGCTTGGTGTGAACTGGTTTATCAAGGTTTCAATATTCGATTGCGAACCAGCTCCTGCTAACCTCACGCATCGAATGCGTTCAAACGACCACGTGCAGACTCTCGTGAAGAGTTTCAAAACGTATCCTACGGAGGTGCTCATGCCGGCCGATGTTGTCCCATTCGACCCCATTACCAGGTGATTGTTATTGTTCATGATTTTTGGTGTGTGGCTTCTTAACTTACAAGTATACGTTACATCAGGAAAAAGATCACGTGGAATACAGAGGCTGACCCGAAGGGCAAAAAATTTTGGATAATATCTGGTAACCACAGTATATGTGCAGCTCAGTTGCTATGCGGTGTTGTTGGAGAGCTGGAACAGCGGCTGGAGTTTGCTAAAGCCTACGCGAAGAGAAGAACAAGAGTGCTTAATGGAAACTTGACAGATAGAGAATACATTGAGTTGAGCATTCAGTGCAATGAAGTAATCGCTAACACTGTATATAGAGAGCCATTGTTAGAGAAGCTCCAACAACGGCATCAACATAAAGCGTATGGATGTCCTCCTCAAGGTCCCATTGGCACTGCCACCACCTCCGCATGGAAGGTATTTTTATTAGCCCAGCTCAATGACATCGCGGCCGCGATTTTCCTAACCATTTGTTTTGTAGGACTTCCACGAGATAGCTACCACAACGTTAAAGGTAACGGAGCTAAAGGACGAGAAGCAATTTATTTTTATGGAGGAGCGGGTTTTCAGAAAGTTAATGGAAGTGGCCAACAGATGGGTCAACAAGAAGATTTGTGATGAGCATGGAGATTTTCCTGATAAGCCCTCGAAGGACTTCTTCAACAAAACCTGGTTAAGATACCTTCGAGGCATGTCTAATGCAGAGGCTTCTCAGCTACTCGATGAGATTTTGGAAGGAAAGACATACGTTAAGGTGCAAAGCGGATATCATGGCAGGTTTAATTGCCAGCAGCGCGCCATTGATATTAGAAGCCTCAGCTTCATGCGGAAAGAGATTTTGTCATATGCTTCCACGCTGCTTCAGAAAGATTACACTTTTTGGGAGGAGTTGCTTTCTGACTTTCCTGCTTTCACGGAACAGCGGATTCTGGATATATCTGATTCGGATACAGAGTACGTGAAAGCCAATTACAATAAGGAACATGTTGTGGGTAATTTGCCCGTTGCATTTCTAGAACCCATTAGATCGATTTTGAAACCTGAAGAGGCTATCAAGATCAAGGAGAAGAAAAATGTTGTGCATGCTGTAACAAAGGAAGGGATTCCCACCTCCACTCCAGTGTCTGAGAATGCTACTATGGTGTTCATAGACTTTAGAGGATTCTCTGCATTATGGACGTGCAAGAAATATATGGAACTCTTCACAAGAATATCCAACATGACAACTGCTAACATTTATCACCTTGTGATTCTGATGCGGTCTGCGAATTTGCCAGATTGCTTGTACAGCCAAAAACAGATTCAAGGCG
The DNA here is from genome assembly GCA_021234155.1 of Isoetes taiwanensis. Lineage (NCBI taxonomy): Eukaryota > Viridiplantae > Streptophyta > Lycopodiopsida > Isoetales > Isoetaceae > Isoetes > Isoetes taiwanensis. The sequence goes on from JAJEKV010000094.1 coordinate 3,848,607, forward strand.
GGTCCCATATTTCTGTAGGTACATATGACGAGCCGGGATGGGTGAACAAGAAAAGGGTGAAGGAATATCAGTATTACATCACCCATATGTGCATTAACAGAAGTGACTCCAGGGTGAACGCGATTATGCCGGAGCTGGAGCTTCGTTTCACACATGTGAGCACTGCACCACAGAAGACGCCCTTGCCACCAATGCCTGTCAGTGGTGACGAAGCTACTGATGAGAAAATGAAGAAGAAATGGCATACATATTTCACGGGTAAACCCAGGTACAAGTTTGTCGGAATGGAAGGTGACCACGTGATGAAGTGCCAGTTGAAGACATCATATGCCTACTACCTGGTTGACAAGCTTGTGCCGAAGGATGGTTGTGTTCTTGATTTCTTCTCAGCAGGTACTGCTTCTCGTGTCGCCTTAATACAGGGAAAGAAGAGTATTGCTTTCAAAAGCCAGGGTAAAGTGTGCCGATTTCTGAGGGCTTTCCTGGATAAGCTCGAAAAAATGGTCAGACAGGGCGCTGGGGAGACAGATGACGAGGATAAGGCAGAGGCTGAGAATGATCCTCATGCGATCAATTTAAACATTACCCAACGAACAGATATATCTAACATCGATTCAATCTTGGATCAAATGGATGAGAAAAGCTACGAGGAAAGAATGCAGGAAACGAAAAGACTTCTGGAGGCTACTGAGAAAGGTATTTCTGCGCTAGAGCCCGTGTTTCAAAAATTGGGGGCTTTAAATGAAAAATTTGATGCCTACATGCCTTTCTTGACAGGCGGGTCGAGTTTCGAATACGTAGGCATGGTCGGGGACCCTGCGGATCAAGAGGGTGAGCCATCAGGCACACAAGAGCATCAGGTTCCAGCAATGAAAAAAGCCAAACTCTTCCATGCACCCGATATCGCATGTCCTGAGCAGAGTGGCGCGTATGTCGAAGGGACCCCCATGGATACTGACACTGAAGGACCGGATCCACATGTCCAACGCCTTGCGCAGGCCATGTCTGTAGAAATCCCAGATAAAACAGGCTACACTGAGATGGACACAGAAGATCTTCTCCAAAGGGGGCAGGAACATGTAGATAGGATAGCTGTCGAGCTAGGTGTTGTACCTGAGAAAGTATCGGAAACCCAGATGGACTAATTTCTGCCCATATGGCAAAGGAATGTACATTGAAATGTTTGAGGAATACAATTTACAATGCTTTGAGTTTACTATTTCAGTTTTTTTTGTCTATGCATTCCTTGACACGACAACTCACAATGTTCGCCACCGCGATCCTCATTATCACTTTCAATTCTTTTTATCCTTGTGTAGAGCTTAACGGAATTGTAATATTACATCCATGGGCTGGATAGGAAGCTTCAAATTTGCGCCGTGGCGATCCTGCTGAGTGTTTTCACTCTTTCTTGTGGACCGCTCTTACTCGCGAAGGAGCTTGGGCTAGCCTTATACATGTCAATGTCGGATACATCGCTGGTTGTGCCCAAAAAGCATCGGAAAAAACGTCAACTTTTACTCCGCTGCAACCATTTGCGGTGTTTTATAGACACCCAAGAACCTATTTCATGCTAAACGAGAATTCCGAAATTCTCTAATTAATTAAATCGTGCTTTAAGATGTCATCTAGGTTCTCTATTCCTAATCTTCCTCCTGATCTCTTGGTGCTGGAGTTTCTTATCAATTGCTAATAGTCTGGGTACTCATTTAGCCCATTTTGTTGTTGATAGAGCTAAAATTTGTGTCATGTGGTAAGACGTTAAACTGCCATACCCAAGGTCACGGGTTCAACGCCTCATTGTGAAAGTGGCCATGCAATGTAAAATTGGTGGGGGAAGGACCCACTTCAGCAATGTAAAGTGGTGGGGGCAGGACCCATCTGGGTGTGTTGTAAAGTGTCACATGTTCGATAGGACGCTGCCTTGTGGCGTGACGTTAAAATCTCTTCTTCTTCTTCTTCTTCTTCTTCTTCTTCTTCTTCTTCTTCTTCTTCTTCTTCTTCTTCTTCTTCTTCTTCTTCTTCTTCTTCTTCTTCTTCTTCTTCTTCTTCTTCTTCTTCTTCTTCTTCTTCTAATCGTGGTCTTCCAGATTGTGTGGTTGTGAAAAGTGGCTCTATCTTTTCGAAGTATGCCTTGCAATTGCTCAATGGTCCTCAGCTTGCTGACTTGTTTCCTAACTTGCTTTATTCGCAAATTTTTGTGCTAAGAGAGATCGCCCTGCAATGGTCCCTTCTTCCTCCGTGCCTCCTACCTCTGTTGTGTCGCCTTTACCTTCTGTTGTCCCTTCTACCAATCCTATTGGCACCTCTGTTGTTGATATTCCATCTACTGCTAAAACCTCCATCCCACAAAAGATTGTGCATACTCCCAATTTTGATGAGGATGCTAGGGCCAAATTACAGAAAATCCAAGAGATGCAAGAACGACAAGAAAGTGTCCAGGAGCATCATGAAAATGCCCAAGAAGGATGGCAAAATGTGAATTAGAAAAGAGCTGCGCGCAACAAGGATAGTCAACATGCCTCTAATGCTATGAATGAGTCTGATACTTTGCGTGGAAGGGTGGAGCAGAGAGGAGGCTCTCCTTGCCAAGTACCCACCAACAAAATAATGGGGGTAGAGCAGAGAGGAGGATCTCCCTCACCAAATGTTAAATAAAATAATGGAAGGGTGGAACAGAGAGGAGGCTCCCCCTTGCCAATTTCCAAAACGATATGGGCTGACCTCCCTTCCGAATCAGGCGAGATAGATATGGTTGATTCTAGCTCTATTGGTATGGAGGTGGCACATAATAAAAGGGCACATGAGCCTTTTGTCTTGGAATGTGAAGGGAGTGTCTTCTTCCCGAGTAAAAGGAGCAGATTATCTTCTTTACTTGTCTAGATTTTCTACTACCTTTTGCTGCCTTCAAGAGCATAAATGTCGTCGAGGTGATGTATATAAAGTAGCTAATATGTTTGGACGTGACTATAATGTCTTGGCGTCTGATGCTGATGCATCTAAGGCTGATATGCTCATTACATGGAAGTCCTCTGTGGATGTCACTTTTACTCAAACATATAGGTTTGGGTAAAAATGGGATTTGATAAATGTCTATGCTCATAATAGAACTCGCCAGCATGGTGCTTCGTGGGCAACTGTGAGGTGTAAAATTCTTCATCTTCGGTAGAATGTTGCATGGTGGCTAGTTGGAGACTTTAACATGATCGAGTTGGAAAAGGATAGAAGAGGTCGAGGTTCTGAAGTGGTGCAAGGGTTCGAGCGGGAACAATGGTTACGCCTTTTATATAATTGTAAGCTTATAGAGATTGATGGTAATCAGTCCTTCATAGGTAATAACTCCATAAAATGCCTGTTTTTAAGAGCCACTTTATATAATTTGTCATTACAAACACTCAAAGCCTCCAATATGGAAGAATTTTAGAATCTGCCAAAAGTTTTAGAGGAATCTTTTAAACGCATTTCTCAAATAAGTGCGTTTCATTTTAAACATCGTTAAAAGTCCAAGGTAAAAAGTTTGTATTCAAGACAAATTTAAAGTTTTTTTTTTTAAATGGATCACACTCTAACCCTTGCGAGGCTTACATTCGCTCACTTTACTCATCCCTCTGAGAGACGGTGGGTTATTGTAAAAGTAAGCATGCCCTAATATTATTATTGTAAAAGTAAGCGTATCACAACGAATCAAAAAACAAAAAGATAAGCATATTATTGATGGTACATTAAGAAGAGTGATAAAAGAGGATTATTAGAATGCACAAAATACAAGTACCTCACCATAAAATAGTCCATGGTATGTTATGCAGAGAGGTGCTTTCTTGCAATAAGCATTCACACATTTGATTCAAAGGTTTGTATAAACATCATGCAAATTTGGAGAGCTAAAATGAAAATTAACACACTCTTCCAGATTCGTCCCTCTTAGGAAAACAAAAAAGGACATATTAGATAATCTACAGTCATATTCATGAATGAAGAAATCACATGTATACATAAGATATGTGTGAAATATCAATAATATCTATCAATCACATCACCATTAGTTACTATCTGTTGATCTGCAATTTGTTGCATGTCACCCTTATTTATTCACTTATCTATTTAATTGCACTTCTTGCATCTAGTCCGTTCAAATTGGACAGCAGAATTAATAGTGGAATTGGAGGTATAGGCTTTGCAAATGCAATCAAATCCATAATCAGAGCCAAACAAATTGCCTTGTAGGCAGCAGTAACGATTGACGGCAGCAACTGTAGAGTTGCAAATGTCATTGATGGCTTGAGCCTCAGGGAAGCACTGCTCAGTAAGAGAACTAGGATAATCAATAGCATGCAGCGTTAATGGCATGGCAAAGAACATCACCATGCTTATATAAATGGCCAATATCATCACTAATTTTTCCATGTCTGCTTCTTTAGGATGCCTGATATACAACACCACATTCTGGCCTGTTTATTCATCTGCTAAGAAATGGTTGGTGAAATTGGGATGTCTTTTTCAAAGATGAACCACATCCCAAGGTGAATTGGGATGCCCTCTTCACACAATTTCAACCCACCATTAATGTATCTCTTGCTTTTTCTTTACCACCAGCTGAACTTTCATTTCCATCATTTTACAGTCCATGTAAGGGAGGAATATCACATGTTTGAGTTAGAATTGAACCTTGGATAAACAATTTCGAACCTTGACTTTCTTATTTATGGAAGACATGGAGGTAGTTGTTTAATAAAAGACTTGGATGTTTGGCATAAATCCAGAAAGTCAATAATCATTGGTCTTGGATCTGTGGCTCTTAATTCAACTTTATATTAGTAAACAATGGGTAGAAAACATGTGTTTAAGGTTTATAAATTAGAGGATAAACACCATAAATAAAAAATGCGCATAAGACCATGTTAGCAATTATCTCACATAAAGGGTTAGTTGAGCAGTACTATCATTATCATGCACAGAAGTCTCAAATCTTTCGAAGCAATAACGTTTGCCCTTAAAGATTTGGATGATGTTCATTTACATGATCCCCCCCTCCCCCTCCAAAAAAAAATCCATGTACTGTATAGCTTGAGATTAATGCATAGTTGCTTTGTTAGTTTTAAGTTGAATGTGTGGTTACAACATTCTAATGCCACGTTCTTGAGAAGCTAAATGTGTGATTACAATGTTGTAATGCCATCACCAAGTAAAATGGTGCCTCATAGGGAGATATATTGAATGGTCTAGATACATTCATTTTTGCTCTTTAATGTAATAGAGTTTTATTTACCAACATCCTCAACTAGTTTTCAGCTCTTCAATTATGCAGATCGATCCGACGGATCGCGATTCTCGAGCCAGACGAGCATGCAAGAGTTGCATGCGTTGCCTGCATGCATTGCATGCATTTCGGGCCTCTCATCCGGTTAGGGGATCGCTATTTCTTCCACGCATTAAGCCTTCACTTCTCATCGGGCGCTTCTCTTAGCCAGTGTTGTTTCGAGTTATGTTCTATGCTCTCATGCGGAGGGGCTTCCTCTTGCATGGGTTGACCTTTCGTGGCATTTCCTATCATTCTTGTTTCTCTTGACCTGACCTTTCTGGCGTATCCCTTCTGGCGTTTCTTATCGTTCTCGGTTCTCTTCTACCTTGGCCTGCGTTGACCTTTCTGGCGCATCCCTTCACGGCGTTCCTATCTTTCTCGTATCTCTTCCTATCCTTCTCGTCTAAACTTCTACCTCGGCATTCCTCCACTATGGGGCAATTCTTGAGCCTTCATCTCGGATCGACGGGAAGTTCTCTTCTTTCGGGCGTTGTTGTGTCATGCGAGTCGCAGCTCGAGAATGCAGATCGATCCGACGGATCGCGATTCTCGAGCCAGACGAGCATGCAAAAGATACATCGTTACTGCATGCATTGCATGCATTTGAACCCTCTCATCCGGTTAGGGATCGCTATTTCTTCACGCATTAAGCCGACTTCTCGCCGGTAGCTTTCTCTTCGCCCAGCAGTGTTTCAGGTTATGTTCTATGCTCTCCTCCCTCCCTCCCTTAAGTATTTTGTTTATATATGTTGTTGTTAAGCGTGGCACGGCGCTTTAATCGACCCTCGCTTTTTCGAGTTTTTGTTCTTCTCTATTGTGTTTTGTGGTCTTATGCGGGTACAGGGGCGTTGCACGACGTTGGTTTCTTTTTGGAGCGTGGGTTTTTTGGGAAGTTTAGCAGCCGGCGTTGTCTAAGCCCACTGCCTAGGGCTTATCGCTAGGGTTTTTCCTCGAAAACCCGAAAGGGCGGGGTTTTTTAATCCCGGCGATAAGCCCTAGGCAGGTACACTAGCCAAACATCTATGATATATTTTTGTATTTTGGGGTCCAGGTGTTTATGACCGGATATTCCTGTATTTTTGTTTTTGGGTAGCTTGCGATATCGCGACTACCCACTCTCTACCATTGTAATTACCTTCTTTGGGATGAATAGAAAAGCCTGGGCGTTGTTGTGTCATGCGAGTCGCAGCTCGAGAATTTAGCAACATCTTCAACATGTGTCTCTGTCCTAGACAACTCCAGGTTGAAAAGCTTGAATTAAGACTTAAACAATAGGCAAACTTTACTAATTTTAATTTAATTTAATTTATTAGGATAATCAATAGCATGCAGCGTTAATGGCATGGCAAAGAACATCACCATGCTTATACCAATGGCCATCATCATCACTAATTTTTCTACGCCTGCTTCTTTAGGATGCTTGATATACAACACCACATTCTGGCATGTTTATTCATCTGCTAAGAAATGATTGGTGAAATTGGGATGTCTTTTTCAAAGATGAACCACATTCCAAGGTGAATTGGGATGCCCTCTTCACACAATTTCAATCCACCATTGATGTATCTCTTGCTTTTTCTTTACCACCAACTGAACTTTCATTTTCATCATTTTACAGTCCATGTAAGGGAGGAATATCACATGTTTGAGTGAGAATTGAACCTTGGATAAACAATTTCGAACCTTGATTTTTCTTATTTATGGAAGACATGGAGGTAGTTGTTTATAAAAGACTTGGATGTTTGGCATAAATCCAGAAAGTCAATAACCTTTGGTCTTGGACCTATGGCTCTTAATTCAACTTTATATCAGTAAACAAAGGGGAGAAAACATGTGTTTAAGGTTTATAAATTAGAGAATAAACACCATAAATAAAGGATGCGCATAAGACCATGTTAGCAATTATCTCACACAAATGGTTAGTTGAGCAGTACTATCATGCACATAAGTCTCAAATCTTTCAAGGCAATCACAAATGTCCAGTTGGATGCTGCCTAGTGGCGTGACGTTAAAATACTATCTATCTATCTTGAAAGATTTGGATGATGTTCATTTACATGATTCCCCCCTCCCCCTCCCAAAAAAAAATCCTTGTACTATATAGCTTGAGATTAATGCATAGTTGCTTTGTCAGTTTTAAGTTGAATGCGTGGTTACAACATTCTAATGCCACATTCTTGAGAAGTTAAATGTGTGATTACAATGTTGTAATGCCATCACCAAGTAATATGGTGCCTCATAGGGAGATATATTGAATGGTCTAGATACATTGATTTTCGCTCTTTAATGTAATAGAGTATATTTAGCAATATCCTCAACTAGTTTTCAGCTCTTCAATTATTTAGCAACATCTTCAACATGTGTCTCTGTCCTAGGCAACTCTAGGTTGAAAAGCTTGAATTAAGACTTAAACAATAGGAAAAAATTATTAATTTTAATTTAATTTAATTTATTTCTATTGCTTACATGGGCCTCGAGAGGCCATGGAGCATATGAACAACGTTTTACAGCTTTAATAGTAGGGAACGGTGTGCGTCCACTGCCCTTATGTATGATCCTAATGTCATTGGTGGCATTGATAACTCTATCTTTTCCAATAGAGTTCTTACTTCGTGCTTTTCACTTGGCCAGTTTGCATCCTCTAAGCCCCATCACTTCCCATGTCACCAAGTTTTTCTGCCAATTCGAATTTCCCATGGCTTGATGGGATAGACGACTTGAGTTTTGTCCCTTAGCTCTGTTAAAGAAATGTTTTGGCACAAATCTTTGGGATCTCAATCCTTGTTTCCGGTGAAGTGTTATGGCACAAAGCTTTGGGATCTCAAGCTTCATATGCCCACCATAGCCATAGCATGGGTCGGAAATCGAACAACCATAGCCACAGTAAAGGGTTTGCATGCTGGTGACTACCTTTATCAGGTTAATTCAAGAATGTTATACCTAATTGTCATTCTTCATTAGAATGGTTGCCACATGGCAACCACTTATTAGACTCTAAACAAGAATGCTTACCACCTTACCTTGACGTTACTCCTACATGAATTTATTTTACGTCTTTCCATCAATATTCCTCGAAAACCCTTTGCGGCGGGGTTTTTTTTTTTAACCCGGGCAGCAATACGCCTGTTGCGCTCTTGTGTTGCGTCCCATAGGTTGATTGGCCTCCATGGATGATAAAAAACCATTCAATTCAATTCAATTCAATAATAAAAACAGTTGAGATCGAAAAATAAACAGAAAATGATTTTTCTGTGCTTTTGTAGATAAAGAAACATAAAAAGGGGGTTTGTAAAGAAACTAAGAGGACTTTCTAAACCATTAAACAATACCTTGATATAAGGTTTACATTTGCCAATCATTTGCCTTGCTTTGCTAATAGTTTGCCCTTGTTATACACCCATGCTAGTCCACCAAGATTAACGTCCAAGACCACACCCCCGAGCTACCATATTCATATCAGCCTCTTCTTTTTTTGATAAATTTAATCATGGAATGGAGCATTCACTTTGTTGAGATCTCTTCAACCTTCCAAGCACAAGTACAACAACATTTGTTAGCATTTTTGAAGAAGAGATTGAAGATAGATCCGTTGAAGATGTCAGGGACATTGAGGATTTGCAACCAGAAAGTGCTTAGAAACCCCATTTGCTTTTCCACGTGTTGTCATATGCTCTTTGCATTCCAAATCCGGTCCTAACTGCATGATCGAACATTATTTTTTCATATTCTGTTCCTTGTATTCTAAATATGGCCCTAGCTGCATGATCAACCAATATTTTTTGTAGCTATGAAGAGAAGCAAAAAGCAAATCTTATCCAATGATGTGGCTAATGGTCGTAGACCTACTAGAACTTACTTTAAGCTTAATTGCAAGTAATTGGAGGATGATGAGTTCAAAGTTGATTATAGTCGAGTTTGGTCTCGGGCCTTCTCACCTCGTAGGGGCATGTCTGGGATTGTTGTAGCATTGTCAGCAGTGAAGTCATTTGCAAGAGAATGGGGGAGAGTCAGAGGTGCTAAAGCTAGAGGACTCTTGACTGCGTTGTCAAAAGAATTAGAACAACTCCATGCTCATGGCTCTACTAGTGGAATTAGAAAAAAGGAGTTTCTATCTCAAATCAAAACCATAGAAACTATAAAAGCTACTGAAGCCAAGGTAAAGGCATGATTGCAATGGTTCAAGGATGGAGATAGATGTACCCAGTTCTTTTTTGTCGCTGCAGGAAGGTGGAAACTTGCCATTTCTATACATTCTTTGGTGTTGCGTGATGTCTCTCTTATCTCTAATGCATATTAAGCAGTATCTTCATCAGCACTTTTCTTCATTCTCTGCGTGACGTCCATTTCCCTTTCAAAAGGATATGTAATCGGCTGTGTTGACTAAGGTGCGTTGCATTATTTCTGAAGACCAGAAGTTGCTTTTTGAGTCCAATATCGTGAAGGGGGATTTAAAAATAGCTGTAACTCTCTTAAAAAAGGACAAATGCCCTGGTCTAGATGGCTTCTCTATTGAATTCTTTCAAAAGTGCTGGGACTGGGGAGGATGATATATATAATGCCTTCTGTAAGTTTCAGAAATTTAGGTGTCTTGATAAGGTTTGAACTCAGGTTGCATCTCCCTCATTCCAAAGAGCAAGGAACCCAAGACTATTTCTGATTGGCGCCTATTATATTGCTTTCTTATGTGTACAAGATCTACAAGATCTTTGCTGATAATGGCAAAAAAAGTTCGAGACATTTTGGCCAACGTTATCTCGTCAACACAATCTGTCTTTCTCCCTCGTCGTTGTATTCTCAATAACGTGGCTACTCCATACGAGGGAATATATTGGGCCCGGTTACCATGGTCATAGAGCAGTGTATCTTAAGCTTGATTTTGTTAAAGCTTATGATAGTGTTGATTGGGGTTTCTTGGAGAAGTGTCTTCTTGCTCTTGGGTTTGGAGAGTCATTTACAAGAAATGTCATGAAACTTCATATGTCAGCAAGGTCTACTATATTTTTTCAAGGCGAGCCATCTGATATTTTTGTAGTGGCTAGAGCAGGGATAGGTTCAATCATGGAAAAAAGTAGTGGCTAAACTTAGCTAAATGGCGAAATTTTGGCCTTGTTCGGAAAAAAATTGGCTAAACTACGGCCCTTTTTGGGCTAAAAAAATTAAAATTTTAGCCAAGTCTATTTCACACCTCCATTTCGTCCGACTTTAGCTAATCACAAGAAAGTGTAACTGCCAAAATTTGGGAAGTTTAGCCAAAACTTAGAAGTTTTTACGTCAAATTTTCGTGTATTTTAGCCAAATTATCCTATAGCCTTTATATTTACTATGGTCAGTTATTATTTAGGTCTTGAATTATTGCAAAATAGTCAAAAGATAGAAGATTTTTTCTTTTTTAAATAAAAGTTTAGCTAAACGTAAGAAAGTACAGGTGGCAAAATTTAGAAAGTTTAGCTAAACATTAGAAGCTTTCACCTCAAAATTTGGCACACTTTAGCCGAGTCTATTTCACCACTTTGAATATAAAAGTTCCTTAATTTTTTCCCTGGGTTCAATACGTTGTACGTTTTATACGGAATATGTATGAATTGTATGATACGACACATATTTGCCGTATAAAACGTATAAAATACGGCAAAAAAATTCAGGCATCGGAAGATTTTCGCGTACGCGAAAACAACTAATTCGCGTATGCGAAACAGAGGTTTCGCGTACGCGAACGCATTTTTTTTTTTTGTCTGGGCATGCTTCTAGATTATACTAAAATTGACACAGAAGTGATCTTCTTGGTATAACACTTAGATAACATCATAGTAAGTTACAGATACATCAAGTATAGTTTACTAAACGTTAGGGACCTTGCTATAAACATAGAGGCTTTAATGTTGTCCTAATGTGTTTACTAGATGCATGGTATTGGGCCACTAAAACAATTACCAAGTAAACATAAACATTAACCCTATAGTAGGGTTTGCATTTACTATTGGAGGCCGGATACAGCGGTAAAGAGCATATGACCAGGCTTTAATTCTTACACAGATCTCCTTGGTCAAGATACCTTTGATATAAGCGCCCACATTATGGGCTACGATTCTGATGGTTGTTCTACCTCCAGTTTTGAGAATAACGAACTGTTACTCGCCGATTTGAAGCGGGAGTTCGAATCATATACTTTGAAGGAAGAAAAACCGAATATTTGCATGGATTCTAGAACTGCTAGAGGAGGTTATGGCCAAAGAAGACGTAGTGGTTTCAGGGATGACAGAGTTGGTTATCAAAGAGGCGCTAAAGAATCTGGCAAAAGGCACCTAGATGGATATCAGGCGGCCCATAGGGTCCAAGACACTCAAGATCTGGAAGATCATCCAGACTATGATCAGGTTTACATTTGATTACGTAGATTTAGGCTTCAGTGTTTATTACAAAACATGAGTGATTCCAATACTCCCATCAAATATTTCTGATAGCAAGAGTGCTTAGAAAGATTCTGGATTAGGGATATGAGGTAATATAATATAAACAGTCCAGGAAACAATGCTATCCTCTGTCTTCTTCATAAGATCATATTACATAACAAATTATTGCACGACATGGTGAAAATATGCCTTGGATAATGCTACAGAGCTACCTAGGCTATGGATTAATATGCTGAGATGTTTCTACATGATGGTATACACTGTTATAAAGTACTCTAAATATGTAAACCATACTGTTGTAATTAAGAGATCTATTCATATTATCGGGTCTGATCCTATATGGACTGGACATATGCATAGGCAATATACTGTTATAGTTAGTTGCTTTACATTTTCATATTTCTGATTTATATCATGGCCAAAACCTATTAATAGGGCAGAAGGGACAATGGGCAATCAGCGATGAGCTGAAAACCCCGAAGTACCTTTTGGCCCTTGCCCTGCTACCATTCTAATGCTAACAGGGTACTGATTGGCTGCAGGTACGGGGTTTTCTTCTCATTGTCTCCTTTGCTTTATTAGTTGGATCTGGCTTCATTGATGGATAAGGCTCCAAGAATGGCATAACAGCAATTTTGTCTCTACTACAATACATTGGCTGGATAAAATATCAGGCTTTTTTCATATCTTACAATTGTGATTTTAATACTTGATCTAAAATAGGATCTATGTATGGTCCAGGTAGAAAGGTATGGTTTTGAATTGATGTTTCAGCTGAACATATTTTAAATACCTCTAGATATAGGAGTACAAACTATATGCTGAATTTTATAACTGAAATTTTCAGTGGCATTGCAGTTCTGAAATGCCTAAGTTTTACATGAATATGAAATATAATTATGGCTTACAAATATCAGACTCATGGAATGGTTGTTTAGTTTGCATAATATGCATAGAATCGTGTTGGTAGAATAATACCATAGCATACATAGATAATTGGGGATTTGCAGTGTTGTTACGTACTTACCGTACCTGTACGGTACTGTAAGTAGTTTACGTATCATACCTTGTAACGTACCTCTGAGTTTTTAACGTACCGAAAAAAAAAACAAGTACGTTAAAAAGTGTTGTTACCGTACCTATAAAATACAAACTGTACCTATAAAATACTTGTAAAATACTTACAATACCTTTAAAATACCTATAAAATACGTATCATACCTATAAAATACTTACCATACTTGTGTTGAAAACTACCAAAATTTGACACAAAAACAATGCATTTTTTTATTCCGTATGTACCGTACCTCTGGTACGGTATGCTAAGTACTTGAAAGTTACCATACCCGTATGGATACAACACTTTGGGTTGATGCAAGATCTGATATAATTGGTCTGCTGCCAGTGAATGCTGGTAATCAGTAAACATCAAATACAAGAATATTTATGGCTGTAGATAGGATGCCATGGACCAAAACATGGATTTGTCCACACTGGTCAATAATATAGAGGCTTTTTCACAACTAAAAGAGGATGACTCTTAGATGAATAATACCCAACATAAATGGTATGTAAGAATGTAAGATGGTTTAATTAACCTGTTATAACTTGGGAAGAGAAAGATCTATGGAAACATATCTTTTCTGAATATTGGTATTGAAATACAAACATGATAATACAATATGCAGAGGGTTTAAGGAATGTGTTCATGCAAGTTCATCAGTTACAAGGTTGGTGTTAAACCTGGATATAAAGGTAAGCATACAATGATACAATGATTTAACAAATACTTTTACAATTGTCTATAGGTATATAGCCTGCATAATGATGAGGGGTAAATTGACACTATACTAGAGATGCTCATGCTAGATATAGAGTGATAATACTGCCAAGGGATTGACTAAGGCAGATGTCTGGTCTAGGTTTCTAGTTCAGGCTGGGTTTTTTTAGATACTTCACTACATTGGAGATATCCGGTGTTGTCATTTACCTTCTCTCTAGTTGATTTTGGGCATTTAAGCTATCCTGAGCTGCAACTCAGGAGAGAGATCTTGTATGCATGCTGCTGGTTTTGTTTATTACTTAAAATCTAACATACAAAATGGTCATTGGACACATGTCATGTGCAGGATATTGCTGATGATGAAGTGGAATATGAAGTCATTCCTCCTACATGGAATAAACATCTATGTGATATTGGTTATGACAAGAATAGGATCGAGTGTCCTAATAATGCAGTACAGACCATCATTTGCTGTATTAGGAACATGAAAGTACATGAACTAGTGCTGGAGAAGGAAGCAATATGCACACCTGATCAGATCTCGGCTGTTACACATTTAGGATTCAGGGTTGCTATTACTGCCTAAGATCAACAAATTATCAGAAAAAGAAGAAGAGGTAGACCCATTTATCGTTGAATTATATGAAGGTTTGCCTAAAATGATCTATGAGTGCACTATGATGGAAGATACCAGTACAAGAAATTTCATTCTAGGAGTCACTGCTCTAGAAGAAGCCAATGATATCAAAAGCTCTCGTGGTAATGAAAATGAACAGATCAGAATTGATATGCCCGAGCACTCTACCAGGGAATCTACCAACACTGATGACCCATTTGGAGTAGACCTTTTAACTGAGAAGGATAAGGCAATACTCCAGAACCCTACTGCTACACAAAATAACCAAAACAAAGGGATTAACTTCAAGATTACTTTGAGAAATTGCCTCAGGTTCCCTATTATTCCAGTAAGGTTAGTTGAAAGCCAGGGCCTTTTATGCAATCAAGCTCTGTGGCGGACCAAGAATCTTGGGGCTCTAGCTTCAATTAGTGAAGAAGCATGCATGATACTAGGGGATATCTCCAAAGAAGGAAGGAAGGAAGGAAGTATATTTTAACGTCCGCGGAGGCCAAACTTGACCTATGAGACGGTACATGCAGTACACAAAGCAGATAAAACCACACCAAAAAGACAAATGCTACTATACAATGTGTCCCTACTACTGGGATGAAAAAACCCCCACATGGGAGGAAAAACCCTGGTAGTAGGCTCTCAGATCCCTTGTCCTGTAAGGGATTCTCTAACGGTAGAGACTTGCAAAATGTAGGATGCGAGACGTGCAACCATTGGCGATGCCAGCAATTGATGCAGCGGTGCCTCAGAGCATCTAAGATCAGCATGAGTTGCTCGGATATGCGTATATGCGGGACACTCTTGCGAGCATGGTGCTCATCCTCTCTTGTCGCATGTGGCAACACTGGCATATTCTCTCATCTTGGGGGATTCTCGCCCCTCCATCGTAGTCCAACGACTGTTTCAATTGCGAGATGATGGGACCCGTCCTCCCTCGGAGGCAATAGCTCTCCGTTTCTTCATAGATATATGTGCTTTCAAAATGCTTGGTGTGGGCCATGTTCCAATGTTGGATTAACTTGCGTGTGGTAGTGCTCTCTTTTTAGGCTTTGCAGTGGTTGCATCCCAGTGGTGGCAAAGCGCTCATTCAGTGTGTGGCGTCCACGGGCATCGAGGCATAGCCACAATCTGCTGGTAGTCTATAGACCACGTTGCGAACCACCCCTGACAGTGCTCCTGCCATAAGAGGCACATAATGCAAAAGCTGCAGCTATCAGGATGGAAAAAATGAAGATGACAAAAGTCAGATTGCCCGTGGATACCAGGTTTTTTGATAAGCAATGCAATAAAAGTGAGCTCATGATTCTATGTCAGAAAGGTCATATGGCCTATGCCAACATAGAAAGGGATGACTTTTATTTGAAACGCCTTTGGCGTACGTTATGCCCATATTTCAAATGTATTTGTGATAACAGGGGTAAAAGTAGAGCTGCCATAGAATGTAATGAAAGCATGATTTGGTTTGACCAGGCAGTATGGTATATGATGAACAACCTTGATACCATGTTCCCTAATATGTCTGTTGCAGGTCAGATGGTTGCCTTTAGGAATTATCTCAAAGGGAGACTGAGAGCAGGAGTGCTGGCCTTTATCGGCTATATTGAGGTCAGAAATATGCTGATCAACATGACAATGAAAATGGTTAGTAATCCACGATCAGATCTGAAAATTAGTCTTCCAAAGGGTATTATGACAGATGTTTGCGAAAAGACAATCAAGCCCATTGATTTCTTAAAAGGGACAGTGGCCACTGCTAGTTTTAGCAGCAATAAGATTTCTAAGCAAGGGCGGTCAGCAATGTCTGGTTGCTCTAACTTCAAAATTAATGCACCACCAAGGATTACCATGCTACCCGACAATTCTGAGATAATGGAGCAGTCTGATAGTACCACTGTGGAAAGGCTTGGCACCCCGGGGAACATTGACAATTCTGTCACCAAAAACAGTACGGAAAGGAAGCATGTTGCAGCTGGTGACATAGCACAAGTACTTAACTATGGAGTATAAGGTATGAAACATGCACTACATGATTGGTTCTTAATTAAGATAGAGATCTTTTGGATATGATTTTTGTGCATTATACTACATAAAAGTCTACTCTAAGATTAATAATCTAATTGGACTTGTTAAATAATAAATAGTGGCTCATTAGTTATGAACCTACTATTGCCAGAAGGCTTTTTCATCCAGATGTTCTGGTATATCCGGTTTGGATACCTTCCACTATACCCACCAATGGCCCTTGTGTTACAGTATTTATCCTCTGACTATCTTCTAATAACTTGTGTCTATATACATAACAGAAATTCAAATACTTACAAAAAGATGGACTCGGAAGGCTACATCTAACAGATAGTGCTCCCAAAAAGAAGAAAAGGATTATCCACTGCACGTTCTTATCTAAGATTTTGGATAATGTATGTTTGCCCATAATATTCCATGATGCCTTAATAAGAGTGCTAGGCAGTACATGAGTGAATATTATGGAAGAGACCATGTTCTCTTGGAAATACACCGAGAACTTAAGAGATTTGTGCTACAAGCCATTTTATATATTTGCACAAGAAGGTGATGGCGAATGTCCATGCTCCATTCCTCAACTCCAAAGGTATATAGATCCTACCATAGGACACATTAGAACAACCGACTGTGATGTAGTACAGAATGTCGCCATGCTCCATTCCTCAACTCCAAAGGTATATAGATCCTACCATAGGACACATTAGAACAACCGACTGTGATGTAGTACAGAATGTACAGCTAAGGAAGATGCTGCAATTGGGATTGAACCATATCCCCGACAAATGCCTAGAATGGGATGTGTTCAAAAAGGAGTTAATCTCTACAGTGGACTGCATCTTTGAGGCTCATAAATATACATTCCCTAATGTAGAAGAGGAAAAGCAATGTGCTGTTAAAGACACTATTCTAGACCAGGCTGGTAAACTAGTCAAAAAAGCATGCAAGATGGATAATACAAGAAGGTTTCCATTAAATGATAACAGGGTCTGTAAAAGTATCCAGTGGCTCAATAAATATCTATATGTAGCTGGCATTGATAAAGCCACTAATAACCCAGCATTTATATGCCCCAAACATGTGAGGGATATGGCTCTTAACAGACTTAATAGCAGTGATTTCAGAAAGATTGCAGTTGACCAGGTTGCCATTATGTGGAAGGTCCAAAATGAAATGGAGCAGATATATCCGTTTGCTAACTGCACAAATAGATTGCCATATTTATTAGGCATATACAAAGCCCATAAACGGGATTATAGATGGATTACTAACGCACATGGGACTGTTTACACGGAATTCTCTAATATCATTACAACAGGGCTGAACATGATCATCATGATATGGCCAGATATTGCCAGAACAACATGTCTGAAATTTTGCAATCTCTTTCCTGGTAAAGTTAATCCGAATTGGATGATCCAATCGGTGTATGATGTCATATTAAACCTTCCTTCTAAAATTACCGATATCTTTGTGGCAGACATAACAAAGTGTTATGAAAGTATCCCTTTGGCTGGGGAAACTGGATATGCCATGTCATTACACTTGTCATCAATGCAGCATGGAAATACATGACCAATAAACATCATAACTATAAGTTATGGGTTAAAAGGGAACGGGATGATAAATTTATTACCAAATGGTTTAAGGTAGACCCCAAAGGTAAATGCTGGACATTAATTACTAAGGAAGTTTTTATCAGGGTCAATATTTAGTTGCTAACTAATTGCTTTATTATGCGGGGTGTTGATACATGATTGCAGATTAGTGGCATCCCCATGGCCTTTGCTTGTAGCCCATGCTGGTGCAACCTCTATTTGGCATGGAATGAGGCCATGTTTATAAAAACCCTGTGTACTCAAGGGAGGTATAAAGAGGTGTAGATGTTCAAATCAGTATTTAGATACATGGACGATCTTCTGGCCCTGAACTGCCCACTTATAAAAAGATTCCTAGGATTTACAGTTTCTGATAATGAGGAGTATCCAGAAATATATGACATGAATGTATTAGGCATCAAAGATGAAACTGCCATCGCATTTATTAATGACCCGACTACTGCATACGGATACAAGGGTAATTTCCTCAACATTACTATTGAAATCTTGAAAGCGAGCCAATGGGATCTGACCTTTGTTAAATATGACAAAAGGGACATTCTTCCATTTAAGGTCCTGAAGTATGTACATGCTGCCAGTTGTAGGCCATATCACCAGGCCAGAAATGTCATCATTTCACAAATTCTACCTTACATGTATATTAATTCATGTCCTAGAGAAGCAGCTCGAGACATTAAAAGGATTATAATGAGCTTTGTTGATAATGGTTTTGACTATAAGGGCCTCAGTAGAGCAGTATACAAATATGTGTACAATAATGATTTTCCAGGGCTGGAGTATAACAGCAGTACCATGCTGGAGTTCCTGAACAACTAAATCTCAAGGTATGATTTCTAAATAAAGTATATAGGCTTTTTTATGGGATGAGGCTCAACCCCTACTGTGATAGTGGGGGTTAGCCATCCCCATGGTCACAGACTATGCAATGTAATAGGTGCGTTCTGCTTCATTTCACGGTAGGTGGAACGCTTTTTTTATTATGTCTGGGCATGCTTCTAGATTATACTAAATTGACACAGAAGTGATCTTCTTGGTATAACACTTAGATAACATCATAGTAAGTTACAAATACATGAAGTATAGTTTACTAAACGTTAGGGACCTTGCTATAAACATAGAGGCTTTAATGCTGTCCTAATGTGTGATGAAATATATGAAGAAGATGTTAACCTTGAATCTATGTCTAGCAAGATTTATTTCCCAAATAAATGAGTGCAATTAATGTCTAGAGAAGAGCCACAATATGGTCACTAATCTCCTCTAGATCAAGTACAAGTTTGCAATCATTCTATTTCAAACAATAGAATGTAACACAATGTTTTAAAGGTCAATAAACCATTGAACCTTAGGAAACAAACTCGTGGAGTCACTGTTCATCGGGTATTGACCCGATCACTGTAGCATTCTTTGACCAGCGTCTGCTTGTCTCCTCCACAGCTTGATTCACGCATACAGCTGCTACAAGCAAGTTCAATAGTTATGTAGGGATCATTCCGGCGGTTTAGGGAGGTGCATTCTTTCCAATCCGAGCTCTGGCTAATCTCCACATATATCCCACAGGAATAACTCACGAAGTATGACTTCGTCGAAATTATCCCACAGACATAATATTGCAAACGGGCCCTTTGAACCTTAGAATTATATCTCCAATTTTAAGTTATCTTCTTGCAACCATATTGACCCTAGGTCACAATAACTCTTAACATGCACTTTGAACTGGAACCACATGTTTGATCCCTGCATCATGAATAATGAATATCAAGATTGAACTTGTCTGGCCTACTGCCACTGCTTCTCATAGGCACTCTACTTTTCATACAACTTAATTCATGATTTGCAACCTTTGCTATCTTACTGCTCAACTTAAATCATTTTCTGCACAGTCAAATCTACTGCCACTGCTTCTCATAGATTGAATGTTGCAGGATTATGAGGTGAATTCCCATCACTCCTCCTTCAGCTCATAAGACTGCATATCTGGTTTTTCCAACACCTTCAACTTTGCCTTAAATCCATTGAATTTGTTTATAGGCAGAGCCTTGGTAAAAATATCTGCAATTTGATGATTAGTATCCAAGTAGAGCATTTCAATTAATTTTCTTTCTGCCAACTCCCTTATAAAATGAATGCTAAGCTCTATGTGCTTAGTTCTATCATGCTGCACAGGGTTTTTCACTATGGCTATACAACTTTGGCTATCTGTCCATATTACTGTAGGACCTGTTTGTTCACAACCTAGTTCATTCATTAACCTTCTCAGCCACACAATTTCTTTAGCTACAAGTGAAGATGCAGTATACTCTGCTTCTGCAGAGCTCATGGCTATAGAAGTTTGTTTCTTGCACCTCCAAGTGATCACTCCACCACCAAAGAAAATAGCATATCCTGATGTTGATCTTCTTGTGGAAAGATCACCTCCCCAATCTGCATCACTAAAGCATGACATAGTGAGATTTTCTGAGTCATAACATATTCCTTGGTTTTGTGTGCCTTTCAAATACTTCAGTACACGTTTGGCAGCCTCCCAATGTTCCTGTGTAGCATCATGGTTTCTCCTACTTAGAATATTTACAGCATAAGCAATGTCAGGTCGAGTGCTGTTTGCTAAATAAAGTAAACAGCCAATCAAAGCTCGATAGGGTACATTCTCCATCTTTGTAATATCCTCATCTGTGACTTGCTGAATGTCAGTCAACCTATGTCCTGGAATCATGGGTATTTTGGCAGGTTTGGCCTCAACCAAGTTGAACCTTTTAAGCATATTTTCTATATGCTTGTTTTGATGCAATTTAAGCCACTTATCTTCCTTATTTCTGTCCACCTCAATCCCCAAAAATTTCCTTAACTCTCCTAAGTCTGTCATTTGAAACCTGGACTTTAAAATGCCTTTGCATTTGTTTAAAGTGTTTAATGAGGTTGCCACCATTATACAGTCATCTACATAAAGGGCAATAATACAGTAATCCTTGTTTTGTTCCAGTCTGTAGAGGTTACCATCATTATGTAGCTTGTTAAAGCCTTGTTCTTGCAAAAATTTATTTATGCAAAAATACCATTCCCTTGGTGACTGCTTCAATCCATACATTGCTTTATTTAATTTCCAGATCATGTTCTTGCCTTGTTCATAACCTGGAGGTTGCTTCAAAAATGCTTCTTCTTCTAGAGTTGCATTTAAGAATGCTGTTTTGACATCCATGTGATGTATTTCCAATTTCATTGCATTTGCCATGGCCAATAATATTCTGATGCTTGTCAATTTCACCAGTGGAGAATATGTTTCATCATAATCTCTTCCCTTTTTCTGAGTATAACCCTGTGCCACCAATCTAGCTTTATATTTCTTTGTCTCATCTGGATTTAGTTTAATTCTGAATAACCATTTGCTGCCAATAATATTATGCTTATCATCTGATTTCACAAGTTCATATGTTTTAGTGTCCTCAAACGATTTTAGTTCATCATTCATAGCTGCTATCCACTTATCTCTGTCAATGCTTTCTTGTACATCCTCATAACTTTGAGGAATTATCTCATCTTTTAATATTGCCATAATATATTCATGTTCAACTGTCTTTGCTTCAATCCTTCTACTTCTTCCCCTTTCATTTCTGCCATAAGTTTGATCTTCCAGATTAGCTTCTTCAACAAGTTTTTCTGCCTGAGTCTTCCTTTTCTTCTTTTCATGATATTCCTTGATAGGTTCAGCACTTGCTTGTTCTTGATCTGGAAGATCTTCAGGTCTAGGTTGTTCCAGCTCATTTGTCTCCTTTGGTATCTCTGGCATTTCTAGTTCCTCATTATCTTCTTCTTCAAATTCCACTTTGGGTATTTGTTCAGGTTTATCTGGTTGAATCTTGATACCTTTCTTGAATTTATGTTTGTACAACACTTCTTCATTGAATAATACATCCCTACTAATTCTGATTTCCTTGGTCTCAGGTAAGTAGACTCTGTACCCTTTTGATTCTCGGTCATATCCTACCAAAAAACCTTTTTCTGCCCTGTTATCCAACTTTTTCCTTAATTGAGATGGCACATGTACATAGACCATACATCCATATACCTTGAACTTTTCATAGTTTAACTTATTTCCTGGATTCCATAATTGCATAGGGATATTTCCTTGTAGACTTACTGATGGCAGCATGTTCTGAATTTCAACAGCTGTATACAGTGCTTCTTCCCATAGGTAGTTTGGCAACCCACTTTCCTTTAACATTGATCTAACAGCATCCAATAAAGTTCTATTCTTTCTTTCTGAAACTCCATTCTGCTGAGGTGAGTGTCTGCAGGTTAATTGTCTTTTGATTCCATTTGATATGCAAAAGGATTTGAATTGTCCTGAAAGGTATTCTCCTCCTCTATCTGATCGAATACATTTCACTTTGACACCTGTTTCTCGTTCCTTTTCTGCAACATATTGCTTGAATGCATTTATTGCATGTGACTTCCTGGTTAAACAATATGTGGTACACATTCTGCTATAATCATCTGTGAAGGTTATAAAATATCTCTTATTTGTCCTGCTTTTGACATTTAGGGGGCCACATAAATCTGAATGTATCAACTCAAGTTTTTGTTGTGCTCTGGTTTTCCTTTTGTGAAATGGCAACCTGCTTAATTTACCCAAAGCACACCCCTCACATATGAGATCTTGTCTGTTTGCATTTTCCAAGCTTATATGACCTTGCTTGTGTAGACAATCTAATTTTTTATAATTGGTATGGGCAAGTCTATTATGCCAAGTATCTAAGCCAATTTCCTGAACTGCATTAATTGAATGATGAATAGTATTCTCCAATCCATACAAGTTTCCCACACGTTTATCATAAAACTTTATTTCATTATTCATCATAATATTGCACTGATCAGCAACAAATACAACTTTATATCCCAAATCACACAGCTGACTAACTGATATTAAGTTTTTGATAATTCCAGACACACATAAAACATTCTGAATGTTTATGACATTTCCATCCAAATCTGTTAACTGCAATAATCCTTTTCCTTGAACCTCTTGAAGAGCTCCATTTCCCACTTGAATCTTCCTTGAACTAGCATTGGTTATATTCTTCAAAAGATCAATATTTTGTACTATTGATCTTTCAGCTCCACTATCAACTATCAAATGATCAGAAATGTTAGTTGACATACTCTCATTAACAATTGCAAATTCATGAGATACCTCATCCTCATCTTCTTCATTTGTCTTGTCTTCTTGTTCCCTTGCCACATATGCCTTTTCAGTGCCACGTCCTCTGCCACCTCTTGCAGATCTGGCTTCACCTCTGCCTCTTGCAGACCTACCATAACCTTTAGGTGTAGGACATTTTGAAGCCATATGTCCTCTGCCACCACATGTGTAGCAGTTGAAATCCCTTTTTAATTTTGGACATTCATTCTTATAATGTCCTTTCTCATGACAGTTATAACATGTTACTTTATCCTTTCTCTTAAGCAACAGAATTTCAGGAGTTTCATCAGATTTATTCTGCCTTAATATTTTCTTCTGCTCCCACTCAGTTCTTAATATATTTTCTGCCTCTTCTCTTGATTTACTCGAATTTCTTATAAATAAGGCTAGTGTCTCATTTTCACCAATTGCTCTAGATATTTGCAATACCTGACTTCTTTCAGAAATGACCACTCCTGCTCCATTTAGGTCAGCAATAAGATTATCAAATTTATTGAAGAATTCTGTTACATCCTCTTCTTCCTTAAGCTTTAAGCCCCTTAATTCATTCTCAAGCAGATCTATTTGTGAGGATGTCTTTTCCTCATAGTGTTTAAGCAAAAACTTCCACATCTCTCTGGGACTTAATGATCTTAATTTCAAACGTATAGTTGGACTAACCTTGCACGTGATGATGCCTTGTGCTTCCCTTGTTTTGGCCAACAATGATTTTCCTCCTGCTCCAGATGCTCCAGCACTTGCTCCTGCACCTCCTGAAGTTTCAGTCCCAGCTGCAGCCTTCCCTGCTGCTCCAACAATTGAACTGGATGACCCTGTCCTTGTAAGCACTCCTGTACCTACTGTTCCTGCTGGATCTACCAGATCCCAAAGATCCTCCACTTCTAATATGTGAGCTACAGCATCTTTCCAGACTTGGAAACCTGGAGCTCCTTTATATACCTCTATAGTATTCAGTAATGATGCACCAAATCTGCTAGACATGTTGGCAAGCTCTGATATCACTGATGAAATATATGAAGAAGATGTTAACCTTGAATCTATGTCTAGCAAGATTTATTTCCCAAATAAATACTTGTGCATATAGAGTGCAATTAATGTCTAGAGAAGAGCCACAATATGGTCACTAATCTCCTCTAGATCAAGTACAAGTTTGCAATCATTCTATTTCAAACAATAGAATGTAACACAATGTTTTAAAGGTCAATAAACCATTGAACCTTAGGAAACAAACTCGTGGAGTCACTGTTCATCGGGTATTGACCCGATCACTGTAGCATTCTTTGACCAGCGTCTGCTTGTCTCCTCCACAGCTTGATTCACGCATACAGCTGCTACAAGCAAGTTCAATAGTTATGTAGGGATCATTCCGGTGGTTTAGGGAGGTGCATTCTTTCCAATCCGAGCTCTGGCTAATCTCCACATATATCCCATAGGAATAACTCACGAAGTATGACTTCGTCGAAATTATCCCACAGACATAATATTGCAAACAGGCCCTTTGAACCTTAGAATTATATCTCCAATTTTAAGTTATCTTCTTGCAACCATATTGACCCTAGGTCACAATAACTCTTAACATGCACTTTGAACTGGAACCACATGTTTGATCCCTGCATCATGAATAATGAATATCAAGATTGAACTTGTCTGGCCTACTGCCACTGCTTCTCATAGGCACTCTACTTTTCATACAACTTAATTCATGATTTGCAACCTTTGCTATCTTACTGCTCAACTTAAATCATTTTCTGCACAGTCAAATCTACTGCCACTGCTTCTCATAGATTGAATGTTGCAGGATTATGAGGTGAATTCCCATCAATGTGTTTACTAGATGCATGGTATTGGGCCACTAAAACAATTACCAAGTAAGCATAAATATTAACCCTATAGTAGGGTTTGCATTTACTATTGGAGGCCGGATACGGCGGTAAAGGGCATATGACCAGGCTTTAATTCTTACACAGATCTCCTTGGTCAAGATACCTTTGATATAAGCGCCCACATTATGGGCTATGATTCTGATGGTTGCTCTACCTCCAGTTCTAAGAATAGCGAACTGTTACTCGCCGATTTGAAGCGGAAGTTCGAATCATATACTTTGAAGGAAGAAAAACCGGATATTTGCATGGATTCTAGAACTGCTAGAGGAGGTTATGGCCAAAGAAGAGGTAGTGGTTCAGGGATGACAGAGTTGGTTATCAAAGAGGCGCTAAACAATCTGGCAAAAGGCACCTAGATGGATATCAGGCGGCCCATAGGGTCCAAGACACTCAAGATCTGGAAGATGATCCAGACTATGATCAGGTTTACATTTGATTACGTAGATTTAGGCTTCAGTCTTTATTACAAAACATGAGTGATTCCAATACTGCCATCAAATATTTCTGATAGCAAGAGTGCTTAGAAAGATTTTGGATTAGGGATATGAGGTAATATAATATAAATGATCCAGAAACAATGCTATCCTCATCTTCTTCATAAGATCATATTACATAACAAATTATTGCGACATGGTGAAAATATGCCTTGTATAATGCTTTCTGAGCTACCTAGGCTATGGATTAATATCTTTGAGATGTTTCTACATGATGGTATACATTGTTATAAAGTACTCTAAATATGTAAACCATATTGTTGTAATTAAGAGATCTATTCATATTATCGAGTCTGATCCTATATGGACTGGACATACACTACAAGAGGATGGGGGTATAGTGTCAACCCTTGTGACAAGCCATAGATGTAGTGACAATTTTGTGTCGAGTGCTATTACTTTGACACAAAGTGCATGTGTTGTGTCAAAAATTGTGCAAATGATCCAAAGAACCTAGTGACGAGGATGTGACAAAACACAGAGTTTAAAAGGTTCCATTTGTGTCAACAATTTCGACATTAAACTTGACATTATGAGTACCTTTCTCTTGTAGTGATATGCAGGCAATATACTGTTATAGTTAGTTGCTTTACATTTTCATATTTCTGATTTATATTCTAGCCAAAACCTACTAATAGGGCAGAAGGGACAATGGGCAATCAACGATGAGCTGAAAACCCCAAAGTACCTTTTGGCCCTTGCCCTTCTACCATTCTAATGCTAATGAGTCTACCCGATTGGTCGCAGTGCAGGGTTTTCTTCTCATTGTCTCCTTTGCTTTATTAGTTGGATCTGGCTTCATTGATGGATAAGGCTCCAAGAATGGCATAACAGCAATTTTGTCTCTACTACAATACATTGGCTGGATAAAATATCAGGCTTTTTTCATATCTTACAATTGTGCTTTTAATACTTGGTCTAAAATAAGATCGATGTATGGTCCAGGTAGAAAGGTATGATTTTGAATTGCTGTTTCAGCTGAACATATTTTAAATACCTCTAGATATAGGAGTACAAACTATATGCTGAATTTTATAACTGAAATTTTCAGTGGCATTGCAGTTCTGAAATGCCTAAGTTTTACATGAATATGAAATATAATTATGGCTTACAAACATCAGACTCATGGAATGGTTGTTTAGTCTGCATAATATGCATAGAATCGTGTTGGTAGAATAATACCATAGCATACATAGATAATTGGGGATTTGCAGTGTTGTTACGTACTTACCGTACCTGTACGGTACTGTAAGTAGTTTACGTATCATACCTCGTAACGTACCTCTGAGTGTTTAACGTACCGAAAAAAAACAAGTACGTTAAAAAGTGTTGTTACCGTACCTATAAAATATATGTACCTATAAAATACTTGTAAAATACTTACAATACCTTTAAAATACCTATAAAATATGTATCATACCTATAAAATACTTACCGTACTTGTGTTGAAAACTACCAAAATTTGACACAAAAACAATGCATTTTTTATTCCGTACGTACAGTACCTCTGGTACGGTATGCTAAGTACTTGAAAGTTACCGTACCCGTACGGATACAACACTTTGGGTTGATGCAAGATCTGATATAATTGGTCTGCTGCCAGTGAATGCTGGTAATCAGTAAACATCAAATACAAGAATATTTATGGCTGTAGATAGGATGCCATGGACCAAAACATGGATTTGTCCACACTGGTCTATAATATAGAGGCCTTTTCACAACTAAAAGAGGATGACTCTTAGATGAATAATACCCAACATAAATGGTATGTAAGAATGTAAGATGGTTTAATTAATCTGTTATAACTTGGGAAGAGAAAGATCTATGGAAACATATCTTTTCTGAATATTGGTATTGAAATACAAACATGATAATACAATATGCAGAGGTTTTAAGGAATGTGTTCATGCAAGTTCATCAGTTACAAGGTTGGTGTTAAACCTGGATATAAAGGTAAGCATACAATGATACAGTGATTTAACAAATACTTTTACAGTTGTCTATATATAGCCTGTATAATGATGAGGGGTAAATTGACACTATACTAGAGATGCTCATGCTAGATATAGAGTGATAATACTGCCTAGGTTAGGGAGACGAGCATCATCCATATTGACCACCTTCTTAAAATAGAAAATGTGGCGATCAAGGGCCGCCTTCTGACGCGGCAAAAAACCTGTCTCCTGCAACAGAATTTGATATGGAACTGTGGACTTCACCCTCCAATTAAAAGCATACCAAGAAGCCTTTCTGCACCTACTCCAAGTCATTCCAAGTAGCGAGGGACACTACTGGGCCCCATACATCGACCTTGTATGGAAGGACATGCTCATAGAGCATGCATCAAGACAATCTGTAGCTGGAGACCTATAGCAGCATGGAACCAACAGAGAATCTAATAGCTAGATTTTGGAAACAACATGAGTCTATTAAGTAAACCAATATCTAGATCTAATAAATGCACGAAGATGTTGAAAAGGATCGGTCGGTGTAGAACTTTAAGTCATCTATGGAAACAAAGCTATAGTGTGCACAAATGACCTTCAATTTGTACTATGAATAATAGTCATCAATCACATATAGCTCATATTATGCAATATAATGCAATATATTGAAATCTAAATTATGCATCAATATAGTAGGCTAGCTTATCAATCCAATGAAAATAGCAAATAGCAAATAGCAAATAGATCTAATGCATCTGATGGAAAACTCATGATGCAGCTTATAGTAGAAGCTACTTATGGTTCTACAAGACAAGCTATATTTCTCACGAGAAAATATGGATTAGAAATAGAAATATGAAATTATAGAGCAGAATAAGGAAAGGGAAATTTAACAAGCAAATTGAAATTGAAAAATATGGGAACACGTTAGCGATGTTTGCCATCACTCTTGTTGACGTGAGCCTTTGCTAGCATTCTTGAAGATTTGGTTGAATCCATCGGAGGATTAACTAGAGGATTTTGCGAATCTAACATCAATGTACGAGTCATGCTCAATTGCGGCAATTTGTGCGAAGCGATCGTCCACTTCTAAATTAGTAGAGCTCTTGTTAGTTGTCGAAGCTAAAGCCTTAACAAGTTACTACTAAGCTTTAGGACGGTCACGGATCATTTATGCTTTAGGACAGTCACATGAAAATAAAAGCTGCACAAGAATCATAAATAGCTAGACACGGATGTGGATTCCTAATGAATGTAGACTAAATATTGAAAGCAATGGATAAAGGTTAAAAGATTAAATCCCAAAATGGTCTTTGGACACACTGGTCAAGTTGTACTTATGGTCCAACCTAGTTTCCTAGGTTATACACATTGGTTTAAGATGGGATATAAGGGGAAATGCCATATGTAAAACGTGCATTCAATCTCATTGTAAAGCACGAAAACTATAGCTTTTGTCCCTTTTATCTAGCTAGATGAGTATAACATTGTAGTGATACAAAAGCCTAGTGATCAAAAAGCCAATGTAACCTATTTGGTGCACCCAAAGAGTATAACAGAGTAGTGATCAAAAAGCCAGTGTAACTTGTTTGGTGCACCCAAACATCCAACTTGCAACCTTAGTGGAGGTTGAATTTATGAAGTTAATCGATGTCCAATATGTATGGCCATCACCCTTGGTAGTCTGCGCTTTTTGAAAAAAATAGACAGTAGTTAGTTATCACTAGCAAGTGCCAAAGTGGGATATTTAGCCCACGTTTAAATGTTTGCAAATGCAAAACTTTGATACAAAGGACACAAGTAGTAGACCAACATTTTTCTTTAAATAGTTGGCCAAGGTGGGCCTTGTTGACAATCTGAAGTCTGGTTCATGTTTTAATAACTAAACAAGCTGCTGTCCAAGCTGTCAATAACTCAATAAGTTATGGGTTAATTCTAGATCATGCAGTGGCCAAACCAAAAGATTCATACAAAGTGTCAAAGATTTTACTGTCCATACTAACCATCAATCAATGTTAGCAAACACCATACTAAGCGTCAAAGACATCAAAAACATACCATTGAATGATCTACTATATCGTGCGCCAATAATATAATAGATAGATTTATTTTTTAATGTTCAAAAAGATAAAACTTTTTTGGAGACACATATCCGTTAAATGGGGACCTCGGACCCGCCCAATATACATATTTGGTGAAGTGGGTCCTTCCTTCACTAACTTTATAATGATCACGACCACTTTCACAAGGAGATGGTGAACTCGCGGATCCGTTAGAAAACCATGTCAAAAATATAAGACTAACAAGGTGTTAAGATAGATTTCTTTAGGGATTGCCATCCGGTGGCCTTGACTATAGAGTGTGTTTCATGGTTTCTCAGAGAGTGGATTTCCATGGCAAACAATACACAAACTACCTTATAAAAGTGTTTAGGTTTCATCATTCCATGGTTTGCTTTATTTTGTGTTGTAGTGACTTAGTAGACAATGTGCTTTGCATTGGTTGTATGGTGTCATGAGAAGCATGTCTTTATTATGCGGTGTCATTTTTGGAGACATCGCATTACGAGGGAGCACTTACAAATAAGGGCAGGGGTGCTTAGAATAAGAAAATTATTAATGCATTTGAGCAATGGGATTGACGCTTTTGTGGCCCTGAGTTGGAGAGCTCCCGCGACCGTATGATTGCGCTGCCCAATTGTTGTATCCTCTCTCGACATGTTGGTTGTTCTTGTTGTAGATCTCTATGATCTTTGTCAAGGATGGAGACAGGTTGGCCTCTGCTATCATGATGTATAATAAGCAAGATGTGGCTGGTGGTAGGCGTGGGAAGATGTCATCGAAATATGTGTTGGGCTCTCCACATTGTCACGATGTGAGATTGAAGGTGGTTGTCTTGCAATCACCAAATGGCTCTTGAGGAAGAGCTTGGGTCCTTGATGCCGCATGAGAACCTTCTTGTATTGTTGTTTGTCGAGGCCCAAGTGTTGTAGCAAGACAGGTCATTGTCTTTTTCAATGTTTATTTAGCCACTTTTTCCTTTCCTTCTTCAGGGGAGTGGTCTTCTGGTTCTAAGATGCATGTGTCTCTGACGAGGAAGTGGGGAACGTGGAACCTACAGTCGATGCTCCATTTTTTCTTGCATGGGTGGGTGTGCTTGTGTGTTTGCATTGGACGTAGTTCGTTTGAGAGCAGCTCGATGCCCGTTGTAATGAGCTTGTCAACGGAAGAAATGATGTCTTCATATGTTGCATCTCGGTATTGTAGGGCGCCTTTTATCTAGAGCAGCATGTGGTCAAGTGGGCTTCCTCTCTGCTGGAATTGGGTGATGCATAATGGTCGGCGACCTACCGATCATGTCGCTTTTCTACGCAACACCTTCCTGAGGCCCATCACCCTATTGACGTAGTACCTCATGCATGTGATTGGGTCTTGTGCACGAGGGGTTGCACTCCGATAACCCGAGAGCATGTTTTCATGGTTTTTGTTTGATCGTATCATGTTGTGTCTTTTTTGCTTTGGGTGCTCAATTGGGCTTGGATGCAAAGCATATGTCAGACGTAGCAAAAGGCCAAACTCATTTCTACAAAACACACACACAAGCATGATGCAAAATCAAGTATGAATAATGCTTTAATCTTTTTCGCAAGGGTTTCGTTTCTTCCACTCCAACCGAAGTCCATCTCTTTTTCGGTTCCAACATTTTTTTACTTTGAAAACTCACATGCTCTTTTGAGCCTTTCAACGTTTTTGCACGCCCGACAATCACATGAGTTTGTATCAAATTTGAAGCTTATCCCTACTAGAAACTTTGGGAAGGTGGCTCAATGGATTTAAACCTTCCTCGCAATAACAAGTTTATAACATTCAATTTCTTTGCTTTCATAAGTTTATAACATTCAATTTCTTTGCTTTCATAATGGCTCCCTTAATCTTACGATTAAGAATTGCACCTTTTTTTTGCAAGTTCGGACAAATATAGTTTGATCAATGTGTATTCTTACAAACGATCAATTTTTTAGTCTTTTCCTTTCCACAAATATTGCATTAGCTAATTTCTTAGGTGCTTAGTTTTTCATATTCTAAGTCTCAAGGCCAAAATAATATGTACATTTCTCAATGAAAGTAAACATTCTAATCATTCCTTGATACAAATTACATGGTACACTTCCTGATGATCACATGGTGCTAGCAAGAAATGGAACTTGATGCACAGCCAAAAGGTGGCTTTGGGTTTTGAAGACCATCAAAACATCCTCGCCTACCGCATATAAAAAGTTATTTTTAGCCCGCTCATCAAGCAAGTTAGGTATTTCGAAGTTTGTACCGAATTGTGATGCAGCCCATCTACAATATCCGCTTTCACCAGCTGTCAAAGAATCAACACCCTTTGATTTCAAGTTCTTGCAAAAGAGCCAATGTGGGCCTTTATAAATTTAATAATAAATTGAATTAAGAAGAGAGGATTTGCTTTAAGAATCGATCTACATCCGATGAAAATCTAGACAAAGCATATAAAGGAAGAGAGGCACAGAGGACGAAAAGAGAGACAAGCTGATGATCCCGAACAACACAATATCAATTGTATTGAATCACACTATATATATATATATATATATACATTGGGCATGCATGCATGCATTTACGCGCATGCATTGAGAACATGCACGCATACGGACAATGACACACTTGCATTCATTGGAGGACAACGAAAGCATCTCCAACACCCCCAACGTTGGTCTCTCAATGAAAGAAACCAAAAATATGTGATTCAAATACTGGAAGGTGACCAAGGATGCACATGCATCCCCTTGCAGCCTTGGTCATGTGCGGGTTAAAAAACCTTTGTGGGAAGCAAAAGGAAAAGCGTGGCACCCTTCAAAAAGTATCTATCAAGTAGAAGACGGCGGGAGGATCCATGAATCGAAAGTGGTAAAAATCTTCATGCTTTGTCATAGATAAAGCTTTGGTAAAGATATCCGCAATCATGTTATCACAGAGGACAATACTTGCAAGATAATTGTCTTTTTCTTGACTTCAGGTTTAATGTAATGGTAATGAATATAAATATGCTTGGACTTTGAATGAAAGACCTCATCCTTAGTTAAAGATATGGCACTCGATTGTCACACTGCAACATATTTCTCGCTTTCATGGTGGACGGCAACACAATGTTGTTTCTTGCTATACCAAGAGATTAAAGAATTATCCATAAAAAGAAACATGCTCCACTTGTAGAGAGAAGTATCAGGACAACCTCCCCAATGTTGTCACAAGATAACCAACCAATTGTGGACCAATATCTTGGACGAACGAAAACCAAAGCATGAGCGATAGTGCCTTTTAGATAACTAAGAACTCTTTTAGGTATCGGTGATTCCAATGTTGGCCCCCGGATAGACATAAATTGTTCTAATGTGTTGACAATATAATCGAGATCGGCCTCGGTGGCATGGGCTAAGTACATTAAAGCAATCGATAAGATTTGCATATGGATATTGAGCTACGTCAAGACGCCACTCGCTTGAGGACACATGTGTTTCAAAGAATTTGACGCTAACTCCCAAGGGTGCTGACTCCAGGTTTAGCATTACTCATTCTGTCAATGTCACTAACCTATGTCCTGAATCATGGGTGGTTTTAAGTGTGTCATTCTCAACCAAGTTGAACCTTGGGCATATTTTCTATATGCTTGTTTTGATGCAAATTAAGCCACTCTTATCTTCCTTATTTCCCCGGCCCCACCCTCAATCCCCAAAATTTCCTTAACTCTCCTAAGTCCGCCATTTGAACTGACTTTAAAATGCCTTTGCATTTGTTTAAAGTGTTTAATGAGGTTACCATTATACGCTCATTCTCCACATAAAGTACAATACAAGAATCCTTGTTTCTATTCTACCTCAGAGAGAGGTTAACAATACCATTATGTAGCTTGTTAAAGCTCGTTTGCAAAAATTTATTTATGCAAAGATACCCATTCCCTTGGTGACCGCCTAACCATACATTGTTTTTATTTAATTCCCCGTACATCATGTTCTTGCTCTTGTTCATAACCCCGGAGTAAGCTGCTTCAAAATGCTTCTTCTTCTAGAGCTGCATTTAAGAATGCCGCTTTGACATCCATGTGATGTATTTCCAATTTCATTGCATTTTGCCATGGCCAATAATATTCCTCGATGTTTGCCAATTTCCCACCCGATAATACTGCGTTTCATCATAATCTCTTCCCTTTTTCCGAAAGTATAACCCCGTACACCAATCTAGCTTTATATTTCTTGTCCCATCCGATTTAGTTTAATTCTAATAACCATTTGTCAGCCAATGTAATATTATAGCTTATCAATTCGATTTTCACAAGTTCATATGTTTTGTGCGTCCTCAAACCATTTTAGTTCATCATTCACCATTGCTATCCACTTATATCTACATCAATGCTTTCTTTGTACATCCTCATAACTTTGAGGAATTATCTCATCTTCTAATATTGCCATAATATATTCATGTTCAACCATCTTTGCTTCAATCCTTCTACTTTCTTCCCCTTTCATTTCTGCTATAAGTTTGATCTTCGCATTAGCTTTTCAACAAGTTTTAGCTCTCTAGTCTTCTCTTTTCTTCTTTTCATGATATTCCTTGATAGGTTCAGTAATTTGTTTGTTCTTGATCTGGAAGATCTTGGTCGATTGTTTCCGTACCATTTTTTGTCTCCCTTTGGTATCTCCTCGAAATTTCTAGTTCCTCATTATCTTCTTCTTCAAATTCCACTGGGTATTTGTTCAGCTTCTATCCGTTGAATCTTGATACCTTTCTTGAATTTATTTTTTTGTACAACACTTCTTCATTGAATAATACATCCCTACTAATTAAGTTTTCCTTGGTCTCGTAAGTAGACTCTACCCTTTTGATTTCGGTCATATCCTACCAAAAAACCTTTTGCACTCTCGTTATCCGAACTTTTTCCTTACTGAGATGGCACATGTACATCAGACCATACATCCATATACCTTGAACTTTTCATAGTTTAACTTATTTCCTCGGATTCCATAATTGCATAGGGATATTTCCTTGTAGACTTTTCATGGCGCGATGTTCTGGAATTTTCAAATACCGTGAGCGCGTTTCTTCCCATGTAGTTTGGCAACCCACTTTCCTTTTTAACATTGATTCAACAAGATCCAATAAAAGCTCTATTCCTTTCTTTCTCAAACTCCATTCTCACGGGAGGTGAGTGTCTCAAGTAGTGCTAATTGTCTTTTTGATTCCATTTGATATGCAAAAGGATTTGAATTGTCCCAAAGGTATTCCTCCTCTATCCGATCGTAATACATTTCACTTTGACACTGCTTTCGCTCCTTTTCTCGCAGAACATATTGCTTGAATGCGCATTTATTGCATGTGACTTCCTCGGGTTAAACAATATGTGGTACACATTCGCCATAATCAATCCTGTGAAGGTTATAAATATCTCTTTATTTGTCCTCGCTTTTGACATTTAGGGCCATATAAATCAATGTATCAACTCAAGTTTTTGTTGTGCTCGTTTTCCTTTGTGAAATGGCAACTTTTAATTTACCCAAAAGCACACCCCTCACATATGAGTTC
Source organism: Isoetes taiwanensis (assembly GCA_021234155.1). Lineage (NCBI taxonomy): Eukaryota > Viridiplantae > Streptophyta > Lycopodiopsida > Isoetales > Isoetaceae > Isoetes > Isoetes taiwanensis. The sequence goes on from JAJEKV010000094.1 coordinate 3,883,489, forward strand.
CCTGTCTCGCTTGCATTTTCCAAGCTTATATGACCTCGCTTGTGTAGACATAATCTAATTTTTATAATTGGTATGGGCAAGTCTATTATGCCAAGTATCTAAGCTCCACTTCGAATCGCATTAATTGAATGATGAATAGTACTCTCCAATCCATACAAGTTTCTACACGCTTATCATAAAACTTTATTTCATTATTCATCATAATATTAATCGACAAGAAATGTCACAACTTTATATCCCAAATCACACAAAATTACTCAATCATATTAAGTTTTTGATAATTCCATACACATAAAACATTCTAATGTTTATGACATTTCCATCCAAATCGCTAACCGCAATAATCCTTTCCCTTGAACCTCTTGAAGCTCCATTTCCCACTCTGAATCTCTCCTTGAACTAGCATTGTTATATTCTTCAAAAAGATCAATATTTTGTACTATTGATCTTCAAATTACCTATCAACTATCAAATGATCGTAAATGTTAGTTGACATTTATTACCTCATTAACAATTGCAAATTCATGAGATACCTCATCCTCATCTTCTTCATTTGTCTTGTCTTCTTGTTCCCTTGCCACATATGCCTTTTAAGGTGCCATCCTCTGCCACCTCTTGCATCGGCTTCACCTCTTGCCTCATCTACCTACCATAACCTTTAGGTGTGGGACATTTGAAGCCATATGTCTCTGCCACCACATAAAGCGGTTGGAAATCCCTTTTTAATTTTGGACATTCATTCTTATAATGTCCTTTCTCATGACAGCTTATAACATGTTACTTTATCCTTTCTCTTAAAATGTAATTTGAGTTTCATCCATTTAATGCGCCTTAATATTTTCTTTGCTCCCCACCTCGGTTCTTAATATATTTTTGCCTCTTCTTGATTTATCAATTTCTTATAAATAAGGCTAGTGTCTCATTTTCACCAATTGCTCTAGATATTTGCAATACCTGACTTCTTCCGAAAGAAATGACCACCTTTGCTCCATTTAGGTCAACAATAAGATTATCAAATTTATTGAAGAATTTGTTACATCCCTCTTCTTCCTGCTTTAAGCCCCTTAATTCATTCTCAAAGCAGATCTATTTGTGAGGATGTCTTTTCCTCATAGTGTTTAAGCAAAACTTCCACATCTCTTCGGGACTTAATGATCTTAATTTCAAACGTATAGTTGGACTAACCTTGCAACGCGATGATGCCTTGTGCTTCCCTTTGTTTTGGCCAACAATGATTTTCTCCCCGCCCGGATGCTCCAAAGACTTGCTCCCGCACCTCCCCGTTTCAGCCCCATTTGCGGCCTTCCCCGCCGGGCTCCAACAATTGAACCGGATGACCCCGCCCCTTGTAAGCACTCCTGCATTCCTTGTCCTCGCTTTGATCTACCGGGGATCCCAAAGATCCTCCACTTCTAATATGTGAGCTACAAAGATCTTTCCGCACTTGGAAACGAGCTCCTTTATATACCTCTATAGTATTCGAATGATGCACCAAATCAAGTAGACATGTTGGCAAGCTCATATCCTTGCGATGAAATATATGAAGAAAAGATGTTAACCTTGAATCTATGTCTAGCAAGATTTATTTCCCCAAATAAATACTTGTGCATATAGAGTGCAATTAATGTTCAGAGAAGAGCCCAATATTCACTAATCTCCTCTAGATCAAGTTAAAGTTTTGCAATCATTCTATTTCCAAACAATAGAATGTAACACAATGTTTTAAAGGTCCAACCATTGAACCTTAGGAAACAAACTCGGAGTCCTTTGTTCATCTGTATTGACCATCATCGTAGCATTCTTTTGACCAAATACCGCTTGTCCTCCACGGCTTGATTCATACAGTTGCTACAAGCAAGTTCAATAGTTATGTAGGGATCATCATTAAGTGGTTTAGGGAGGTGCAGAATTTTTTCCAATCGAAGCTCGCTAATCTCCACATATATCCTATAGGAATAACTCCGAGTATGACTTCTCGTTTAAATTATCCTACTGCATATAATATTGCAAAGCGTGCCCTTTGAACCTTAGAATTATATTCCAATTTTAAGTTATCTTCTTTGCAACTATTATTGACCCTAGGTCACAATAACTCTTAACATGCACTTTGAACTCAAACCACATGTTTGATCCCTCGCATCATGAATAATGAATATCAAGATTGAACTTATGCCGCCCTCGCTTACCGCTTCTCATAGGCACTCTACTTTCATACAACTTAATTCATGATTTGCAACCTTTGCTATCTTATCGCTCAACAAATCATTTTCTCGCCGCAGGTCAAATTCCATCGCCTAACGCTTCTCATAGATTGAATGTTGCGGGATTATGAGGTGAATTCCCATCAATGTGTTTACTAGATGCATGGTATTGGGCCACTAAAACAATTACCAAGTAAGATAAATATTAACCCTATAGTAGGGTTTGCATTTTACTATTGGAGGGATCACGGGTAAAGAAGGGCATATGACCTTTAATTCTTACTAATGCATCTCCTTGGTCAAGATACCTTTGATATAAGCGCCCACATTATGGGCTATGATTACGATGGTTGCTCTACCTCCAGGTTCTAAGAATAGCTTAACTGTTACTCCGCATTTGAAGCGGAAGTTCAATCATATACTTTGAAGGAAGAAAAACCGGATATTTGCATGGATTCTAGAACTGCTAGAGGAGGTTATGGCCAAAGAAGAGGTAGTGGTTCAGGGATGATAGAGTTGGTTATCAAAGAGGCGCTAAACAATCTGGCAAAAGGCACCTAGATGGATATCAGGCGGCCCATAGGGTCCAAGACACTCAAGATCTGGAAGATGATCCAGACTATGATCAGGTTTACATTTGATTACGTAGATTTAGGCTTCAGTCTTTATTACAAAACATGAGTGATTCCAATACTGCCATCAAATATTTCTGATAGCAAGAGTGCTTAGAAAGATTTTGGATTAGGGATATGAGGTAATATAATATAAACAGTCCAGGAAACAATGCTATCCTCTGTCTTCTTCATAAGATCATATTACATAACAAATTATTGCACGACATGGTGAAAATATGCCTTGTATAATGCTACAGAGCTACCTAGGCTATGGATTAATATGCTGAGATGTTTCTACATGATGGTATACACTGTTATAAAGTACTCTAAATATGTAAACCATATTGTTGTAATTAAGAGATCTATTCATATTATCGAGTCTGATCCTATATGGACTGGACATACACTACAAGAGGATGGGGGTATAGTGTCAACCCTTGTGACAAGCCATAGATGTAGTGACAATTTTGTGTCGAGTGCTATTACTTTGACACAAAGTGCATGTGTTGTGTCAAAATTGTGCAAATGATCACAGCAACCTAGTGACGAGGATGTGACAAAACACAGAGTTTAAAAGGTTCCATTTGTGTCAACAATTTCGACATTAAACTTGACATTATGAGTACCTTTCTCTTGTAGTGATATGCATAGGCAATATACTGTTATAGTTAGTTGCTTTACATTTTCATATTTCTGATTTATATTCTAGCCAAAACCTACTAATAGGCGGTAGGGACAATGGGCAATCATCGCATGAGCTGAAAACCCCAAAGTACCTTTTGGCCCTTGCCCTTCTACCATTCTAATGCTAATTGTGTAATCGATTGGCACGCAGTAGTGGGGGTTTTCTTCTCATTGTCTCCTTTGCTTTATTAGTTGGATCCGCTTCATTGATGGATAAGGCTCCAAGAATGGCATAACAAACAATTTTGTCTCTACTACAATACATTACCGGATAAAATATCGGCTTTTTTTCATATCTTACAATTGTGCTTTTAATACTTGGTCTAAAATAAGATCGATGTATGGTCCGTAGAAAGGTATGATTTTGAATTGTTTGTTTCAAATTGAACATATTTTAAATACCTCTAGATATAGGAGTACAAACTATATGCTGAATTTTATAACTGAATTTTCAGTGGCATTGCAGTTCTGAAATGCCTAAGTTTTACATGAATATGAAATATAATTATGGCTTACAAACATCGACTCATGGAATGGTTGTTTAGTCAAGAGATAATATGCATAGAATCGTGTTGGTAGAATAATACCATAGCATACATAGATAATTGGGGATTTGGTGTTGAAAGACAGGCACTTACCGTATGCGCATGCAGTGCTTGTAGAAGTAGTTTACATTATCATACCGAACGTGCCTCCGAAAGTGTTTAACGCATCTAAAAAAAACAAGCACGTTAAAAGTGTTGTTACTGCATACCTATAAAATATATGTACCTATAAAATACTTGTAAAAAATACTTACAATACCTTTAAAATACCTATAAAATATGTATCATACCTATAAAATACTTACTCGTACTTGTGTTGAAAAAAACTACCAAAATTTGACACAAAAACAATGCATTTTTATTCAGACGCAAGACCCGTTATGCTAAGTACTTGAAAGTTACCGCATCTGCGGATTTGAACAACACTTTGGGTTGATGCAAGATCGATATAATTGGTCCGCTGCCGTTGAATCGGTAATCGTAAAACATCAAATACAAGAATATTTATGGGTAGATAGGATGCCATGGACCAAAACATGGATTTGTCCACACCGGGTCTCATAATATAGAGGCCTTTTCACAACTAAAAGAGGATGACTCTTAGATGAATAATACCCAACATAAATGGTATGTAAGAATGTAAGATGGTTTAATTAATCTGTTATAACTTGGGAAGAGAAAGATCTATGGAAACATATCTTTTCTGAATATTGGTATTGAAATACAAACATGATAATACAATATGCAGAGGGTTTAAGGAATGTGTTCATGCAAGTTCATCAGTTACAAGGTTGGTGTTAAACCTGGATATAAAGGTAAGCATACAATGATACAGTGATTTAACAAATACTTTTACAGTTGTCTATATATAGCCTGTATAATGATGAGGGGTAAATTGACACTATACTAGAGATGCTCATGCTAGATATAGAGTGATAATACTGCCTAGGTTAGGGAGACGAGCATCATCCATATTGACCACCTTCTTAAAATAGAAAATGTGGCGATCAAGGGCCGCCTTCTGACGCGGCAAAAAACCTGTCTCCTGCAACAGAATTTGATATGGAACTGTGGACTTCACCCTCCAGTGCTCATACCAAGAAGCCTTTCTGCACCTACTCCAAGTCATTCCAAGTAGCGAGGGACACTACTGGGCCCCATACATCGACCTTGTATGGAAGGACATGCTCATAGAGCATGCATCAAGACAATCTGTAGCTGGAGACCTATAGCAGCATGGAACCAACAGAGAATCTAATAGCTAGATTTTGGAAACAACATGAGTCTATTAAGTAAACCAATATCTAGATCTAATAAATGCACAGTAAGATGCCGAAAGGGATCAGGCTGGTGTAGAACTTTAAGTCATCTATGGAAACAAAGCTATAGTGTGCACAAATGACCTTCAATTTGTACTATGAATAATAGTCATCAATCACATATAGCTCATATTATGCAATATAATGCAATATATTGAAATCTAAATTATGCATCAATATAGTAGGCTAGCTTATCAATCCAATGAAAATAGCAAATAGCAAATAGCAAATAGATCTAATGCATCTGATGGAAAACTCGCAGGCAGTTATAGTAGAAGCTACTTATGGTTCTACAAGACAAGCTATATTTCGCACGAGAAAATATGGATTAGAAATAGAAATATGAAATTATAGAGCAGAATAAGGAAAGGGAAATTTAACAAGCAAATTGAAATTGAAAAATATGGGAACCTGGTTAGCGATGTTGCCATCACTCTTGTTGACGTGAGCCTTTGCTAGCATTCTTGAAGATTTGGTTGAATCCATCGGAGGATTAACTAGAGGATTTGCAGAATCTAACATCAATGTACAGAGTCATGCTCAATCTGTGCAATTTGTGCAGAGCGATCGTCCACTTCTAAATTAGTAGAGCTCTTGTTAGTTGTCGAAGCTAAAGCCTTAACAGGTTACTACTAAGCTTTAGACCAGTCGGATCATTTATGCTTTAGGACGAGTCACAGTAAAATAAAAGCTGCACAAGAATCATAAATAGCTAGACCTGGATGTGGATTCCTAACAGAATGTAGACTAAATATTGAAAGCAATGGATAAAGGTTAAAAGATTAAATCCCAAAATGGTCTTTGGACACACTGGTCAAGTTGTACTTATGGTCCAACCTAGTTTCCTAGGTTATACACATAAGATGGGATATAAGGGAAAATGCCATATGTAAAACGTGCATTCAATCTCATTGTAAAGCACGAAAACTATAGCTTTTGTCCCTTTTATCTAGCTAGATGAGTATAACATTGTAGTGATACAAAAGCCTAGTGATCAAAAAGCCAATGTAACCTATTTGGTGCACCCAAAGAGTATAACAGAGTAGTGATCAAAAAGCCAGTGTAACTTGTTTGGTGCACCCAAACATCCAACTTGCAACCTTAGTGGAGGTTGAATTTATGAAGTTAATCGATGTCCAATATGTATGGCCATCACCCTTGGTAGTCTGCCTTTTTGAAAAAAAATAGGCAGTAGTTAGTTATCACTAGCAAGTGCCAAAGTGGGATATTTAGCCCACGTTTAAATGTTTGCAAATGCAAAACTTTGATACAAAGGACACAAGTAGTAGACCAACATTTTTCTTTAAATAGTTGGCCAAGGTGGGCCTTGTTGACAATCTGAAGTCTGGTTCATGTTTTAATAACTAAACAAGCTGCTGTCCAAGCTGTCAATAACTCAATAAGTTATGGGTTAATTCTAGATCATGCAGTGGCCAAACCAAAAGATTCATACAAAGTGTCAAAGATTTTACTGTCCATACTAACCATCAATCAATGTTAGCAAACACCATACTAAGCGTCAAAGACATCAAAAACATACCATTGAATGATCTACTATATCGTGCGCCAATAATATAATAGATAGATTTATTTTTTAATGTTCAGAAGAAGCCGAAACTTATAGGACACATATCCAGATGGGACCTGGCTCCGCCACTGTACATGGCTGAAGTGGGTCCTTCCTTCACTAACTTTATAATGATCACGACCACTTTCACAAGGAGATGGTGAACTCGTGATCCGTAAAATTGTCAAAAATATAAGACTAACAAGGTGTTGCGCACGAGGGATTGCCATCTGGTGGCCGGAGAGTGTGTTTCATGGTTTCTGTAGAGAGTGGATTTATGGCAAACAATACACAAACTACCTTATAAAGTGTTTAGGTTTCATCATTCCATGGTTTGCTTATTTTGTGTTGTAGTGACTTAGTAGACAATGTGCTTTGCATTGGTTGTATGGTGCTGCGGAGAAGCATGCTGTGTGCGTGTCATTTTTGGAGACATCGCACATGAGGGAGCACTTACAAATAAGGGCAGGGGTGCTTAGAATAAGAAAATTATTAATGCATTTGAGCAATGGGATTGACGTTTTTGTGGCCTCGGAGTTGGAGAGCTCCTGCGACTGTATGATTGCGTTGCCCAATTGTTGTATCCTCTCGACGACATGTTGGTTGTTCTTGTTGTAGATCTCTATGATCTTTGTCAAGGATGGAGACAGGTTGGCCTCTGCTATCGTGATGTATAATAAGCAGTATGTGGCTACAGGGTAGGCGTGGAAGATGTACTGGAAATATGTGTTGGGCTCTCCACATTGTCACGATGTGAGGATTGAAGGTGGTTGTCTTGCAGTCACTCAAATGGCTCTTGAGGAAGAGCTTGGGTCCTTGGATGCCGTATGCGAGAACCTTCTTGTATTGTTGTTTGTCGAGGCCCAAGTGTTGTAGCAAGACAGTCATTGTCTTCTTTCCAATGTTTATTTAGCCACTTTTTCCTTTCCTTCTTCAGGGGAGTGGTCTTCTGGTTCTAAGATGCATGTGTCTCTGACGAGGAAGTGGGGAACGTGGAACCTACAGTCGATGCTCCATTTTTTCTTGCATGGGTGGGTGTGCTTGTGTGTTTGCATTGGACGTAGTTCGTTTGAGAGCAGCTCGATGCCCGTTGTAATGAGCTTGTCAACGGAAGAAATGATGTCTTCATATGTTGCATCTCGGTATTGTAGGGCGCCTTTTATCTAGAGCAGCATGTGGTCAAGTGGGCTTCCTCTCTGCTGGAATTGGGTGATGCATACGAAGTCGGCGACCTCGTCGATCATGTCGTTTGGCTTCTGCAACACCTTCCTGAGGCCCATCACCCTATTGACGTAGTACCTCATGCATGTGATTGGGTCTTGTGCACGAGGGGTTGCACTCCGATAACCCGAGAGCATGTTTTCATGGTTTTTGTTTGATCGTATCATGTTGTGTCTTTTTTGCTTTGGGTGCTCAATTGGGCTTGGATGCAAAGCATATGTCAGACGTAGCAAAAGGCCAAACTCATTTCTACAGGTCAAACACAGTCCACAAGCATGATGCAAAATCTGCTATGAATAATGCTTTAATCTTGCTGCAAGGGTTTCGGTTTCTTCCACTCCAACCGAGTCCATCTCTTTTTCAGGTTCCAACATTTTTTACTTTGAAAACTCACATGCTCTTTGAGCCTTTCAACGTTTTTGCACAGCCTTGACAATCACATGAGTTTGTATCAAATTTGAAGCTTATCCCTACTAGAAACTTTGGGAAGGTGGCTCAATGGATTTAAACCTTCCTGCAACAACAAGTTTATAACATTCAATTTCTTTGCTTTCATAAGTTTATAACATTCAATTTCTTTGCTTTCATAATGGCTCCCTAATCTTACGTATTAAGAATTGCACCTTTTTCTTGCAAGTTCAGACCAAATATAGTTTGATCAATGTGTATTCTTACAAACGATCAATTTTTAGTCTTTTCCTTTCCCACAAATATTGCATTAGCTAATTTCTTAGGTGCTTAGTTTTTCATATTCGGAAGTCTCAAGGCCAAAATAATATGTACATTTCTCAATGAAAGTAAACATTCTAATCATTCCTTGATACAAATTACATGGTACACTTCCTGATGATCACATGGTGCTAGCAAGAAATGGAACTTGATGCACAGCCAAAAGGTGGCTTTGGGTTTTGAAGACCATCAAAACATCCTGTCTACGGGCATATAAAAAGTTATTTTTAGCCTGCTCATCAAGCAAGTTAGGTATTTCGAAGTTTGTACCTGAATTGTGATGCAGCCCATCTACAATATCTGTTTCACCATGTCTAAAGAATCAACACCCTTTGATTTCAAGTTCTTGCAAAAGAGCCAATGTGGGCCTTTATAAATTTAATAAGCTGAATTGCTAAAGAGAGGATTTGCTTTAAGAATCGATCTACATCTGATGAAAATCTAGACAAAGCATATAAAGGAAGAGAGGCACAGAGGACGAAAGAGAGACAAGCGATGATCCCAGAACAACACACAATATCAATTGTATTGAATCACACTATATATATATATATATATACATTGGGTTGCATGCATGCACACGCATGCGCATGCATTGAGAACATGCACGACACAGACAATGACACACTTGCATTCATTGGAGGACAACGTAGCATCTCCAACACCCCCCCTGCAACGTTGGTCTCTCAATGAAAGAAACCAAAATATATGTGATTCAAATACTGGAAAGGTGACCAAGGATGCACATGCATCCCCTTAAACCTTGGTCATGTGCGGGGTTAAAACCTTTTGTGGGAAGCAAAAGGAAAAACCGTGGCACCCTTCAAAAAGTATCTATCAAGTAGAAGGCGAAGGGAGGATCCATGGCGAAAGTGGTAAAATCTTCATGCTTTGTCATAGATAAAGCTTTGGTAAAGATATCCGCAATCATGTTATCGTAGGGACAATCTTGCGGCATAATTGTCTTTTTCTTGACTTCCAGTTTAATGTAATGGTAATGAATATAAATATGCTTGGACTTTGAATGAAAGACCTCATCCTTAGTTAAAGATATGGCACTCTGATTGTCACAGCGGCAACATATTCTGCTTCAGTGGTGGACACAGCAACACAATGTTGTTTCTTGCTATACCAAGAGATTAAAGAATTATCCATAAAGAAACATGCTCCACTTGTAGAGCGAGAAGTATCAGGACAACCTCCCCAATCAGCGTCAGTATAACCAACCAATTGTGGACCAATATCTTGACGAACGTAAACCAAAGCATGAGCGATAGTGCCTTTTAGATAACGAAGAACTCTTTTGGCTGCATTCCAATGTTGGCGTCCTGGATTAGACATAAATTGTTCTAATGTGTTGACAACATAACTGATATCTGGCCTGGTGGCATGGGCTAAGTACATTAAAGCACTGATAAGATTTGCATATGGATATTGAGCCATGTCAAGACGCAAGCACCGTTTGAGGACACATGTGTTTCAAAGAATTTGACGTTAACTCCCAAGGGTGTTGGACCGAGGTTTAGCATTACTCATATCATATTTGTCAAGTAACTTCGAGAGATATACTTTTCGTTGGCTCAAGCGTATGCAATTATCGTGGACTCAATTTGAAGTCCAAGACAAGATTTGATAGAACCAAGATCCACCATGTCAAATGCAGCGCCAAGATTATTCTTACACTGAGCTAGAAAATCAAGACTGTTGGATACTAGAATAGTATCATCAACATATAGCGCAATAAAGATAAATGCAGGACCAACTTTTTTGTAATAGAGATTTGCATCTGCAGCGGTGGGTAAGTAACCATCAGAAATAAAAAATGCATTCATTTTCGTATACCAGGCACGGGATGCTTGTTTTAAACCATATAAAGCTTTTCGTAACTTGCAAACCATAGGTGTGGGACCTGTGATCTTGTAGCCATCATGTTGTTCCATATAAATATCCTCTGTAAGATCGCCATTTAGGAAGGCCGTTTTAACATCCATTTGATGAACATATAGATTATGGGCGACTGCAAATGCTAACAAAGCACGAACAGTCGCAAGACGTACCACAGGCGAGAATGTCTCATGATAATCAATTCCAGCAATTTCAGAAAACTCCTTTCGCAACCAAGCATGCTTTGAATCTGTCAAAAGTACCATCTGCTTTAGTTTTAACACGGAAAACCCACTTACTTTTAATAGATTTGCGACCAGAAGGAAGGGCAACTAAATCCCATGTGCCTTTGCTTATCAAAGAGTGATATTCAGCGTCCATTGCTTGTTTCCAATATTCCTGCTCATCAGAATTGAGAGCATCATGAATAGTAACAGGTTCAGTAATGGAGACAAAAGTATAATAGTCGGCAATAAAAGTAACGGGGGCCTTGGCCGAGTAACACGAGAAGTGTGAAACTCTTGCTGAGACATAACTTCAGGAGGTTGTATAGATGGTTCTGCATGTGGCTGAGGAACATTATCATCCATCGAAATAATATTGTCATGTAATTGAGCAGATATATCCTCATATTCGCCTCCAACACTATCAGGTAAATCCGAAATATCAGGCAACAATGAGACTTCTTCAATGGCACGATCATCAAAAATATCGTCATCATAGTGTTCTCGGAAATTTGATAGAATATCGTGAGTAACAGATGGCGAAGGAGACTGGGCCATAATAGTTTCATTAACAATAGTATCTCTATAGCGGCAGAGAACAATTTTCTTAGAAACCAAATCAAGCAAATCGATAAGTTTGGTGCAAGATCAAAGATATCCTAAAAAGATAACCTTTTGAGCAACTGGTTGTAATTTACTCCGTTTCTCCTTAGGAATATAGGCATAGGCTTGACATCCAAATACTTTAAAATGTGCTACTGTGGGCTTCTTGCAAGACCATATCTCAAAAGGTGTGAAACCAGCGACAGATGAAGAAGATATACAATTTTGAACATAAACGGCTGTACTCGCTGCTTCAGCCCAAAATTGTGTATTTAAACCAGAATGAAGCAACATACTCCGAATAGCATTCAAGACGGTCCTGTTCTTACGTTCTGCCACTCCATTATGCTGTGGTGTATGTGGTACTGTAAATTCTCTCAGAATGCCAGCATTAGTACAAAAAAGAGTCAAATACATGATTCTTAAATTCACCACCATTGTCACTGCGAATGCTTTTTAAGAACCACGACCATCCGCAATTCCACCATTGCCTTCCACTTACCTAAGCGTTGAGAAAACATCGATTTCTTCTTGAGAGAAAAGATGAAAGAATAAGCGTGAGTAATCATCAATGATTAAGAGAAAATATATGGCACCACCAAGTGACATGATTGGCAATGGTCCACAAAGGTCCATATGGACCAACTACAAAATAGAAGATGCACGAGGTCCAACATGATTAAAAGAACGCCCGACAAGGCTTACCCAAGTACACAAGCCTCACATGGTGCCAAGAGTGCCCGCAGAATCCATCGAGAAGCCATTACTTAGACCCCACCGACGCTTCATGTCCAACAAGATTGAAAAAGAGGCATGACAAAAGCGTCCATGCCATAAATCTCCATCGTGGTGTCGCAAGAAGAGCATAGATTAGACCATCGTGTAATTCGGTACTCATATAAATTGTGATGGCGCATGCCGCATACCAAGTATTAAGCCATCTTTCAAAAGGTAGCAAAATAACTCATCAAAGTAAAGATGAATACCAACATCGGTTAATCGAGAAACGAAAAGTAAATGGCGATGTAAAAGCAGAACATGTAAAACACCACGCATAAAGAATGAATTCACGAATGAGCTCGTAATGGTAGATCACCAATACCAAGAATTTGTTGACGACTGTCATCTCCCATATAAACATATTTTAAAACGCGCAAGGGATGGTAATTTCTGAGCAAGGATTTCTCATATACCATATATTGCGTTGCACCTAGATGAAAAATTACACAAAGCTGTAAACATAATAGCTAGACAACACCATATAAATTCAAGATAATACTATAAGTTAGGAACTTAATATTTCAATACCACACACAATATCAATGCTCAACAATATATATATAAGAAATAAATTCCAACACTATATGTAGAAGTTGACACCATGGTGCAACACACAATAACACATGAATGAGGAACATGCTGTATACACACATGCCCAACACCATAACAAAGCTCAACACCATTGCTTAACACACAATACCATCATTATTATTTGGGAGCAGGATGCACACCTGAATCTATCATCATGTTGTCGGTACTCCCTAAAACATTTGTACTAGCTTGTACAGGATGTCCAATTGTTCTTTCCACACCATACTGTTCACTATCACGTGATGTATTAACACAATTAGCTTCCATATCTCGTTTCTCATCCTCTTTTCTATCAAAGCATCTTGCAATGCCATGGCCATCACGACCACAATATTCACACACAATAGATTGATATCTAGATTGATATCCACGTGATCCACGCACCACGCCCATATCCACTACGACAAAAGTGTTATAATCATGGCAACCATAATAATCACTGCGACCATACACACTACTACGACCATAACCCCCACGCCCATGGTCATATCCTCCATCATAACCTCGACCATAACTACGGCCATAACCACGACCAAAGGATCCATCATAACCACGACCAAAAGACCAAAATCTTTTTCTTTGTTCAGAAGACTCAGAAGGTGGGTTTCTTTTCCTTGTATCTGCAACCATTACAGTGTCTTTGACGTCAGGGGGTGCAATAACTTTCGGCAAGACATGGTCTTCTAAGGATTCACGCAGCGTCTTCAAAAGTAACATGCTTCTTATTCATCAATATAGAAATGATGACCCCGAATTCGAGAGGATGGAAAAGTTTCCAATATTTTGCATCACCAATTCATCTTTGGATATAGGCCCGCAAAGACTAATTGTTCAATTATTTCTTTGAAGCGATCAACATGAGCTCTAACAAGTACTTGATGAATCATATTGAGATTTGCCAAACTCCTCTTCAAGAAAAAAGGACTTCTTGCTTTGTTCTCTTATTGTAAACCTGCTCTAAATAATTCCAGATCTCCTTTGGATGTGATAAATTGATCAACATCCGCATGGATAGAATCTTTCAATCCATACACTAAGAGACGGCCAGTGCCGCACGATCTTTGGTTTTCCATTGCTCCTTCTCTTTAAGCCATGTATCAAAAGTTTGTCCAGAAGTAATCAATTGATCATTCAACATTGGTTGCTTGGGACACTCCTTTTTTCCAATTACATAATCAAGCAAATCATCACTCTCTAACACACATTTGATCTTCCTCTTCCAACCAGGATATCCAGTACCGTTGAAAACATAAATTGTTTTAGATGACGAATCGCCCTTCACGGTTATCACCTCCAGCTCTGATACCATGATGAAAATCTAGACAAAGCATATAAAGGAAGAGAGGCACAGAGGACGAAAGAGAGACAAGCGATGATCCCAGAACAACACACAATATCAATTGTATTGAATCACACTATATATATATACATTGGGTTGCATGCATGCACACGCATGCGCATGCATTGAGAACATGCACGACACAGACAGGGAATAAATTACTAATCGCATATTTCTTATTAGCCAGAATGACTTTGGCTAAACTTGCTCGATATTAATCCCAAACCTTTATGTAGTTTAGCTAAACTCTACATATTTTTTCTCTCATACTTTCTAGCGTTTAGCTAAACTAACCCAAATATCATCCCCAAAATTTCTATGGTGTGGCCAACGGAAAATATTAAGCCAAATTACTATACCCTTTTTCAATTGTTTCCACTTATTTTAGTCATTTTCTTTGTGAAAACATTGTAAAATAATGCTAGTTAGCAAAATCTATGACTCAAATCAATTTATAATGCTATAAACTAAACTACTAATCATATATTTCTTATAAACTAGAACAATATTAGCTAAACTAGCCCGAAATTCATTCTAAAAGTTTCTATGGTTTAGCTAAACAATACAAAATTTCACTCTCTTACTTTCTAGCATTTGGCTAAAGAGCTCTAGGGTTGGTGCAGTCCCGAAAAACGTTAAGCTAAAATTATAATTTTTTTCCCAATTTTTTCCATTTACTTTAGCCAATTTTTTTCGAAAATGTGCTAAAAAATCGCCAAATAGCTAAGTTTAGCCCATAAATTATTCCATGGACACAGACAATGACACACTTGCATGCATTGGAGGACAACGTAGCATCTCCAACAACATCACTAGACTAACCATTGCATATAAAGATGTTCTCTTCATTGTGCCAATGAAGCGTGTTAGTAGAACTTAGCAGCAAGAAGACAATGCCCAAGTATCAACCACATCTAATGGTCCCCCTGGCTAAGATGTCTGATAACAGCACAAAAGCTGCGGCATTATCTGGATCCAACTGGGAAACCTGAAGAGCAACATGCTTTCCTCCTTCAACGTTCATGTCAATCTGCAAGTGGCAGTCCATGATGTTTGGTTCGGTTCAACTGAAAATATTGAGAAGCAAAGCCTCTCCTTCGTCAAGCCATTCTGTTCGCCAAAAGGCATCAATAATACAATTGAATGTCAGACCATGTTCTTTGGTCATGCAGACACAAGGCATGCCAAGCCTCTACCAGACCAGCATGACTGTATACATGAAAAATGCTACAAAAGTTTACCTCATCAAACAATGCAGTTGCATTTTCTAATATAAATTTAATATATCACAACATCGCCCATGCTGAGCATATGCTGTAATCATGGCAGTCAGGAAACCACATGTCTTTTTGATATTTTGTTGAAGATGGCACGTGCATTCACCTAGATTTCCAAATTTGGCATAATTAACAAGAAGATTTAACAAAATGTTTGATCCTAATCCAGAATCTATGATGTGAAATTGCGCCTCCTTGCCTACAGCTAGGGCTGTTCTTTTTTGCACATGCATCGAAAAGACTAACAAAAGTAACAGTGTCTGGATTGAAGCCTTCCCATTGCATTTGTTCAAAGAATTGGAGAGCCTCATTCAATTGACCTTGTTGTCTTCAAGGTGTCCTTGTTGAGATAACCTGATATCATGGCATTCTAGGCAACCATATCAGGAAAAGGCATTGTTGAAAGAGTTGAAGAGCTTCTGTAAAATGCCCATGCTTGGCATATCCTATAACCATGGCAGTCCAGGTCACAACATCCCTCTGATTCATCTTTTCAAAGATCTTAGCAGCCTTATGACATCACCCTCTTAAGCCAAAGGACCAATGATTGTAGTTGCTGATACCATGTCATGTTGAGGCATTTAATTATATATACGAAGTGCCTCCTTTAATTCTCCCTGTTGAATATAACCCGAAATCAATACATTTCAGGAAAATGCATCCTTATGAGGCATAAGTCTAAATAGCTCAAGCGCCACCTCAAATTGTGCATGCTGGGACAGCCAACCATATTGTCAAACACTACCCTTGCTTCTGCCACAGCTCCACATCCTATACATATGGATGACATGATTAATTGAAAACCTCTCATTCCTCTAGACCATTTTGAATAATTTTATGATTGATCATCAACTTACCTTCTGAAGTGGATTTGTACTAGCACATTTCTGAAATCCCTGTACTTGCTTACAGGTTCATCATCGGTTTTTTGCTTAAATGGGACTTTGTACTAGCACATATATAAGCAAGAATTAGGGAGCAAAGGAGAGAAACATACCATTGAGACCTCTATTGAGAATGAAGAAAAAATGCCAGACCGTAAGGACGACTCTTCTTCCCTACATCAAATTTTATTGTCATTCATTCCATCATTCATATAACCTTCGTTCTAATATAAAAGTGACCATTCCACAGAGAACAATGAGCTGGATTAAAGATAGGCAATAAGACACATATGACATGCATATCTTACCAGAAATGTCACAAGAGTCTGTGCACTATATTCATGGACTGTCTTTGCCCTAAAGAGATTTCATATTGCATCATCCTGCAAGGATTAGTTATCTGTTCAATGTGTAAACCAGTGCAAGTAAAGCAGGAAATTATATCGAGGAACAGTACAGGAGTATTGAAGAATATAGTAGCCAAGTCATTGTACTAATTTCCATCTGAGCAATAGGACCGTAAAAAGTCCATTCCACTCGTTAATCTAAATAAACTCTCCATATAAATCCAAGACAAACATCCCATCTAAGGCCTATTAAGCAACAATATTTACTAAGAACATGTGCACACTACTTACACACACTAAGTATTTTCCAGCTATACTAGCCATGTGATAAAATCGCAAGTTAGCCATTACTTAGTCACATAGTTCCCATTATTCATTGTTGGGCGAGGGCAAACAATGCCAGGATAATGTTGTGGGTCTGGACAAGGAGTACACTTGTTCATCAAAGGAAGAGCAAATGAAAGGTTGATGTTAGCACGGATACCAAGCACACTTCTATAATCTGAAAAGAAAAACACTTTTATTGATACAATGCAATGTCTTCTTTCGAAATTTGAGAACACCTTCACGTGGTTTCCTTTCTTTTGTAGCACATTCTGATGATAAGATGATGTTATGCAAGTTAATTGGTTAAAAAGTGCTCTTGCAATAATAGCCCCGCTTATAACCGCTGCTCACATTCTATATAGTGCATAAAAGTAACAAACTGTTGGAATGCTGGAGCATGTGTAATGGGCACACATGAAGAATGACTCAGTGGAGGAGTGCCGAAAGCCCATCAATGGGCCGGTAGCTCAGTGGTAGAGTACTTGGCTTGCAAGCAAGAGGTCCTTGGTTCGATCTCCAGCCTGTCAACCCAATCATAGAAGGCTCATTATTCAACATGGTATCAGAGCCATGATCCCAAGTAGAGGGTGCTTAACCGCACCGGGATAACCCCAATGGTGTAGGGGTGAGAATGAGCAAAGCTTGGCCAGTGGAAAGCCCAACTCCCGCAGTGGTGGAGTTGCCCGAGGAGGGAAGCATGTGGATTGTGGTGAAGGCTGGAATGGATTGGTGTGCCCATTAAGGGGGAATGTTGGAATGCTGGAGCATGTGTAATGGGCACACATGAAGAATGACTTCGATGGAGGAAGCGAAAGCCCATCAATGGGTGGAAAGAGTAGGCTCGATGGTAGAGTACTTGGCTTGCAAGCAAGAGGTCCCGGGTTCGATCCCGAAGAATGACTCATGTGGAGTGGTGAAAGCCCATCAATGGGAATGGTAGCTCGCATGTGGTAGAGTACTTGGCTTGCAAGCAAGAGGTCCTGGGTTCGATCCCCAGCTTGTCCACCCAATCATAGAAGGCTCATTTCTCAACACAAACATGGTGACACCAAGCATTGCCATTGGCCATTTCCCCATGGATTAAGCTTGAATACCTCAATCTCCATTGCCATATGAAGGGAGTCCTTAAATCACACGCCGAAGGCTCATTTCTCAACACAAACATGGTGACACCAAGCATTGCCATTGGCCATTTCCCCATGGATTAAGCTTGAATACCTCAATCTCCATTGCCATATGAAGGGAGTCCTTAAATCACACGCCAATGTTCTGGAATGGACTCTCTAGAATAAATAAATTGTCTTCATTTTCAAAATGTTTTAAGAAAATGAATTATATTAGGGCATAAGATTGGAACCCATGCTACAGAAGTTCTTACCTTGCAGTAGTAAGCCAAAAGCTATTGTCATATATCCAGCATGGGAGATATCTTAAAGCTGAAAATGTTGATGCAGTGTAAAGTTAGTTGTAGGAACATAGAAAGAAAAAAAGATTCAACCAGAACTGGATACCATAGCTTGCAAGTGTGATGCTAAACTGCCATTTCAATTGAAATGGATAGCTAAGAAGAGATGCAAATGGTACTGAAATCTGAGTTTCAGATATGTTCCTAGTTCAAAAGTTCGCGTTTGAGAGTTTCGAAACAAAGCAATAAGAAATGAAAGAGGCTGGAACAAACAAAATAATTTTCGAATGTACCAAAATAATTTTGGTATTGTGGGATTCGGTCGTTGACTAGTAGCAGATTTTTCTCCCTTACGCATTTCCTTTGGGCCTTTTGGCCTTTTGTACTACGTAAAAACCAGGTACGTTCAATTCTTGCCCCTGCGCCAATCAGATCATGCCATTTGGCAAGTTTCAAATCAAGAATCCTGGGTTCATCACTGAGATTCCTGTTTTACTTGCATTCCGGAAGCGCATCCTTTGTTTACTTGCATTCTGGCAAGATTACCCTGCAATCCGCTGATTTACCTGCATTCTGGCTGATCTTTACTTGCATTCTGGATTCAAGAATTGAACGTTCCTTGTTTCCACGTTATAGGAAAGCCCATTTAGTGGGCTTTCCTGCTGTGTCAACAGGGCTCCGCGCTCCGCGCGTCGCCCTGTTTCCACAGCAGGAAAGCCCACTAAATGGGCTTTCCTATATACGTAATCTACGGGAGGGGCATTCCGCCCCGTAGGGCCTCGAAGCGGCGCCGCCAGCTGAGGCGGTGCACGAGCGGCGGAGCCGCGAGTGCCGCCGAGGCTGTGCGGGCCGCTGAGAGGCCCTGCGAGGGCGGAATGCCCCCCCTCCCGTAGATTACGGGACGTAATAAACGGTAGGCCCAAATTACGAACCTGATTGTGGCTATGGCGGATCTATCTGGCATTAGAAAGCTTCAAATCAGAGAAAACAGAGCTCTCAAAACAGAGAAAGCTTCAAAACAGAGAAAACAGAGCTCAACTTCTATCTCTAAATCAGAGAAAAAAGAGCTCTCTGTTTCGGCGGCCTTGTTGAATAAGAAAGATAGGAAAAATCCAGCTTCGCACATATCCAGACCGCTTTTTCAGCCCCGCCCATTTGAGCTTTTACTCCGGTGGCCAAAAATCTCTGCTTTCCGTGCCATAGCCAGGTTTTTCTACCAGAAAAAATATTTCCCCATCATTCTAGTACTGCCCGATTGATCTTACATCTCCACGGCCATGAAAATCGTCAACTCCTTGCAGATTTAAGAGCTTAAACCTGATTAAAGAATTCCTATCGTCCAGCTTCATCTTTGTTGAATCTTAGGGCGACTGAAGACACAGCGCAAACAGTGGTGAATCTGAGCGCAAACAGTGGTGAATCACAGGCAAACAAGGCCGGAACAAATAGGGGACAAACAGGGGAGCGGCGGCGCCGCTCTGCAAGCGGCGAAGAATATTGCGTGGAAATAGAACACGCAGAATTTGACAGTAATTTGGGCCTACCGTTTATTACGACTATTTTATAAGCGAGCTGCAGAAGCTCTGCTTGCATTAGATTCGTAGCCTTCCGAAATGTCCAGCAAAAAAGGATTCTTCTCATTCCGCAGCAGGAGGAACATTGCTATAGAAAAGCAAGCACAACAACCAATCCATGAAGAACAAATGTTCAAATTGCGATCAGCATACCCAGATGAAATTGTGGAGCTCATACTGCAGCGGCTGCCCACATGTGCCCTAGTCAGGATGTGCCTTGTCTCTAATTCATGGAGATCCCGAATACTATCTGACGATTTTCTGCACCGCCATAGCCAGCACTGTGCTGACAGAAGCTGGGTCATTCTCTGCGAGTCTAAAACTAAAGTTCTAGTTCATAGACCCTCTGATACTACTGCTCTTACGGGAAGCAAGGCTCCAATTTGGGCAATTTCTTTCCAAAGTCGGCAAGCATATGCGCCACTTTAAAGGTGATGGTGGGCTTGTTTGTTGTGCTGCATTCAGGCGCCCCTACATGGTTTTGGAGCATTTTCAACCTATTTAAATAAGTCTTATCAGATTGTAGGTTTACAACTGAACAAGTGCATGATAAGACAAGGCAGTTCTTGTATTCAAGCTTCAACTGATGGCAGTTTCAAGATTTTTCTTACTATCAATAGCACGCGGAACAATTCGTGTATTATGATATATGATTCTAGATCAGAGTCATGGATCAAGAGTGGTGTTCTTATAGGGCAAGGAATAATAAATTTTCGCTTTGTGATAGACAACATTATATACTGCACAGCGCGGCTTCGTAATTCTTCTACAGACCAGATCCATGTTGTTACCTACAATTCCTTGATCAACAAATGGAATTGTAATATTCAACTCCCTTGCAATCTTATAAGAAAGCGCGAAAGCACGGATCCAGAATTTAAAATATACTTGGATCCCAACTTGGGCAAATCTGGGACACAAATTTTTACAATTGGATGGTCTGATCCTTGACCCCAATCTATTCAAATTTTGGAACTTATATACTTACCCAAAGGAACCATATGGAGAAAAGTAGCTACCATGCCTCCAAAATTATGGGCCCGCTGCCTCGAGGGATTGGAAGCCTATGCTACACCCTTTTCGCTTCGGTTGAATCCTTTATTTGCAGGTCCTAATATATATATAGATGGTTTAAGCTTCATAGCAAGTTATAATATTGTTGATCAAGTCTGGGGGTATATATCTGTACCAAGGCCATACAGGAATCCAAATTTACACAAGAGCATTGCGTTTGAGCAAAATTTGAGATCTGGACCATGCAATTCCAAATGGAAGAAGAGGTGTAACCCTGTATATACCACTTTGGACTTGAATGATGTTTGAAATCTTTATTATAAAGTAACAAATCTCTTGATGAAAATTGCTGCTCCTGGGGTATGTTATGCTTTTTCTAATAAAGGTTATTCTGTTCAACAAAGTTTCTGACTTGTCATAGCATCAACAACATGACAACTGATGTATTTTACTTCTGCTTTTTTTTAAACAACTGGTTCTTCGATCTGAGCAGATATACAAAATGTTTCCTTGAGAAGTCATCAAGAAATGCCAAAATATATTGAGCACTATTGATTGTAGCAGGTCTAATGGGACCACATAAATCTGTATGGACGAGCTCAAGAGGCTTGGAGGCATGAGATGTAGATGAAGGAAATCTTGACCTGATAAGCTTGCTCTGAAAGCATGAGTTACAAGCAGGAATTTGTTTGAGGATGGAGGCAGACCTTTAGATTGTACCAGCTGCTGGATTTTGGTGAAGTTGATATGTCCAAGACGGTGATGCTAGAGTGACTGTTCACATGGATGAGTAGACAGAAAATTGGCTTGCTCAGAGACTAAATCAGCAACTTGGTAAAGGTTTCCAACTCGAGTGCCTGAGAGGAGTATCTTGTGTTGGGAATCTAGAATGTGACATTGATTGTACTTGAAAGCAACAAGGAGACCAGCATCAGTAATCGTACTAACAGACAGAAGACTTTGTTGAAGACCAGGGACATGCAAGACGTCTTTAACAAGCTTGGATGGACCTGAGACAAGCTTCAGCAGAACAATGCCAAAGGCAATAGCATCTTGAAGATGAGCATCACCCATTCAAACAGATCGAGGCGTGGGAAAAAGGTCATAGATGACAAAAGCAGATCTATGGGGACACATATGGCTGGTGGCACCTTAGTCCAAATACCAAACATCTGGATGAAGCACAGGATCAGTCATAACAGTACAAAGATAGTCTATGACCATGTTACTTTGCTCAGGGGGAGGAGCTTGATCTTTGGAAACTGGCTCTTTTGAAACTGGGCTGGGTACTGGAGCAGGAGCTCTACAATCTTCAGCAAGATGGCCATCCTTCTGACATCGATAGCAGGTACTCTTCTTTCGATCCGTGCGAGGGCAATATGCATTAGAATCCTTTTCCTTTGCTGGCCTGGAGTCTGTAAACACAAGAGAGCCAGAAGTGGGTCGAGATTGATGTTGTCTCATGGATTCAACTTTTACCCGCTCAAGAGCGGTTTCAAATGTATAGTCATGCAATCGACCTTCCAGATTGATCACAAGACTCTCATAAGACCGTGGAAGGCTGTTGAGTAACATGCAGACCTTCTCATCTTCACTGATTGCTCCACCAGTGGCACAAAGATCGTCCAGTAGATCTTTCATTTTGCAGACATGATCCATCAAGTCCCCACCTTCAGTAAGATGTAATTCATACAACCTTTTGCGGAGGACAAGACGATTTCCAGCAGTGGTGGACTCATAGTGATTCAAAAGGGCGAGCCACATTTGACTTGCAGAGGGAGCTCCTTTCACTATTCGAGCAGGAACATCATCAAGACTGGCAGTGATAATCAGTTTGGCTTTTCTGTCTTTCTCAAGAAAGTCAGAATTGGAAGCATCAACAGTGACCTCAACGGTAGATTCAAAGCCAGAAGACAAATCAGAAGTGGGAAAAACAAATTCCCATAGCTAACGATCCCCAAGGATCATTTGCAATCTCCATTTCCATATCTGGAATCCGAAGAAGCGAGGCAGCATACGCCATTCAGTGGCAGTCAACGTTCCAGATGTTGCATCCATGATATCAGAATAGAGGAGTAACAAAGTTTTTTATTGAAGTGAAAGAACAAATGCAAGGTAGAAATCAAAAACTGGAGATGCATTTAGAAGCAGAGGCATGGGCCCATAACCTGCTAAGGTATAAACAAGAACAAAGGAAGAGATGGAGACACAAGGCGATTAAAGCCAAGAACACAAGAACCTTGATGATTTATGATTACGAAAGGAAAGACATGTCTAATATAGGGCTACAAGATTCTGATCACAGAATTTCAGCCTAGATTCATGGAGAATGTCAGCCTGGATTCATGGAGAATGTCAGCCTAAATTCGCGGAGCAGGTGGAAGTATCTGTTGGGATGATGCCTCCTTGCTTTGATGACGAACATGTATCTGATGCTTAGTAATTCTCTTGTTGTTTTGATGGTCAAGGATACTTGGAAATAGAAGTTTACCCATCTTGCCATCTAGAACAGAGCATGTTGTATTTGCTGCAAAAACAAACGACATGGTTGACAATTATTATTATTAATATTATTTTTTTTACACCAGAAGCCAGTGAAAAGGTATCTAAAAGCATTTTGGCAACAGCAAGATTCTCATCATTAGCGACTAGGAAGAGGAACATGTCGTCTGCATATTGATTGCAAACCTCTTGTGTGTCGTCCTCGATTGCAAGACCATGGAGAAGTCCCTCTGTCGTTGCAATGTTGAATAACTGTGACAAAGCCTCTGCAACAATTGTGAAAAGCAATGGTGCTAAAGGGCATCCCTGGCGAATACCACGATCGAGTGAAAAGGCATGTGACGGCTCACCATGGAACAGGACAGTCGCCCGAGCAGAGATATGCATCTTCATAATATCTGATGTGAATTGTTCCCCAAATCCCAGTCTTAGCATACAACGGCGCATGAATTCCCGGTGACCTTTGTCATAAGCTTTTGCAAAATCAAGCTTAAGGTATACAAATGGAAGGTTTTGCCTCGTGCCCAATAAATTCCCTCGTAGCGGCGGCAACATTATTCAAAATGCACCGTTTTGGAAGAAAAACCCGACCGGGTTGTTGAGATAGACTCGCCAAGATGTCCTTTACCCGCCTGTAAAAGCCTTGGCGAATATCTTATATCTGGATGCCAATAAGGTGATGGGCATGCCAATCGAAATAGTCGAGGATCCTTGACCTTGGGGATGAGTGAGATGGCTTTTGTGTTTAGAATTCTATCCAAAGCGATTGGGACCGTCGAAAGTCACAACAAGCATCATACACATCTGGCTCCAGCCATTCCCAATACTCCTGGAAGAACTCAATTGCCAAACCATCCAAACCTGGGCATTTGCCTCTTTTCAGTTCAAAGACTGCCGAACATAAATCATCAGCTGTCATAGCCGCCTCTATTGACTCGCGTTGCTCACCAGAGATGATGGGGGGAATCTTAGATAAAACAACATCTTGCATTTTAGCTCCAAAACCTTTTGATTCGAAACTCTTTAAAGCAGATGAGAATGCAAGCTGCTTTTGAAAATCTAGTTTGTTCCTCTTCCTTTTCGCTATTTTAAGAGGTGCTTATGGAATAGAGAAGTTGAAAGATTAAAAAAAATGCATGGAAAAGTGTTAACTAACTTTCAGTTCTTTAAGGACAGACCTTCAATCCTTTGTTTAATGCTTCGTCAATATTATCAAGTCCAGGAAGCCAGATTCTTCATGCTAGCTCGCATCTAATATAGTTGTGAAACAAGCTGGCTTACCTGCAATGTAAAGATACCATGTGTGAAGGCCCGAAGGTCAAAAAGTTCAGCTTAAATTTGCCTTTATCCTTCGGTATCTGTCCTCATGACCTGAACATCTTGCCCAAGCCAAGTATAATTTTTCTTCTTTTAGTTTTCAATTGGAAGCCCACCTGCAAGTCTGCTCTCCCAAAACTACGAGCTACTCTTGTAATGAACAAGGAACAAAAGTTGCGTCCATGAAGAAAGCACCAGTTCCTAAACTACATCTCTTATCCAAGTTAACAAAAATGTACAAAATTGTGGCCTTTTGTCCATGTGAAAAGACATGAACCAAAAGACACATACAAAAATACTATACAAATACATATATAAATGTATATCTCGTTTTGTCCTAAGGTTCCTTACATTCTGTCCGACTTATAAAAGACAATGTTCTCATTGTCAATCCATGTCTTCAAGTTCAAAGAGTTCCCAAGAGTTCGTCCAGAATCTCAGGATAAGCACCTTTCTCATATAGCATGTGCTTAGAGAAAGTCTTCATTCCCATATAGGGTCTTCAATAGGATTAAGTCTTCAATACCTTTATTGTCTGAGGGGTTGTCTTGAATCCTAGAACCTTACTTGTTTACTTAAATTTCTTATGGCCAATCTTGTGTCTAAAGTTAAGTTTTAAATTAACTTTTGGACTATTGGTGAATAAAAATCATCAAGCCTTCTCTTTCTCATATAAGATGCCAAGCATCTTAGAGACATCATACAACTTCGTATCTAAAAGTTGTCCGTCACTTAAACCTTAGAGTAGTAGAGATTTCACTACCTAGTCGACCATCTCATCACGAGACTCGCCAACCAATTTCATAGACTAGCTATAGACAGTTAGTCTGAATACCATTGCCAAAGGGATGGCTAGTGAATTTCTTGTGAGAAGGTTCTTAATGTCATGTCATCATTGTCATAAAACTTAGGTTCTATATTTTTATGAATACTTCTTACTGTTAGAGTGTTGAAATATTAAGACTCCGAGTCTCAACACATCAGACAACTCTAGAATTGTCCTTTTAAAAGATCATGTTCATATGTGGCTAACAGGATGTCAATCCACAAATTCCTATATCCTGATATAACAAAATTATAAATTTTGTTCTTAGGTTGTTCAAGAGTAAACAACATCCTTAAGAGAACCTTGGGCAAATGTTCATCTTGTCCAATGTCCTCATATGCTTTGCAATTTTTTTTTTGCAAAAGCATATGCTCTTAGTCTTAACATATTTGTTGCCATCGTGCCTTATAATTTTCCTTAGGTTCTTAGCTTGAAAGACCATAGGGTTACAATCTTATAACATTTAATAAAGGATAAATTTTCCTTAGATCACATTCTTGTTCTTAAAATCCTTCTAGGAACTCGTCTTAATGATTTTATTTTATTCTTGAAAAATCCATAGTGTTAAAAGCTACAAATACCAAATCCCACAGGTATATCTTCAGGGTGTGTCCTTTGGGTAGAAGAACAGGCGCCAGATTTGGGCGGCACCCCTTTGTTCAGGTCTGCTTTCATGGATTAGCAACCGGCTTAGCTTGGCTATGGCAGCTTTGGTGACCCAAAAGGCCGGCTTGGGTTTGGAGCTCTTTTGGCCCTGATTTCGAGAAGCAGGGCACGGCCAGCATTGCCCTTGGACCCAGTGCCTTGTGTTCACAACCATCTACGGCATTCATAGTTGTTTGAAGTTATTTGGCAAAAGTCTTAGCATTTAGAACTTGCAAAATTTGCAAAAGATCCAGGCCGACGGAACATTTTTAGGCCAGGAGCAAAAGGGAATTTGCAGCAAAGGTTTCTTCAGGGCGATTTCTTCCAATCAAAACCCTGTTTTCATCTTTACAAGTTTCTGCAATGGCGATTCATGTCAAACCCGGATGATTCTTCTAGAAGTCTGCAATTTTTGTTGATGCCAGTATTTCCTAGGTCCAATCTGCTCAGATCCTTTTCCTTTCCATACTATTCTTAGAACAATCATCCCTTTTTCCTTTTTGCCTAAATCGGCATGTCTTAATCGATTTTTGTCATAGAGGCATCTGGATTTCTTGTCACAGGGAAGAATCAAGATTCTTAATCGATTCGTGAGTTCTTAGTTGCTTCTGAGAGTGTTTATCCATAAATCATGTCATTGCTGAAGCATGTTCTCAATGCCAACAGGTTTTGCCACAGAATAGGAAATTCTTATGCTGATTCTTGGATTTTCTTTATAGAAAACATATTTTTTTATTTTTACTTCTTTCGATTTTCTTACAAAAGAAAACAGATTTCTTATTTCTCTTTCCTTCGAAACGGATTCCTTATTCTTATTTCCTTCAAATTTTCTTATAGAGAATGGGTTTTTGTTCCTATTCCCTTTGAATTTCCTTATTCTTCTTCATCAATTTGGGTTTCTTATTCTTATTGTTGCTTCTTATGAAAACAATTCCTTAAAATTTCTTGCGTTCCCCCTTTTTTTTTAATTTCTATTCAGAAAATTAATTTTTACAAGAAAGCAAATGGAAGCAAGATTTGCACCTTCTTTTCTAGTTTCCTTCTTCTTCGTGAAATGCCCTTAGATCTTTATTGGCTTTGTTGGCTCTGATACCGTACGTAATGAACAAGGAACAAAAGATGCATCCATGAAGAAAGCACCAGTTCCTAAAGTACATCTCTTATTCCAAGTTAACAAAAATGTACAAAATTGTGGCCTTTTGTCCATGTGAAAAGACATGAACCAAAAGACACGTACAAAAATACTGTACAAATACATGTATAAATGTATATCTCATTTTGTCCTAAGGTTCCTTACAACTCTCCTCCTCCTCGATGGTGATTTTGCAACAAGCTCGGGATCTGTCGGTTCCTCTGCCATGTTGATAAAGTTCTATGGACCAGACTTTATTTAGACAAATCTAGACAAACAAGGATCCTAAAAAACACCTTTTAGGTAGATTATCTTAGAAACTAGATCCTCAGGACCAATATAATAGGAACATACTTGGGGTCATTGAGTTGATCATTCATTCCATTATCTTAAGGCTTTTCTCTGCTTCATATATCTGCTGAGAAGTAACCTACTCAAAATGGGTGAGACATTTTGATTACTGATGGTAAGATTGTAACAACACTCTAAGTAAATAACATAAGATAATGAAATTCGTTATAATAACTAATGTTATTCATGCCTGGAATTAGTTTCAGCACTCCACTCATTGAGCCCATACGGGCAAGCGAGCGTGTTCGTTTTAAGAAGTCGTTAAAATCAAAATTTGCTTCCGTAATTTTCCTTTTAATTTCTAAGGCTTCCACTTTCAATATCTGAGCAAATGGTTAATGTCATTAGATAGTCATAGGTAAATGCCACAGGGATCCATATAACTTATAGATTCTTGAGCTTTTTCCACAAAGGAAAGGACATCCCCCATCCAAGAATACGGCTTGCCATACGATCAGGATAAAATGGTTCTAGTGCTATCATGCTTTCTCTGTCTCCTACAAATTTAATAGTTTTACCTGAAACCTGAATTGGCATGTGGCATTATAAATAAAACATAACACGTGCAGACACTAATAGGAAACAAAGTTTTAAGCTACCTCCTTGACACACAATGCAGCTCCACCATGGGAGTCGCCATCAAGCTTTGTCAAAATTGCACCTGTTATGCCAACCTCTAGGTTGAAAGATGCCATCAAAGCTACATAATATTTATGTTAATCAATGAACGTGGCAGAAACTTTTAATCTTCAATACATTACATCTAATGAATACTACTATTCTGTAACACACCTAGGGGGTTGAGGGATAAGTAAATAATTTTTATTCTTAACCTCAGGTCAGGAATATTTAAAAGAATTGCAATGGTTGGGAAACAAATTGAATATGGGTGTCTATACTAGGGTACGGTAGGTATCTAAGGAAAATAGAGGTAATATCTGAACTAGAATAGCAGATCTATGATTAGATGAGATAAACTAATAAGAATTTGTAAGAATAGGAAGATATTCTCTATTAGTGGAAAAGAGAGGATATTGTTCTAAGTTTAGAAAAGGCAGATAGTATTTAAAAAAAAAGGCAAACTTTAAAACATCATAACTCGGCGAGCGATTATCAGAATGGAGCGAACTTAAGCATTCTGGAAAGCTTTTGGAGTCTAGTTTCTGAATTAGGGTGGCACCTCTCGTGGCTCCTCACGGTTAGAGAGATATCACAGAAAAGGTGGACAGGGGTCAAATAAGACTGCACGTGGAAGATCCTTTGATGGGTAGCCGGAGCCGGATCTTTGGAGTTTCTGTTGGTTTGGAGTTATCTTTTCATTTGTTTAATAGTTTGTCGAAAAGCTTACATGTTTTATTTTGTTATTGATTCTTTGTGTTTGTGTTTGCAAATATAATATAATATTGCACGAACTCATTCGAATGAACACCGCCCTCGCCGTTCTTGGGAGGGTCGAGCGGTTGAGCAACGTGCATACCAGGTGATTGGTTTGTGTCGTTGCCAAAGGGCTGGGCGGTAAAGCAACATGCATACCAGGTGATTGGTATGTGAACGTATAGTCGTGTCCGGAACGATATACGTGAGAACCCGGGTGAGGGATTGATCATCCCTGAATCACAATAAGTTGTAAGAAGATGTTCTATGCATGACTAACATTTGTGTGCCTATTGTTTGACTAACGATTCACCTCAGGTTAAGGTAATGGTTTACCCACTTAGTCCTTCCCTGGACTAACCCCTACCACTTCTTTCTTATTTCTTACAAAAAAAAATTTGGTAGCTACGTGATTGTCGAGCAAGGGGAGCATGAGTGATAGTAGAGATGTTGTCATGCGTAGATTCCTCCGTAGCTTGAGTTGTAACCTGAGTTTATGAAATTACTGAATTTTATAAAGAAAGATATTAATTATTTGAGTTCTGTAATTCTCTCTTGTTTGATTTCAAGTGTTTAACGCTTTAGGAGCGTTTCATATTCCATAGAATAATTTCTGCTACTTCCTGACGTGTCATTGCATCAACCACTAGAAGAAGCTCTGTAGGGTTTGCAACTTATTGGAATAAATATGTTATTCACCTATAGACCCAAGGCGTCCTGGTATATCAACTATGACAACATCTACTCCTTTCTTCTTTGCTTCTGCCAATTCTTGCTTTGCTATTTTGGAAGCCTCAATTGGTTCCGTGCTTCAAATACAGGGACATCCATCTGATATTGTAGAGAGACAAGAGCTTCTTATTGAGACATAGAGCAAACTAGCTAGATGAGAATGTTGACTTGAAGCTAAAGGGAGCTAATATATGATATCGCACAAGTGGAGCAAAATAACGTCTGAACAAGAATTCCAGAGCAGCATTCAGAAGGAATGAATATTACAGGTGAATATACAGACCTGCTTTTTTTAAGTGATTAATTGATCAATAGGTGCTGGCCTGTACACATCTGTAGCTATCATCATGCAGCTCTTAGCCGTAGTGAGATGAGTTGCTCTACTACCATCTAAAAGCTAATGTCAGCAGAAGTTTGCTAGCACGGGGAGCAGGACCTGCATGTTAGGAGATTAAAAGAAAGTGACCATAGCCTAAACTTACCTCTCATCAAGAATTGCAGGACTACCTACAAGGTATTGCGAGGAATTTGAGATGGTTCATTGGTCGATTTGTTTGACTCAAAAGTTTTACCTTTTTTAAAAAATAAAGTGCAAGTTTGCCACAAGCAGTAGTTTTTCCAACTCCTTAGAGATCTGCCATCAATATTGTAGTTTGCAAGTGTGATGCTAAACTGCCATTTCAGTTGAAATGGATAGCTAAGAAGAGATGCAAATGGTACCTAAATCTGAGTTTCAGATATTTCCTCGTTCTGAAGTTCGAGTTTGAGAGTTTTGAAACAAAATAATGAGAAATGAAAGAGGCAAAAAATATTGCAAATCATTTACCTGATGGAGATCCAAATGCTCTGCTCAAGCAATGATGGTAGATGGAGTCCCAACTACTATAGTCCAAGCACTTTAAAATCTTTCAATATAGTGCAATAATCTGCTTTGAGAATTTGCGTACCTGCTCCAACGATTCAATGACGGCAGATGGAGTCCCAACTACTATAGTCCAAGCATTTTAAAATCTTTTAACATAGTATAATACTCTGCTTTGAAAATCTGCGTACCTGCTCCAACAATTCCTGTGATTCTTGTGATTCTGTCTGCTGCGATCTGACTTACCTAATCTTTCTTTTTGAGGAAAGCATGTCTGCGATTCATCCTCAATAGCTTAGCGAGCAAACACTGGCAGATACATACAGCCAGTTAGACGGTTCGAACAGAGGTCACCCAACAACAATGATGACTTATAGTTTACTGCCCCTAGCAAGTTTGGAGCAGTTTTTGGCATATTCTAGCCATATATTGGTATATATCCAGAATATGCTAAAGACCCACATGAGCAAGGGATTGCCCCTTAGGGGCAACCCAAAAATGTCAAAGATGCATTAGGAATATCACTAATATGTAATTCAGTCTCCTTTTCTATTTGAAGCCTATTTATTTGAAGGTAATTTGTTTGAAGCGTTCTCACGCTGACACGTGATAACAAAAAAAAAGGGAAGGAAGTGTTAGGGCAGAAACATTTGCTTCGAAGCAAAGCTGGCCCTGCTCAGTTCTGGAGATATCTGTCCTAACCCAAATGATCTGTTGTCGTAGGAGACCCGCATTTATGGCAGATATGGAGATCTCCTCTGAGAACAGGAGAATAAAATTCTTAGGTATGGCAAAGAATGTGTCTTTTGGTGCCTCAGATTTTTGCAAAGAAGGTTTGGGTCTTTTATTTTCTTCTAGAGAGATTCAACAGTGTAGCTTTGCAGATTCATTCAGAAAACTTGCCCTTTTTGAAGATCCGACAATGTAGCTTTGCATATTCATTCAGAAAAACTTGCCCTATTGATTTCTTCCTTGGCAACAACCTTTCTAATGCTAATCCCGATCAGTTCTTGGTCAAGCAATGTCACTCTTTTTCCCTTTATATTATTGTTCTTCCAAAACAAAACCTTGCTTATTTATATACAAATATCAAGACCTTGGATTTTAGGGCATGGAACAGGCTTCTTCAGGCATGAAGTGGAGGTACAATCCAGTGAGCATTGTTTCATCTAAAATCACGTTTGACAATTCTATTTTTGGTTTAGGTTTCAATTTTTACTTGCGCAGCCCATTGTAATTCGGAGTTTGATGTTGCCAGCATATCGCCTCAAGGTGAGCATGAAAATCTGATCCGTGATGGCCTTAGTTC
Source organism: Isoetes taiwanensis (assembly GCA_021234155.1). Taxonomy (NCBI): domain Eukaryota; kingdom Viridiplantae; phylum Streptophyta; class Lycopodiopsida; order Isoetales; family Isoetaceae; genus Isoetes; species Isoetes taiwanensis. The sequence goes on from JAJEKV010000094.1 coordinate 3,915,668, forward strand.
CAGCTCACGCACATAAGAAGATGCTAGGGTAATGTTCTCTTGGAAGCCGAAAACTGCTATCTTATTTATGCAGGTGGTCCGTGATGATTCCTTTGATTGGAATGGATAAAAATAGCTAGGTGCTAATGCAGTCTCTTTATTAAGCTGGTTCTTACCAAGGTGTATATATCAGATGAGTACATGGACGTGGTGCTATCCTACGGGGTATTTGCATTGCGCACTCATCTTCAGCTAACTGGTCTTCTTTTGTCACCATTGAATAATTTTGTAACTAAATTGTGTGGAAGTAAAATGACTTGCATGCTCTACATATGTCACATTAGATTTATAGTGCATTACCACTGCATTTAGATGCATTGTTGCATTAGTTTTAACTAAGGTAGTGAGTGCATTATCATATGCATCATTGCCCATGTTTGAGACATATGATATATGCACAATGCCATATTCTACATGCTAACAAAAGTATGAAGCCAGCTTCCATGCTACAGACAACACACCTTCAAGGGAGCTTGCATTGTGATTTTATGAACAGTTGTCTGATTGTTTCTGCTATTTCCAATGTTCGATATATTGGTCTATTTTGGCAGATAGCAGGATCTGCCTTGACATAAGCATTTCAATATTTTTTTATCAGCGTAATTTATCTATTCAGAGCACAATCGATAATGGGTTATCAGGATAGTAGCAACATGTATGAAGACCTTGAGTAACATGTATGAAGACCTTGAGTAACAGTTCTAAGATAAGTAATCTTTATGATCAAGGCATCGTCTCTTTAGTGCAATGCAAGAACATCACAAGGCATCCAAAAAAAAAAAAACTACATGGTTTTTCCCATGGTTATGACTAGAAAACCATTCCACAAAACCAATGGGTCTTTGTGGGTTAATTTCATTAAAAACCATACGAGGCTAAACTACTTGGTTTTCTTGTAAGGTTCACTAGAGTGGTATTATGGCATGGAAATTGCTAACGGCTCCTTCCTAGTGTTTGTCAAAGTGGTATTATATGTTGGTAAATGGATGTGGTATATTATAATGTTTTAGAGGTAGGGCTTCCCATAGTTGTGGATGTGGTTTAATGTCGCGGCTCTATTTATGTGATTTTATGATATGGTTAGTTATTGTGGTAAATGCACACTCGCGATGTGTTATATGCAGTAAATCACCATTATTTTATTAGTTGAAGTGTTTAGGTTATTGTATTAAAACACTAGTTTGTTTATCAAACTTAGATGTAATTGTTAGTTGTAGAAATGCATGGTTTTGTAGTACACTAGATTCATGGTTATCATTTATAAACAAGTATTGCTATATAGTCTAAAGCATTTCAAATTACTAGAGTAAACTATTAAGGATTGTGGATAGTTTCTTATGTATTGTAGTACTTATTAAGGTTGGTAATCCACTAATGGCTTTTAGTCTAAAGCATTCCAACTATTGCCTGGAAAACATGCCTATCTTTACACTCAAGATGTACTCGTTAAGCCTGATAAACCACTAACGTTTCTATTCTTAAGCTTCTTAAGTTTTTGCATATAAAAACTTGCAATCTTTCCACTAAATATCTAATAGTTTTTTCAATCATACACGCAATGGTGAAGATGACAAATCACTACATTTCTATGATCAGAAGCACTTTTAGTTCATGAATGAAAACCATAGCAATCTTATAATTATATCCATGTACATCTTTGTACAATGACTGCAAGTTGCTTAACATGTTATGTATAGTGTTTATGATTAAATGCATAGCGTGGTCAACATATACCCCTAAGTAGTAGCAGTTTAAGAACCCTACAATATTACGAAACCATGCAACCACTACACTTTAAGTAGTTGTTTTAGTCTAAACTTAACTCCTACAATATTACAAAACCATGCAAAAGACCACTACACTTTAAGTAGTTGTTTTAGTCTAAACTTAACTGCTTGGACCTGAAAAGCATTTATGGTTAAATAGTCTTAAGCATCAAATTATGAAAGAAAGTAACAATTAAAAGTTGGCCAAGCATTTTTTTTTTCTAAAGATATATTGGCCCTTCAAGGGTTCCAAAACAATAATATAATAAACAACTATAAAATCCACAAATCCAATTGTTACAAAAATATGTTGTAACTGACACTGTTTTTGCCACTGTTCCTACTGTTTTATCCATAAAAGAAAGGGGGAAAATGAAATGATGTGCTTTCATCCAAGCTTGCCCTTTACAAATCCAAGGCAAGCTAGAATCCAGGGTCAAGAAATTTGCAGAAAAAAATTTACATCATTCAGAATGGAGAAATAACCCTTCCAGATGGGGTCTACATCAAAAAGCATGGGGTGTGGGTTCTCACAGAAAAGAGCGGCTAGAAAATTGGAGCAACAAGCTTCACTACAACACTCAACACTGTATTCTAAATGCCTGCACTCAATCCCGACCTCAATAACTGATTCCAATGAGCTCCCTGCTGCAACAACTGATTCACGGAAAGCTAATCTGCTCACGGCTTTGTTCAATCATTGGTTGCCATGCATCATTGTGCGACATGATCCCGACCATGCGCATTTTCCACTGATCCGGGCCATGTTCTTAGCACCAACATACCTTCAAACCTGTCCAGGACTTCAAACCTGTAAGCACAAAAATTCAAGTTGCAGGGCTCTATTAGACAACTGTAATTTCTTTTCCATGGATCCAAGCCATGTTCCTGGTGCCAGCACACCTTCTTGAATACTTGGAGCAAATCCAGTTTTAGGACAAACACAGTGTCTGTTCCACTGCAGAGCACATAAAAAAATAGCAGAAAATAGAGCTTTTGTGGCATCACATGCACGGTTTGGGTATGGTAGAAGAGGGTAGGGATGAATACACAAGAAAAGGCAGATCCGAGAAAACACCCAGAGACCAAAACTGAGATAACAAAGTTCGAATCAAAGGGCTATGTTGGGAAAAACATAGGCACCAAAGTTTGATCAAGGTTTGATCTTTGAAGAGAAGCAGAGAAGAAGACCCATCAGAAGATGATCACAAGACAGAGAAAGGCGAAGAATCATGATTTCAGCAGAAGAATGAGGCGCCAGCAAATCAGTTGTTCCGATCCCATCCATCAAGATGAGACCGCTAAACAATGCAACCAAAATACTGAGCATAATCTGCATGAAGCATGTGCCAGTTAATAACAACATAGCAGTGCGGTAAACTTTAGAGACCATAGCACAGACTGATCAGCAAATAGACAAAAAAGAAAAGGGTTGAACGAGTTTCTAAATCAAGCTCCTCTTACATGCGATCCAGCGCAGAACAAATCGGCATTTGTTCAGCATTATCTGTGCAAAAGGTCCATAAACCTTCTAGAATCTTCTACCTGGCCGGTTGTACCAAAGGCCCAAGACCTCGAAATACCATAATGCAAGCCGGATTCCGGAATTACAAAGCCTGAGAAGGCGCCACGACCTAAAAGCCATAGCCAAAATGCATCCCTGAACTCTGCCTTTGCCATGGCGCAACTCCTCCATCGCCTCATCTGTTCCAATCCCGCGCAAAACCGCCAAAAAAGCCCACCGCCCACCGCCAAAACGTTTAGTCCAATCAGTTAGGAAGACGGGGATCAAGATCTTAGCCCTTGGTTTCTTTTTTATCTGACGGCTATAATAGCAGACTTATCAATAGATAATGAATATATATAGACAATAGGAAATGATATTTCAATGGTCAATAGTTTATTCAGATTCGCCAATCTACTTACTTAAAATGTTTTTGCCCATTCTCTTTCATGCCGGTGTGCCCTTTTCTGGGCGTGACTTTTGGAAGAAAAAAACTGATTTTCCGGCGTATTCTAATTCTCCGACCATATTTCCCCCTTTAGGTAATAACGAGTGTCTGCGTAATAATGATAATGTAACGCTTTTTCCGGCCGTTAACGCCTCTTTTTGGGTTTTCCGATAAAATCTTTCAAAATTGTTTTGGGGCAAGCGGTGATGGCGAAGGCGTTTCATACATTTTATATATCATTGAGGAGCTGCAGATTATGGTTTATTAGTAGGGTTTTCGGGAGGGCAATTTTAGTTGCATTTGCAAGCATGGATGCATATTTTACAAGCAAAGGTCAGCAAGCAGAGGAAGGCAGAGTTCATAATGGGAGCGACGGAACTGGAGATGGTGTGGATAAGGCTCTCAATACATTTTGCAAGTCCGATGCTAAAACTTGGCTGGGAGGTCTGCAATATTGCTCTTTTCTGCCTCCCTTCAATCTTCTTCTGCTGCTCTCTCTCTCTTTGTACTTGGGTCCCATAGGCCAGTTGGTCTCCGTGGACGATAAAATCATATTCTATTCTATTCTATTCTTATTATCTTCTCTTCATTGTAGGTGCATAGACGGGAGCAATGGCAGTTATATAGCCGGAGGAAGCACCGATGAATACAGGGAGCAAAGCTCTGTTGAACCTTTTATATCAATCTCTTCCAGGGATGCTCCTCTAATATTTCAATACCAAGACCATAGCGACAACTCAAGATTTCGTGTTTTTCCTACTCATCGTGCTTCTTATTGGATTGACCGTTTCTGATTTGGAACCTTACTGTGTTGTGCCTCTTTTAGACTGAGTTCGTTATTTATTCCTGCGAATGTCTATATCCATTTCTTAAGTCTCATTTAATCCTCTGTTTTCTTTATTTTCTGCATCGCCCATTCGAAAACAGAGGATTTATGGACGGCGAAGCTTGACAAGTATGAATGGTTTTTTAATACTGGAGCCTGGAGCAAGTATACTAGTACTGGAGCAAGTATACTGATGTATATTGCCAGCTAGCCCTTTGCTGATGCAACATCTTGAAGAGGAAGAAATTAGAGGATGCATGACGATCTGCTTATGAGGTTCAACATCTTATAAGTTCTTAAAGAAGATTTATGACTTAGAATTTGAATTGTTGTAAATTGATTCACTTTACTCACTTGAAGATGCTTTATTGGGTTGAAGGATCTTTTCCCCCTACTGTTGCACTGGGATAAATTCATTTACTTTAGGTGCATGCCCAACTCAGCTCCTTCCATTGCAAATGGTTAGCATAGGGTTCATTCCCTCTTCTATTTTATAAGATGCGTATGCACAGGGTTGTCATAAGAATTTGAGTTCTACACACAAATTTTGGATTTGCCATGGATCTTTCTTTCACATATAGCCTTTTGAGCATATAGCTCTAATATTTATGCTTTGCAATGTTATAGTGGCAACATTGGGCTTTGAAGTATAGGTACACTTGAAGTATTGTTCTCTTTCAATGTTTGATCCTCTACATTCCTTATAGCCAATGCATATTGCATCTGTGAGGACAAATTATCTTGAAGAAATCTGCCCCAAAAATACAGACATATTGAAATTATAGTAACCAACGCTTTTGAGGATGTGGAGCATCGCTAAATGCAGCTAATGTTTCTATTGTATTCTAGAATTTAGTTTGTCGATATTGGTTCCATGGGTTAGACAATACGTCGTGGGTAAATAGCATGCATGGTGGGAACATTAGTAGTACAAACGCTAACATTCAACATTAATATCATTATGATTGTTTGGCATGAAGGCTCAATATGAGCATTGTTCAAGTGTTGGATTATGTTAATAAGTATTTCATGTCCTTCAATTTTTTTTTTTTTTTTTTTTTTTTTTTTTTGAGGGTAAGAGTGTGTTTTTTGTTATTAATAATAGTAATAAAAATACAGAGAGTCCCCAATGGGGCAAATAGGAAGCATTAGGGCTATTATATGGGTTCTCTATGCATCATGATGTGCGTACTAAGGGAAGTCCTATTCCACAACAGCATAATGGTAGAGAGACCCTATCTGGTCAGTTACTCAGATTGCTTTCTCCACTAAACTCAAACTGTTCCACCATTAGATCTATCATGAAAGTCTGGGTCCTCAGAGCTCATCCAATGGCACTTAAAGTAGTTATAGAATCCCTCAATCTTACCAATTCTGTCCAATCCCCTATTGTAACTCATCCCCATTTTCCTGTGGTGGGACAATGCCATTAAAGCAACTTCCTTATTAAAAAGACTCTTAAGTTTCTCAATAGAGATAGATTGCCCCCCCAAAGTGACATCGCATCGATGCCTCCATATAATCCAGAGAGCCACACTAACCGTGGGGCGCCAATACAATCTCGTTCGAGATCATAACAACATTCGGCCATCGGTTGATGCATATGGATCTCATAATAGGGCATACCCAAAACCGAACTCGGTAATTCTTGGACGAGGAAGAAGAGGTGTGAAAGAGATTCGCTAGCTTTGGCACCCCAGAGGACACTGTGTCCAAGACACAATTCCTCTATGGACCGGCTTCACTTTAGTGTTGAGACCTCCTTGGAGAGCCTCCCATCTAAAAAATTGTATTCTCCTAGAGCATACGGTTTTCCAGAGTTTGCTAAGAGGAGCTTAGCCGCTGAACCATTCATTTGGAGCCTAGCCTCGCTTTTAAGGGGGAGTCATCGAAAAGAGCCCGATATATACTTGCAACATTGTATGTCTCCTTGCACGCACAAGACCACTTTTCCTCGGGACCGGTAGACCACAGGAGAAGCTTAACATTATCTAGGATCTTTCGTAGTATCTTTCTATCACCCTCCCCGCTCTTTGCACTTTGAGTCTAAATTCCATCCAAGATATCCATCTATCGTTTTCCCCAAAGATGCCGCAATTTTAAGATCCCATGGTCTCGCCATTTCTTAAAGATGCTGAGGATGAACTAATGCCAAGGGACGCCCATTCTCTTCCCATACATGAGTGTTCGAATATACCGACTTTCCAAAACCTCTCGAGGTATAGTCATGGGGAACATCTTGTTTGCACCTCCCTCCAAGCATGAAGAAGACGCCTCATGACCCAAACCACACATCCAAGCGAATTCTCTTAAGTTGGATTTTCTTAAGACATTACAGTTTCTTTGATGTGGCCTTGCAAATTCATGTTTCCACTTGAGCAGGCAGATTCAATTAAGTAAATTCACTTGAATCTTTTTGTATGATTATTTCTGCTTGAATCTTTTCTACGATTCTTTCTCCTTTTTTCGCTCATGGATTACCATGTAGTAAAAAATTACATACATGTCTTTACGCATTATAACTGTGCATACAAGATAGAAGTGAAGACGCAAATGAGCCCTTCTAAATATGACTGACCCATATGCGAAACAAATACAAGGAATCATTATTGTAGCAACACTAATAAGCATCTTTTAGAAAATCCTAGATCCATAAAAGTGGGCGAGATCATAAAATTCCTTGAAGTACGCCTAACTATGGGATCATTTTGAGGAACACAAGCTCGCCATAAATATCTTGGTAATCAGATGTGGAAGAGCAAATGTCATTTGCTGAGACTGGACGCAATATTGCTTCCCAAAGAGATTTGATGGCAGGAGACATTCTCTGAGGTTCTAACAAACAAAGTAACGTGCACGTTGAGATTCAAAGGACAATCCTTATGCCACTAGAGGATGTGTTAGATGAAATTAACCAGAACAGTGTGGTTGCCTAGAATACGTATGGCATATTCAAGTGCGGGTCGAGTTGCTAATGAGAATGACACAGGAATTTTTCCTACAGAATATAACTCCAAGTGGGATGCCTCCAATTGAAGGTTGATATGACTATGAAATACACTTAAGTTAAAAGGCAAGTAAGAACACACAAACTTCTACAATAGCACGACATACATTTAGAAACTCTATATACAAAGGACTCCTCTAAGTGTGAGTCTAATACTTAAAAATATCTATTTCCAATTTCTCTCTTATTGGTTCCTTCTACTTTCTTTCGTTTTGTCTTACTTGCTTCTTCATCCATGTAGCTGGCGTGCATTTTGGTCACCATGTTGCCAAATGCCTAAAGGGTGATAAGAGTTATCATGTCTCCAATATTACTTTCGTCGTATGCCTCTTGGGTCATGGTATTATTGGGAACGAAAACACCACGCTCATCGAACTAAAGTACGCCAATAAACCAAGACAAAATTTTGTTTTTTAGATTTTTATACCTGTTTTTGTTGATGTAATTAACTACTTCTAAGAGTGACATTTGGAGCACAAGTTTTAGATCTATCTTTCCAAATTTTTGTCTTTAGAGGTAGATTTAACCCCCTCCCCCCCCCTTCCCCCAACCCCCCAAACATTTCTCTATTGAAATCTATAAACACAAAGTTATTACATTGATGATACTAGACAATTTCAATACTAAAAATAACTCCTTTTTCCGGCCGTCTGTAGACATCGAAATCGAAAAAAACGAAATTTTATGATCAGAAAATCAAAATTCGGCGAAAAAAATAAATTCCTAATGCAATTTTTTCCAATTTCCAATTTCCTCTAAATTCAATTCTTACACACCCATTTACGTTTCCCTCTGCGCAATTATCATGATTCCATTTAGGTGCCGACTCATTCATTGAGGCAGGAAAGGCGAAATTTGATGCGCGGAGCATTCCTAGACGTAGAGATGCCTCCTCCAATAAATATGATCTATATAATAAGAATGAACATAGTTACAAGTTTTAGAAAACCCTAAAACCTTAAAGACGGTAATTGTTTGTCTTAAAGTTTATCCAAAATCACAATGCTGCAATAATCTAGAAAGTGATAACATCACAATGCAATCAATCTTTAAATGTAACAGTAGAATGATTGATCTTGCCCGTTCTCCAACCCTCTTTGGAGATGCTCCGACTTAATTGCACTTCACGCATGCCATTGCAAAGAGCTTATATAAATCTGGACCCCTCACCTTAGATTTGAGTAGATTGGAAAATGCTTTCTTGTGTTTCTTACTTCGGTTCCTTGCTCATTTTAAGAAGATCTACAACATTAACATCATCAATCTTCGCTTACGGAGCTTAATCATGCATATTGTCTTGTGTTTGAGGGGTGGCATCTTTTCCAATCTGCTCATCGCTTTTTGAGTGTATAGTCCGCAACATGCAAATCACATGAAATATGGTCAAAAAATATTTGCAAAAGATCTCCATAATCTCGATATCACAACTATTCTATAGAGATGCACAGATTAAACCTTTTAGAATAAGTTCTATCTTCGACGTTGGGATCCTAAAACTTCGAATCCACAAGAAATATTCACAAGTTAATGTACTACTCAAGGTTTCTATAACCTCAACATAGCAATCGTGCGAACTTGTAGGACTTGACATTACAAATCTTGAGATCATTTCCACCCTAGAAATTGGGACTGTAATTAATATCTCAAATTATGTTTGTTAAGTTTAGATAAAACCACTATAAAATACCATCAACTATAAAGAAAAAACCATGAAAGATTTGACTATATAGACTATGTTAACTTCCATCTTGCAAAGATTGACCAGCAAAACCATGTTAAAAACCACAAGTAATTTAAAGTCATAATAATTTAGGAAAGTAGATATAAAACCATGCAATGATTTAAATGTTCTGTGACAAAAACCACTAGCATTCTTTTGTGAATAAGAAATTGCAAAAGTCAATCAACAAATTAAAAAACTAGTAACAATTTGGCAAGTCATTTAGCTTAGAAATTACTATGGAAAACCTCACATGAAAAATGCTATGTCTAGAACCATTAAAGTATTTATAGAAAAAAAACACTAACATTTTGGCATATCGTGTTTTCTTGCAAAACTAGGATGAAAAACGACAAACAAAAACATGTTATTAAACTATATAAAAAACCTTGAAGTATTACCAGTTAAATCCGCTCTCAAAACCATCTACACATATTAAAAAACCAATAAACATCCATTTCTTACTCTCAATGTTGCAAACTGCATGATTAACCATCATGACATGTCAAATCAGTACCAAAAACCTTGATAAAAACCTTTATCACTTTCAAATAACCATATTAGAGTATGAATTAGTATATAAAACCACATTCACATTTTAAAAACCACTTCAATATGTGGATTTTATTGAGAAAAAGTATTTTTGCTCAGAAAACCACTATCATAGTGGTTTTGTAGTGGTTATTTATAATGGTTAAATTTTTGGGCGCCTTGTGCATGGTGTCAAGCCAAATCATCTCATCAGCACCAGTGTGCTGCAAAATTTGCATATTATGTGTTTGAGAAAGTTCTTGTGAAATCATCTTATGGAATAGTTATTGATATAATAAGAATGGGAATAGCAACATAAATGTCTTTTTAGTGCAAATCAGGACTCGCCTTTGCTAGCTGTATACATGTCACACTATACGTTTGAGACTCAACACTACATTTATGGCCACACAAAGTACATTCATGGTTCTACCTTGAAAACAGCTAAATGTATTTGTTGGAAATTATTTTTATGTACGTTTTAAGTGTCCCTAAAGTCATTGATTTAATGTCTTCACAAAAGCCTTTTTGCTTTCAACAATCAAAGAATGTATTCCCTGTTTTGCCACTGTAGAGCTGAAGTAGAGGGCTAATTTTTTGCTTTGCCAACTTGGTAGTATAGGTGTTGGCTCTTGCTATGACAATATGCTTGGAATTGACAGATATTTGATAGATATTTATAGATCTACTGCCATTTTCCTTCCAGATAATCTATTTCAATTATCGGTGTTTGTTTTGGTGTGATGCTTTTGAGCTTTTGGGTGTCCCTTGCAGATACATGCATTTACTAGGAACAACAGGAAAAGGGCAAAGATACACCTAGGATTTGGCCAGGCTGTATAGCTCTCTTGCATCTCTTAATTGTGTTGTTTTGCAGCAAAATTTTCATTATGATGGTATGACAAGTTTAAATTCGTTTGCGGCGGCGTTGCCGCCACTATAGCTCTACAGGTTTTTTGAGATAATAGTATGGGTGACATAGACATTAGATGAAACTTGGAAGTAAGATGAAACTTGGAAGTAAAATGTTATTGTACACACCAAAAAAAAAATTGAGGGGGGGGGAGTACATTCTCACATTATATCTTTTTTTCTGCCAGACGAAGTGATCTCAAACCACAGTCTAAATTCCATTGTTACTTGATAATGGCTCTAGTTGTTTCTAAATAAAACTTCCAATCCAAATTAATGATTTTATTTTATCCTTTCACCTATGCCCTTGGGCAGAAAATGGCCGCTACTGAATCCTAATTCTGCAGCAAATCTTTCACAATCTTGGTACGCATTCTTCCTCTTAACATTATTAACAACAAAATCTTCACAAAAGTTGCAGGTGAAATGTTCCAACATTGCACAAACCTTCAAACTAATAACTTAGTTAGTGAATCTCATGAGAATTTGCATAGAACCCAAGAAAATCTTGGAAGAATTTTGGAGATGACTTCTAGGGCATGACTCGACTGAATGGAGCCAAACACTTGGTTTTCTAGCTCGCCGTAAGGTTTTCTTTTAACACGTATTGTCTTTCAGATTTGGGCCTCTTTTGCACCAGTCTGGCCCAAAGAAATACCGTCGCGATAAATTTATTGTAATATAAATGTTGAATCGATGGTTAAAGAACCTATGACGAAACACTTAACTTAAAATCAAACTTAACCAGATCTTAAGGCAATGAAAATCAAATACTTAACTACACCACCATTGGCTGGTTTCCAACGACTGAAAAATCAATCTTTTAAATTCTCTGTCCCCTTTCTTGGATGATGATAATGCTCACAATACTTCGTCTTCTGCTAACTAAAAGCTCAGATTGAAGCAGTAATGTGAGCGGTTAGCAATTCAATGCCAACAAACCATTCATCACAGTGGTCCCGGAAAAACTTAAATCGAACTTAAATCTACCGAATGAAGAAAGGCCATCAAGGATTCATGCCGGAGTAGCATATTCTAACCAATAGCAGGGCTGCAGAAAAGGCCCAAAACAAACAGAAACAGGTAAAAAGAATGTGCCGATTCAAGGAGTATTTTTGAAATTGTGCAAGCCGTAAAACAGAGTAAAAAACCCAAAACTGGCAACTATCGCCTTCTTCATCACTGCTGGACACCTAACACGCTGAACCCATGTCAGACATTCATCAAGCCCTCTTGCTATAGCCACATAAATCTTCTCGTGGCCAGATGTCAAGGTTAATTCTTCAATGCAGCAGGTCCAGGTTTTGTAAAGAGGCACATGTTTTTTTTTTTCCTTTTTTTTAAGCTTCTCTGCAGTACCTCGTGAGTCCCAGAAACTGCATGAAGTTCGCGGCTCTCTTTTTGCCGTTGAGGACTGTAGCCTCCTTCTTCTTGAATCTTTATCACAAGAAATGCAGAACGCAATGCTAGTGGATCTTTACCTGGCCATATTACTACATTCTACATTTGAAATTGCCAGTTCTTTTGTTGGCTTTCATCGGGTAGGTCTTCATATTTTTCTTAATTGACATTTATATCGGTGGATAGTTCTTTGATCTTCCCTGGTTTAACTCATACATTTACTTCTACTGCTACTACTATTCTTCAACCCGGTTCTTTTGGGCCATGATTCTCAAAACCTTTGGCCATCTCTGATGTCCTGCAAATAATAACTTGGTTGGCTCCATTTTTTCTACTTATAAAGTTCCACAAGGTGTAGCACCTAGCCTGCACTGCAAAATATGGTTACTCCAATTGTGGAAGCCGTTCTTTCCTCCTTTGTGGTCAATCTGCCTGCAGAAGCTGAAACAAGGGAGTACATCTATCGATCCAAGCTTCCAGATATTCAGATTCCAAAAGATGTCCCTCTCACAAACTATGTACTAGAAAGGGCATTGCAATACTGGGATAGGACCTGCATGATTGATGGAAGATCTGGCAGGCAGTATACATACGGAGAAGTCGAAATGATTTCGAGGCGTGTGTCTGCTGGTTTGGTAAAATTGGGAATTCAGAAGGGAGATGTTGTAATGTTGCTTCTTCATAACTGTCCAGAATTTGTATTGGCATTCCTTGGCATTGCTGTTAGGGGAGCAATTGCTACTACTGCAAATCCATTCTATACGCCTCGCGAAGTGGCCAAACAAGTTCATGACTCCAAAGTAAAACTTGTCATTACACAATCTGCATATGTGCAGAAGCTTTCAGAGGTTGATAGCACAAAGCTTATTCAAGTTCTGACAATTGATGATCCCCCTCAAGGATGCCAGCATATATCTGTCTTGCTTGAATCTGATGAAAACGAATGCCCTATTGTCGACATTGATCCCGATGATGTTGTTGCTTTGCCTTATTCATCTGGAACAACAGGGCTCCCCAAAGGTGTCATGCTTACTCACAAAAGTTTGATTACTAATGTTTCTCAGCAGGTTGATGGTAAAAATCCTAACCTTTATTGGGATACCAGAGATGTGGTGCTTTGCGTGCTGCCATTATTCCACATATACTCTCTCAATTCAGTTTTCCTCTGTTCTCTTAGGGTGGGTGCCACTTTATTGATTATGCCAAAGTTCGAAGTTGTAGAAATGTTGGAACTCATTCAAAAATACAAAGTCACTATTGCACCGTTTGTGCCTCCCATTGTACTTGCAATTGCAAAAAATCCTGTTGTCCTCGACTATAATTTGTCAAGCATTAGAATGGTACTCTCAGGAGCAGCTTCTTTAGGCAAAGATCTGGAGGACGCATTTCGGGAAAGGCTTCCTCGTGCAATTCTTGGCCAGGTAAGGTTCTAGATTTGCAAGCCTATACTTTCAACCTTTTAGTGCATGATTCTGTGTTGCAGTTAAAACAAAGGCTACAGTTATATTGACAAATCTCCCTCTACTTTGGCTTTTGTCTTGCTATAGGTAGTGAATATTTAATCTGGTTGTTTATTGAAAATAACTGTAAGCACTGGAAGCATAATCACTTTTCAATTTGCTCATGATAGTTGAAACAGCTTTATAATGTAAACTTGAATGGGAAACAGATTCCAGGCTTGAAGTTTTTAGTGTACTGAGGCATGAGAATTAGGAAATATCTACTTGTTGATAAAATGCATCTCTTTTATTGTTGTAGTTGATCCAAGTATTTCATCTTCTAAAAAGAGTTATATCCTTTATACAAGCCATTTTTTAGAGATGCCATCTGCCCTTTGGCAGACAATACACTAGTTAAGAATCTGAGAAATAGATAGAATAGCATAAGTTTCAGTCTTTTACAGCTCTTCCCATGTGATTCAAACTTCACCGTTCACAGTATGTTTACTTCTTGCAAATTCTGGATGCTCCAATGTAATCTCATTTTATGTATCAATTTATTATGTATCAATTGTTTGTTACCTTAGCAGCCATAGCTAGAGTGGAAAGTTTACCTCCTCATTTACTGAGATTTTATCTTACAGGGATATGGAATGACAGAAGCAGGGCCTGTGCTTGCAATGAATCTAGCATTTGCAAAACACCCTTTCCCAGTGAAAGCAGGATCTTGTGGAACAATTATTCGGAATGCTGAAGCAAAGATCGTAGATCTTGAAACAGGAGCATCACTTCCTTATAACCAACCTGGAGAGATATGCATCAGAGGACCCCAGATCATGAAAGGTGCTAATGTTTGTTCTGAATAATCTATAAAACAAAGTTCACTTGGAAAGTGCACCATGCAGGTTACTTAAATGATCCTGAAGCTACTTCCTCTACAATTGATAAAGAGGGTTGGCTTCATACGGGTGATGTGGGATATATCGATGAAGATGAGGAGATTTTTATCGTAGATCGGGTGAAAGAAATAATCAAGTTCAAAGGCTTTCAGGTGGCTTGATCAGACATTTTAGTCTCTGGTTAGGCTTTTCCCTCAGACTTTACATGATTTTTGAACGTGCATGGACAGGTGCCCCCTGCTGAATTGGAAGCTATCCTTGTCTCACATCCTTCAATAGCTGATGCAGCTGTAGTTCCGTATGTCACTTCTCCTACCATCATTTTCCTGCATTTGAAATACATTATACTATTTGCATAACAGTTTTGACTTTCATATCAATGTAGCAAGAAGGATGAAACAGCAGGTGAATTGCCAGTTGCATTTGTTGTGAGGGCGGATGGTCACGCCATAACAGAAAATGAAGTTAAGAAATTTGTAGCAGAGCAGGTACGTTGCAGATGTATCCAAACCATCATGTGTCCTATGGAGCTGCTCCATGCTAACCAAACGTGATTAACAAATTGCAGGTGGTATTTTATAAAAAGCTGTACAGTGTCTTTTTTGTCGATTCAATACCGAAATCACCAGCTGGCAAAATCCTGCGTAAATTTTTGAGGAGCAAATTAGATGACATTCATTCAAGTGGATGAGTTTTGAATAGAGCAAAAACTGACTGATCATTTACTGGCACATTATATAGAGAATTAGTGTACATACAGCTAGCTAGCCTTCAAGTATTTGTACCACCATAAGCTACTTGATTCTTAAAGTTAGAGGCTGCTTGGAGCAGAACAGAACAATATAGAACAAAAGGATACCACAGTTGTAGCATCAGTATCATTCTTCAATAAAACTTCCTAAGTTACTGGTTATATGTCGTGGCTATCTAATTTCCTTCAGCTATGTAAACAGTAGAAAGATGGAATTTTGCAACTAAAAAGGAAACGGAGACACGGTTGATACTTGACAATTCCATTCTGCAGCAAGCAAGGCGCCTTCTGTATTGACCTGCAATCCCTACATTTTATTGGACCATTGAATTATTTCATAGCAACCTATGTTGAAATTCTAGTGGAAGAAGAAGCAGCAGCATCACGTATCAGATGTAACTAATAATTGAACCCAAAAAGAAAAGTGGAAACACTTTGATTACGCAGCAAGCAAGGCACCTTTGAAATGAACATTTATTTAGATCGATATGCATTTGTACTGACTCATAACCCGTATAAACTGCTTATATGTGATAATACACGTATAAGGACGAAGAAATTGAAAGAATAATTGCGTATTTATGATGCTTGAAAAGAGTTCTGCCACACGTCAAGGTGATAGAACACATCAACGGTAGGTAACTAGAGCTCCAACTAAGTCTCCTTTGCCCGCAGCTCACCCAAGAAATTGCTGAGATCTTTTTTGTTATCTTGAATCAACACATCAATAACAGTACCAATACGAACAACAGAAGTAGTTGACGACAAATCCTTCTTGATCCAATCACTAAAGTGCTCCCTGCTAGTATTTAATCCAGGAGCTGAGGACCTCAAAGGAAGCGCTCCAGGCTGATCTCTATTAAAATTGGCAATAGGGAGCGCCGAGGCACCATCCGCAGAAGCACTACTGCCATTCAAAGCACATGTACCATTAAGTGCATTAGCACAAGGAACCAGTGCAGGAATTGGAAGACGCTCTCACTAAGGGCCAGAGGGTTAACATGCAATGCAAATCCCCAACACCCCAGCCGCCATGGATACAAGAGATTTTGCAAGCAATTTCGAAGTTGAAGCCATTCCTTCCAAAAGGGCCAAAATTTGTCAGAATGTAAATTCATCTAAATCACTCACCTCTTTCTTCGCAGGGGCAAGATCATCTAAGATCCAGATTGTCCCCTTCTTATGGAGTCAAGAAATCCAATAGAGGATTTGCGGCCATATCAATTTCCCTCTCCATACCAGCCTCTAATTAAAGGCTCTTATAACAATGAAATGGACTTTGGCTTTCCCTCAGTCAAAAACTGCATAAAGTATTGTTCCACCACTTCCCTCGGAGTTGCCCCCCCCACCCGGGGGCTAGTGCAAGAGCTATTGACGCTTATGTGATGCTCCTGGCAAGGTGAAACTCAAATGCACACAAAATACTTTGGTGGTGCTCTTCATGCTTGCGCCAATTGGGTGACGTCACCTCACCATAATAAAAGGGATTATTCCGTTAGCTAAGTTCATTCTTTAAACTCTTAAAGCTTGGTACATGATGTTCATAACATAAGATTAGTATGTAGATGTTAACATAGACAATTTGAAGCATAATCATTATGCAAACTGCTTATTGAAGATCTCAATTTTGAAGCATGTGACGTAGATGCAAAGCACACCTTTAGACAAGTCTACTTGGAAACATGTTGTAATTGTCTGGCCAAGCTTGTATTCAAGGCCTCATGGCATCAAAGCGTGTGGGAGCACTATGAAATCGAGCATTAACTTTTATCATTGGCTGTCTGAGACTGTAGTCATGGCATTTGTATTGGACATTCTATTAAAATGAACAAATAAGTAGGATTTTAATATCAACAAATTTTGGGCCCCTTCGGGGCCTTGGGAATTGTGTGGGGATTGATGAACAAAGTAGAAAATTGCTTAAATCAAACCATCAAATACCTTTTCGAACATGCAACACAATATGGTTTTTATACTAGGACAACTTAAAACAAGAGTAGCAAGAAATCAATGCTCCCCTTCGAGAACTTGAACAACAGATAAGAACTAAAAAAAAGGTATCAAGAAACATTGTACTTGCTGAGATCATATAAAAGCAAGGTACTTGTTGCATAGGTATTTCAATCAAATCCCTCAAGCAGAACTTCCAATAAAATAGAAGCCTCCAATTGCAAATGAAAATTATGAAGCCCCATTACGTTTGCAAATGCTTAAACCAAAATAGGTCTTAGTCAAAAATAAGATTTTTGTGAAAGATTCTTTTTTAACAAACCATTGTATGTAATATTTAAGTCACTAGAAATAGAAAAAGAAGAGAAACACTAGAGAGAGAATGTCATTTGTTTCTACGCTCATATCTTGAACAAAAGAGATCATATTCAGATGATCTTAGGCTCTTTAGAATGATTGACCCAGATCTATCAAGATAGGCAATTGTTTTTTGTACTTTTCAACTCCGGATACCTTTTTGCAAAGTGCAGCCATGCAGATTTGATGGTAATAATTTTTTTTTATCATAACTTTTAAATTCGAACTCTATTTTGAGTGTTCTTATTACATTGGAAAGCTCTCTTCAGGATCTTTGATGATGTACGATATGCTCATATTTCGTTAGGTTTTCTGAGCGAAAACAACAAATTTTCTGGGCGGATTTGATGGTCTATATGTTATTTATGAACTTGCTAATGTTTTTTGAAATTTTATTTATTTTTCAAAAAAAAAAAAAAAAAACAACAACATCTCTCACAACATCTTTCATAGCATCTTTCATAATAATTTTATTTGTTTCTCATTTGCAATCCAGTTGCAAATAGAAATATGAGTTCTATAAGGCCAAACTAGAAATGCAAAAAGTGCTCATCTTTGCATCATTGAATTCCATTGATATTCAATATGACCACAAGAATGATGAAAGCAAACTCAAAGTTACCCACATAAGATATACTTGCAGTGTGGAATAATATATTTTAAATCAAAGTTACTACAAACACACGGGGTTCCATTGGATGTAGAGAAACTCTCTTATCTAAAGCTTTGCACAGATTCATATCTTGATTAATTAGTCATACTAATGAATTGATCATACCTTATAAGGTTTGGTATCATGCTATCTCTACAACATGTAAGCCACGTAACTGATCACCACAATGTAGAAAATTAAAGCAACTGAACTCAATATTTTTCTAGAAAACTATCTGCACAATTTTCTATCAAGCAATTATCTCTATCTCAAATTATGAAAGGACTACCAGGTTACGCTTGCTCCCAATTAGTCGGCTGTGGCAAAGAACTTGGCATGCAAATTCACCTCCCGACCTGCGAATCACCTCCCGCCATGTCACCTAGAAACATGTCAAGTCATGATATGATATTGCTGACTCCACCTGCAAGCTCAAATTTATCCAAAGGTCTGGAGGTTGTACTGTTCTGCCTCAAAATGACCTGATACACTGTTTGCTAATCCCTGAACAAAACAAAGGCCAGATTCACTTCACCGATTTCTGCAATGAGTTAGATATCTGCAGCCAAACTTGAATCATTTTATTGAGGCCAAGACACTGCATCAATCCACTGGTATGATAGCCCTTGATAGGGAGGAAGCAAGCTGCAAGAAAAAGCCTTCTTTGAAAATACAAGTTGTTGAATAAGGAAAGTCCAATCCAACAAGCTTTCTTGATCAAGCAAAATCTAGAGATCTTTTCGTCACGCAAATCCGGCAGCATGTAATCATTGTTGCTAATCCCTGTTGATGCAGAATCGACCTAATCCATCACTATCGACCAAGCTCTATAGGCATTCTAACATGTACGAAATATTTAGGAAAAACCCTAAAATAAGAAATCTCTTGCATTGCATGCTATAATCTAGATTTTCTTTTTTCGAAGTGAAACCAATGGCAAGTTCCATAAAACAATATTGAAAGCCTTTCTGCGCTCTAGATGTATGCATTAGCACATCCACTCGAATACGCCATTAAATCATTGTAAAACTATATCAAAAAGTGTATAAAAATATAAAAGTAACCCCCTATTGTTATGCTAGATATTTGAAAGCGAGCATTAGCTTTTATCGTTGTTTGTCTGAGACTGTATTCATGGCATTTGTGTGACATTCTATTAAAATGAACAAATAAGTAGAAGTTTAATATCAACGAATGAAAGTAAAATCTTAACGTCAGAGAGGAATATGCAGCTTTCTTGGTCCCACATCAATTGCTGCATGCACTTCTACGTCTGAAGTAGCTGCATTTTATATACTGGAGGTGCTAGAGAAATGTATCGAAAGTTTATTCAATATGCATAGCTCAAATGCAATCACACAATCTCTAGAACAATGTATTCTAACTTGATCCTAAGTTAGAAAAATGCACCAAATAATATATCAAGGTAAAAGTAATTTTTGAAATCTCAAGGCATTGAGAATGTGACAAAATTCACTGCAGCACCAGTGTACTATACCAATGGTATTGACTGCTATTGTAGCAGTCACTGCTTCACAAACACTAGCCTAATCGGTGAAATAGGTCCCGAAATTCATCCTTAATAGCAATGGTCTGATTGATTCAACTTATCTTCTATGCGCTTCGAGGCGGTTGTTGTATATGATTGTACAATACTTATTACTGTTAAGGTTTTTCCCTCGAAAACCCTTTAGGGCGGGGTTTTTTAATCCTGACAGTAATATGCCTGTTGCTCTTTTCTTTATATGGGTCCCATAGGTCAATTGATCTTCGTGGACGATAAAAATACATTCTATTCTATTCTATTCTATTCTATTCTATTCTATTCTATTCTATTCTATTCTATTCTATTCTATTCTATTCTATTCTATTCTATTCTATTCTATTCTACACATATAGTGTGGTAATTTATGGTTTAGGTAGGGATTTTGGCCGCTTAAGGGAGTTTTCTAATTCGTAATATGTCCCTGCATTGAGCAAACTTACCTTCTTACCCGCCACTTGATGCAATGCTTACATAACTTATTTGTATGTATTTCTTCCGACGCCTGATCCTTGATAAAGTGTATATATGAAAGCTATTTTCTACTAGCAATAGGCATCGGGCCAACAACTTCTTATTTTCACAGGTTATCAATATGTTTTGTCCTTTCATGGTTAATTTGATTCTTCACAATACCGATGCAACTTTGACTGTCTGTTATGGTCTTTGTAGATTCACTTTGTAGACAATTTAAATCTTCTAATAATCTCCTTAACCAAGTTATAGCTTTTGCAACCAAGGATGAGGTAGCATACTCAACTTCACCTGACAACATAACTATCGCACTTTGCTTTCTGCTCCTCCATGTAATAGAACCTCCTGCCCAGAAAAAACATAACTAGAGGAAGAATTTATACAACTAAGGTCACCACTCCAATTATCATCACTATAAGCTTGCAATATTAAATCATTTAAATCACATGTTATTTCATATGGCAATCGCATCGATCCGAGACATCGGATCGCCATTCTAGAATGGGACGAGCATGCATGTCATGCATGCATGCGGGCGGCGCATGCCCGTTTTGGGTTGGGAGTTCGCTATTTCGCGCCGCTTCAAGATCCACGCCTCATCGGCGCTTCCTCTTCTCTCAGCAGTACCTTATTCTCTTTGAATTGTTTCCAGGCAGGGGAGGGGCTTCTTCCTGCCTGGTTTAGCCAATTTGGCGTATCTTTCTTGCTATCTTTTACCGGCCTTTGACCTCATCCTGTGACCTTCGTCCTCGATCCTAGTTTGTAAGGAAGTTCTCTGGTACTCGGGCGCTTTGTTGGTTTCTTGCGAGTCCCATTCTAGAATCGCATCGATCCGAGACATCGGATCGCCATTCTAGAATGGGACGAGCATGCATGTCATGCATGCATGCGGGCGGCGCATGCCCATTTTGGGTTGGGAGTTCGCTATTTCAAGCGCATTTCGGCATCCACGTCTCATCGGCGCTTCCTCTTCTCTCAGTAGCACCTTATTCTCTTTGAACCCACCCTCCCCCTTCTTTGTTTATTATATTTTGTACAAGTTCATTTTATCATGTTTTTCCACCCATTTGGGTGATGCTTTTTTTTCCACCCAATCGGGTGATGCTATTCTTTGGTATGTTTTCTCGCTTGTTGTGTTGGTCATGTGCGTGTATTGTGTTGGCGAGGCATCGGTTTCCGACTTCTCCATGCGGGGGTTTTTGGGAGCGATTCTATGCCTTTACGCTTGTCTAAGCCCCTTGTCAAGGCTTATCACTAGGGTTTTTCCTCGAAAACCCGAAAGGGCGGGGTTTTTTAATCCCGGTGATAAGCTTTCGGCAGGTACATCAGCCACTCATCTATTAGCATTGTATTTTTTTTGGGGTCCAAATGATATAATTGGATTTCCCTTTATGGCAATGTACCTTTTAGATACCTTGGCACTCTCTTCTAGGCAGCCAATGTTCCTTAGTTCTTATAGATCCACCAATACCTAGAAAGACTATGCAAGACAGGGCAACACCAATAATGAATTCAGACAAAAGAACACACGCCTAGTTTCACACGACAGGAAGTGATAAGGGCCTTACAGAAAATAGCAAACACTGAAGCATCAGTTCTCTACGGAATAACAGTTGAAATGCTAAAATGTGTGAAACCAGCAATA
Organism: Isoetes taiwanensis; assembly: GCA_021234155.1. Lineage (NCBI taxonomy): Eukaryota > Viridiplantae > Streptophyta > Lycopodiopsida > Isoetales > Isoetaceae > Isoetes > Isoetes taiwanensis. Next base: position 3,937,532 of record JAJEKV010000094.1, read on the forward strand.
GTTGGAATAGTCACGACGGACACCTTATATAAGATAGTGCATATAGGAATGCCTGAGAAATGGCAATATAACAAGGTGATGCCACTACATAAAGGGGGGAGAGTAAAAATAGAACCAATGGTCAACTTAAACTTTGCTAAATGGTTCGAAAATGTTCTAGATGAGAAACTCTAGTAACGTTTCCTTGAGCTTCTTTATGCCTTATCAAAATAGACCTTCATGATCCCATGCATGCACCTACTGCTGTAGATACCTCTCCTGAACTAGCATCACTAGTATCGATAGTCGCAATATTAGTTTGATTTCTTAGGAGAAAATGTGACTCAGCCAATTGCAGAAACAAGCACTATTGTAAGAATAGTTGTTGAAGGCCATAGATGTTCCACAAGTATATGCTCAATAACATCTTTCTGTACTTGGAAACCTAGACCTCCTTTGTATACGTCCACATTACTCAAAATACCAGCACCAAATCTGTTAGACATATTGAAAATGTTCCTAGATATTGCCTAATGTTATAAGGGCAAGGGATAATATTATTACCTGTAGATAGATAGATAGATAGATAGATAGATAGATAGATAGATAGATAGATAGATAGATAGATAGATAGATAGATAGATAGATAGATAGATAGATAGATAGATAGATAGATAGATAGATAGATAGATAGATAGATAGATAGATGAATTTTTACATCCATGGGAACCCAACTGATACAACCATTGTAATATTTAAGGAAGGGGTCAAGGCACTACCATTGGGATGGGGTCGTGATATTATTAGTTGGGTTCGCGCTTGAAGAAAAGGCCCTAGATAATATTACATATGATAATCCAAGGATTCTAATTAAGGGCGGGGAGTTTCTTAAAAAGGCTAGGTGTGGAGACATCTATAAATAGAAGCTAAACTTTAGTTGGACATACCTCTGCAACCAAAGCTCCGATTGAGGTAATTCTTACTTCGTTGAATCATCTCGGAGTTTAGCTTCCGAATTTGGAAGGTACTTCCTTTAATTCATCCGTACGAGGGAGTAATAGCCAAAAACATGACAAGGGTTCACTAATCACTGCAACAACGACATCATAGATTTGCAATTGAAGTTAAACAATGTCAAAGATTATTTGCAAGAAGATACAAGCATATTACAGTTCGGAAGTTGAATCCTTTCTTTATTCCTATTCCTGAGCCTATGTATTTTCATTGATCAGAGATTAAGCGAAGTTGTATGATCATTCCGATAAGCCAGTAGCTAGAGCCAGTGTTGTTGATTTGCCATAGCCCAGTGGACCTGATTGGGTGGTTAGTTGTACTTCTATATCCATGGTACTTGAAATAAATACTACCTGTTTTTTTTATCTTGTTCTTCTCTTGTCAATCATTGTGAGAAGTATTAAACATTCCAAATCCCTTAAATCACATCAATTTGTATTAGAATGGAGGTTCATGATTCTTCTGGGTCTATAAGCAGTGGGATAAGGAATTTGAATTCTTTATTGTCCTAATTGAATCAAAAAAGTCAGGAGTAGTGATATTCGAATTACCAAGGCCAGGGAACTGCTGGAGTATGGCATCTGAATAAAGTGGAGATTTTTGAAACTTGACCAGAACATATATGAACTTGTAAATTTGTGCATTGTCTCATTGGAGAATAAGCTCTTGCGAGGAAATTAAGAATTTTAATTGCAACAAGCCAGCATCAAGAATAGAATAGAATATAATAGAGGAGAATATTATATGTGGGAAGTTCAATGTGTCCAGCATATTGTGATGAAAGAAAAGTTATGTGCTTTTGTGGAGATTGCTCAAGCACACAGAGCGCCCTGTTGCAAATGAATTTGGATTATCCAAAGAAGTTTTTCCATGAGCATCTGGAATTATAAAATACAAGGACGGCTGCTAGGTTGTCATGGAGGCAAATAGCTTATCATGGAGACGAGTAACACCTGTTATATCTCTGATTAAATTTAATTGATGTTCGCTTTGTCATGATAGCCAAATTACCTACCATATTCTCATGCAAACTAACTTCTCCCATCTCTAGATGGTGCTTTTTTGCATCTCTTTCAAAAGAGAGACATTATATATCATTCACGGTTCTAAGGGAGGGAACCTTTTTGGAGTTGATGACCTATCCCGACCGAGGAGAGCAAGGGAATTTTGAGACTTCTGAAGTTTGGTTCAACAAAGCTATTGATTACTAGGAACAAGCTATATCACTTGCTCCAAGCAACTCTGAAAGCCTATTCATATCATCTGAGCTTATACAAACTTCCTAACCTGATTTTTGAGACCGCCAAAAGAACAAAGAGAAAAAGAAAAAAAAAGGGCGGCATTCTTGCTTGAGATTGCGAGATTGCGGAGATCCATATATGGTGATTTGAGAGGCCAGTTGGTCATGGAAGTCATCTATATTAATATTTGACTTCTTTTACAGGATTGCTTAGTGTTAAGCATTGGGGTGGAGTCTACAGATAAACTACCAGATATATACATGCGAAATTTGGATTCAAAATCTCGTAAGATTATTATTTTTATTTGGAATGAAGAATAGAATTTTAGTTTTGATATGTATGCCATGGTAGATTGGAAATTACAAACGCAACATAATGGGCCTGAAGATGGTGTACTAGATGTGAATGCCTCTTGGTAGACTAGTGATTGTGTTTGCAGCACAATAAATAAGAGAGCATAAAATGTATACATTTGAAGGTTAGTAATTGTGAGTGCAATACAATAGGCTTGACAAAAGTTGCATCTGTATATTGGAGCTCATTGCTGGATTATGCGGGATTTTAAACTTCCAGGTTATCAATGATCATGGGTGACCCATCTTACGAAGGGATGGATCGAAATGGAGCGGAACTTGAATGATAGTCAACGATCTATCTTGAGAAGGGATGGATTGATATGGAGCAAGCATAGGGGAGTGGTTCACGACGAATGAGTGATGAGAATAAGGCAAATTCTGTGTATTTTAATGTTTCTAGATGTTGCCTAGTGTTATGAGGGCAAGGGATAATATTTATTATTACCTAAAGAGAGTTTCAGAGATTTGTACAACCATCGTAATATTTATGGAAAGGGTCGAGGCATTGCCATTGGGATGAGGTCACATGATATTATAAGTTGGGGCCGAGCTTGAAGAAAATGACTTACATAATACTCCATATAATAAGCCAAGTATTCTAATTAAAGGCAAGGAGCTACCTTAATATAAAAGGCAAGTGCTTTCTAAAGAAGGATAAAGTTATGGAGATATCTGTAAAAATAAGCTATACTTCAATTGGACATATCTATGCAATCAGAGCTCTGATTGAAGCAATTTTTACTTTTGCTTCGGAGTTTAGTTTCTGAAGTAGGATGGCACTTCCCATAGTTCATCTATACGACGAAGTAATAGTCGAAAACGTGGCAAGGTTCACATATCACTTCCACAGCGACATCACGGATTTGCATTTGAAGTTGAACGATGCTAGAGATTACTTACAAGAAGATACAAAGCATGTTAAATTTCCTAAGTTGAATCCTTTCCTTATCTCTATATTGAGCCTACATATATTCAATGATCAGAGACTATGCAGAGTAGTATGATTGGTCTGATAAGCAAGTACCTAGAGCCAGTGTTGTTGTACTAGCCCATTGTATGGGTCCCATGGCCTCTTGATCTTCATGGACATCAAAAAATCTACTCTATTCTATTCTATTCTATTCTATCCTTGTCATACCGTTGTGAGAAATATTAAAGGTCCCAAAATGCTTAAATCATATCAATTGGTATCAAAGAAGAGGTTCTCGATTGGGATCATAAAAGGAATTGAATTCGTCATTCTCCTAATTGAATCAAAGAAGTCAGGTGCAGCAATGTTTGAATTACTGGGGCCATGAAATATCATTATTTTTGCATATGTTGATGCAAGTACGATTATTGGATCTTACTTTGGCAAGGAATTGTTGGAGCATGGCATCTGAATAAAGTGGAGATTTACGAAACTTGACCAGAACATATACAAGTTTGTAAATCTATGCATTGCTTTATTAAAGAATAAGCTCTTGCGAGGAAGTTAAGAATTTTGATTGCAACAAGTTAACGTCAAAAGGAGCATCTTATCAATAAAGTTGTATGTATCCAGCATATTGTGGTGAAAGAAAAGCTATGTGCTTTTGTAGAGATTGCTCAAGCACATAAAGCACCCTATTGCGAATGAATTTGGAATATCCAGAAAAGTTTTTCCATGATCCTCTGGGATTACGGAATAGCAAGGATGGTTGCTAGGTTGTCGTGGAGACAAGTAGCTTGTCGTGGAGACGAGTAACATCTGATATATCCCTGATCAAACTTAATTGGGCTATGCTTTGTCATGATAACCGAGCTACCTAACATATCCTCATGCAAACTCTGAAAGCCTATTCAGGTCATGTGAGCATATACAAACTTCCTGACCTGATTTTGAAACCGCAAAGAAAAAAAGGAGGGGGGGGGGAGAGGGAGGGGGCATTCTTGTGTGAGATTGGGAGATTGTTGATATCCAGATTGTGGTGATCTGAGAGGTTGACTTTCTTTGTGGGATTGCTTAGTGTTAAAGATTAGAGTGGACTCTACAGATAAGCTATCAAATATATGGATGCGAAATTTAGATTTGGAATCTCATAAGATTATTTTCTTCATTTGGACTAAAGAATAGAATTTTATTTTTGATATGTATACTATGGTAGATTTCAAATTATGATTGCAATGTAATAGGCATAAAGATGGTATACTAGATGTGAATGTTTCTTGATATACTAGTAGTTGTATCTGCAGCACAACAAGCTTGAACAAGAGTGCATAAGATGTATATATTTAAAGACTATAATTGTGAGTGCAACACAATAAGTTTGACAAAAGTTGCATCTGTATCTTGGAGATATAATGTATTGTGGAGATACAATCAAGTAGTACCTCAGAGGTACAAACGACAATAACGTACCCTAGAGATACAAGAAGTATAACGTACTTTGACAGTAAGCGGATATCCATAACTTGCTAGATTGTGCAAGATTTAAACTTTCAAGTTATCAACGATCGTGGGTGATCCATCTTAAGAAGGAATGGACTAAAATGGAGTGTACCTTGGCTGATCACGGGCGATCTATATTGAGAAGGGATGGATTGATATGGATCAAGCATGGGGGAGTGGTCCACAGCGAATATGTTACGAAAATATGGCAAATTTTGTGTAACTTAATGTTCCTAGATATTGCGTATAAGGGCAAGGGATAATATTATTACCTAACGAGAGTCTCAGAGATTTGTACAACCATTGTAATATTAATGGAAGGGGTCAGGGCACAACCATTGAGATGGAGTCGTGATAATATTAGTTGGGGTCGAGCTTGAAGAAAAGGTCTTAGATAATACTCCATATGATAACCCAAGTATTCTAATCAAAGACAAGGAATTATCCTAGTATAAAAGGCAAGTGCTTTCTTAAAAAGGCTAAAGTCTAGAGACATCTATAAATAGAAGCTAAACTTCAGTTTGACATACCTTCGTAACCAGAGCTCCGATTGAGGCAATTCTTACTTTTCTGGAACCGTTTCAGAGTTTAGTTTCGGAATCAACAGTTCCTGTAGTTCATATGTACGAGAGAGTAAAGGCCAAAAACGTGACAAAGTTCGCAGATCACTGCCATCACGACATCACAGATTTGCAATTGAAGTTGAACGATGCCAAAGATAACTTGCAAAAAGATACAAAGCATGTTGCAGTTCCTAAGTTGAATCCTTTCCTTATTCCTATTCATGAGCCTATGTATTTTTCTTGACCAGAGACTACGCGGAGTATATGATCAGTTCGATAAGCCAGTACCTAGAGCCACTGTTGTTGATTTGCCATAGCCCAGCGGACTCAGTTGGGTAGTTAATTGTGCTTCCATATCCTTTGTACTTGTATCTTATTCTTCTCTTGTCATACCATTCTGAGAACTATTAAAGATCTCAAATCCCTTAAATCGTATCATACCTCTACTTATTGGATAGAACTAACACCCTTTAGGCCATCTAGAACATTTGCATGAAGCAAGCAATCCATATAAAAAATGCAATACTACCTAATGTCTATAGGTGTTAGAAACTAAATTTACAACCCTAGCCATATCTCAATATTCCTCTCAAATTTCTCTAGACTCGGGGACAAATCCCTCTAGTCTTCAGATCATTATTGATGGCATCAATAATATGTTCCTGTGGTATATATGTATCCATAGTCGGCGTATAGAAAGGATAATGACTATAAAGTAGAATTTAACTCTAGATAGAAGTGTTGTGAGACAAGAGATCTAATAAACTATTCTTGCCCAATTTGTAAAATCAACATTCTAATCAAAAAAATATATTAGCACTCACATTTCAATTAGCAAGCCTATTGCAGACAAAGAACACAATGCAGGAGCACCCTAAAGAAAAAACAAGCACCACTTATGCAACATGTGTATGCTTCAAGCCTGTCCAAATATCTTTCCTTCCATGCAACACATTCGGGCAATCCCATCTATCCAACACAGAATTAGGAATATGTTAGAATATTCAAATGTCTTTCCTTCCATGCAACAACATTCAGGCAATCCCATCTATCCAATATAGAATTAGGAATATGTTAGAGCATTCAAATGACACACAACGCAAAGGGTTGCCACCTCTCCGAACAACCTATAAATAATCGCGTTAGCTTATCAATCATATGGATAATCGCTCTCATTGAGATACTGAATTATTTGTAGGGTTTCAAGTCTCAAATCCATAATTGAACATAAGTGAAACGAGAGGCACATACGCTATGGGCTATAGTATTGAGACATCTGACGACTTAAGCAGTCCAAGAATATAATTTAAATGAGACGCATAAACAAATGCTCTGGCCAATAGGATTGACAGATCCGACAACTCGGGTAGTTCAGGGTGCACCTCCTAACGATCATGTAGCATTGTTGCATGTTTACCCCAACTGATTGTAATCCTTGGAACCTCTGGCTAGTGAGTCTCATATCCGTTCAATATCCGTTCACTGGGTTGTATAGAACATGCTCCATGTGCATCTTCTTCTTTGGAACTAAGCCACGTTCCCCATGTGCAGCATCTACTTATCAATGTTGGCCGTGATGCTTTGTCATTCTCTATGTGCGCCATATATTTATTGTTGATGGAATTTTTTGTCAATTTCTCCCCTTGTTCCTAACAGGCCCCCAAGGGGGTCTAAATAAGTGAGCTATTGGAATGCCTGAGATTTGTGCGCCAGTCATTCTTCAGCAAAATGGAAATGTATGTTACGAAATTCAATTCGCCGTTACCCAAATATCCCACATGCCAGATGCTGAAGATGGAAACAATGCCTCTCTTATATAAGCTTGCTCCACAGATTTCAAACTTACGGTGATTTTTTTTGCTTTTTTAACAGAAAATACTGTGTGCTTAACATAAATTGCTGGATGCCTTCTCTTTTACATGGCTCGACAGGTTTTTTCGAAAATGAAGTGTCTATAGAACCTGAACGGTTATCTTAGTGTCATAAAACCGCATTCCATACCCTCAGCTTGAATAAGCTGATTTATCTGAGTGTCATACAGTGATGTTCCATAGCCCCTCAGCATCCAGATTATTCAAAGTGTTGGGATTAAGGTAATTTGAGATATCAAAGACCAGGTATAGACTATCAACAGACAAGGTCCTTGTAGAAAACAGAAACAATTCTCTTAATCAGCTTCTGAAGTTATCTTAAGTCTGTGTTAAACCTTCTCCACAACTTCAATTAGTTAATCCCATTTGTTCAAAAAGTGCTTAGCCATCTCCAACCATGATGGATGAGAAAGGATGAGAAATTGCTCCAACGGCTCTATAAAGACACTGACTGCTCTGTTCCCTTGGATCAGATATAAGTATTCCTAGATGGGTAGGATGGCAAAGGTAAGGATCCAAGATGTTTGGATTGTTCCAAGAAGAAAGTTTGCTGTGACAATTATACTAATGGTAGTCTATCTTCTAGACCTCTCTAATCAGCACTACTAAGACAACTCATTGATGGCCGCGTTTTTTGAGCAAGGAACCAAACCAAACCACAATGTACTGAGATTGACAAAATTCTGAAACTACTTATATAAAGTTGCCATATATATTCTTATAGAGCAGGGAACTATACAAACTATGCATCCAGCAGCCCCAAAAGTGGACAGATGTATCAAGGGAGTTCCATAGCAGATCGATCATACTCCACGGTTCAGGTAATTCGATTATTGCAAGCAATAGATCAAATCCTGTTTCTTTATATTCTTCTTTCCAACTCCTTTAACACTTTTCCTTGGAATGTTCCTATAAACAGATCATAGACCATCTTGGGATTTGGATGTGATTCGTGTCCAAAGTCATGTAATTTGCATCCCATTCATGTCCAATCCTACAGATTGTATTAAAACGAGGGCAGCAGAATTTCCCAGAGAAAGGAAACAATTGCCCTCACAAGGTGGCAATCCAATGAAGCCTACATGCCTCAAAGTTGGTCATTCTTGAGAAGGATTCCATAGAGCAATTTCGGTACACCGTAAACCTCATTAGCACACAATCTATCGGCCACATATCAATCAAGAAGAAAAAGAATGTTTATAGTCTGCAAATTGGCAAGACCATCACCTGACCTATACCAATTGTGTGCAGAGACTATCTTCCACTTGCAGTTCTTCAATTCTTTCAACACTATCCAATAACTCATCTGCAATGGTGAAGCAGGATGCATAGAACCGCAGATGGTCCCAATATATGCATTGAATGTACGCAATGATCAATTATTAAAGATGTGCAAAAACTGGTCAACTTTGCAGTTCACAAGCACATTGTTCTAAGTAATTTTATAAAATAATAACAATTATAAAGAAGACAACCTTAAGGTGAATGATTGTGCTGGTAGTCTAAGTTTGTGCAGGCCTAGAACAGTGTATGCTCACTGAGATCAATCTTTTGCCGATAATCTATTCTTGTGTACCTAATAACATCTTCCATAATTTTGTTCAAAGTTGCTGCATCTTATGCAAATTATGCATGAAACCAGAACAATTGTTTGGTAATATCATAAGCTTGGCTGGAGTCCAAGCCTATGCAGGTACCATATCATATGATTTCCATCATTCTGTTGCAAATTTTCTTTTTTCAAATAGTAGTTTAGTTTTAAAGAGACATCAGCCTGAGAACTATTTCATAATGCAAGGAAAATAAAGAGCATTGTATAAAAGCAAAACAAAGGTCTTGCATTCTAAAACCAAATAATGTAATGGATTACATAGATGTCAGCATGGGATTGTAGCGAGCTGGTCTTCAAGCAGTGGGTCCACAGCTTGAGCAATTTAGTCAGCCATCTCCAAGGAACATGGCTGGTTCAGTGTCCATTGCAGTTGAGTCTGCAGGAGGTAGACAAGGGTTGGTAAGGCTGTCTACTCAGTTCCAGTATTGCAGAAGCAGGCGTGTTGTTTGTAACATGCAATATAAGAAAAGTGACAAAAGCAAGCTAAGTGTCATCAATGTGGAGAACAGGACCAGAAATTGCTCCAACGGCTCTATAAAGACACTGACTGCTCTGTTCCCTTGGATCAGATATAAGTATTGCAGCCACCTTTAACTTTAAGCAAAATCCTAGATGGGTAGGATGGCAAAGTCAAGGAGAGGTCCAGAGTCCTTTCGAGTGACAAGTTTGGATTGTTCATTTGCTGTGACAACTATACTAATGGTAGACATCTTCTAGACCTCCCTAATCAGCACTACTAAGACAAATTCATTGATGGCCGCGTTTTTTAATCAAGGAACCAAACCAAACCACAATGTACTGACAGATTGACAAAGTTCTGAAATTACTTATGAAGTTGCCATATTCTCCACATAGAGCAGGGGACTATACAAAATATGCATGCAGCAGCCCCAAAAGTGGACAGATGTATCAAGGGAGTTGCATCTTTCAGCACTAACAGAGTAAGATTTTTGTACACCAGCAAGGCATAAGTCCACTTCATAGATCGATTTGGCATAAAGATTTCTGTTCTTGCTGCTACAAGAACATGATTTAAAAAGCAAAGCCCATGCTAAAGCACCTTGGAAGGAATGGCATTGTCTTTAGACATTCTTCTGCATGGTCAAAGCATCCTGCTTTGTTGACCATACAAACATATTGCCTAAGCAAGATTCCGTGTCATGGAATGCAATACATGCAGGATATGCTCAACATGGAGAATCTAATTATTATACTTCTTGATAAGAGAACTTCTGATTATAACCATCCTTAACAAGCCATTTCCCTTGCTCTTGCTATAGTATCTCAAATCACAGATAAAAGTTGTTTTATTTGGTTTGACAGCCTAAAGTTGAAGGGACTCCTCCATGTTCTGCATACCTTGAAATAATCACATTCCACATGATGTCATATCGTATGGGCATACTATCAAACACTAGGCAAGCATTTTCCATGCTTCTATTTGCACACATGCCAATTCTTGCACTACTACCATAGTAATCGACATCTCTGCCAATGAAAAGCAGGAAGCATGTCGAGCTTGAATGTACTGCTAGCGCAAACATTTGATTGCATATAGCATGGCCAAATTTAAAAAGCTTTTTACTTACCGCATACATTTCAGACCTGACATATCTTCCCCGTGCTGCAGCCCTTTCTTTGAATTTAGCTCTTTAAATCTTAGAGAGACTTGAAAGTGTGTGGTTGGCCATTCTTGGGCACTAACCTACACTCATTTGTTGTATGGTTTCCAGCATTGGTTGAGGTTATGACATCTTTGTTCTTGCTATTACGGAATGACGTAGAACTGACCGCTTGTATTAAAAGATGGATAAGGAACTGCAAGGCCAATGCTCTGGCAAATTGCTTCACAAGAATGTTAGTATGCTTCTGGATGCTGGTTACATGTATCAAACATGCATATAAAACTGGATGCTGGTTACATGTATCAAACATGCATATAAAACAACATATAAAATGTAACTCTTTGACAATGTATTTCAGTGTGTTGCAGACTTTTCTGAGATTAAGAGCTCTCACCTTTGAATACCATATTATCATATTGCTAAGGATATATGATAATATATTCTGCACTGTGCTGCACAGCAAAGATTACAATTCATATGACAGACAACTAGAAACAATTTGAGAGACCTGGTAACTGCCTTCTGCACTGAGCATTAAAAAATAAACTTCCCTTCATATGGCAGATAATTGACCTGTCTCACAAATGGAGGTAAGCAGATGAATGAACTACATAATTCCAAAATTATTTGATTAAAGGGGACCGAATTATGACGTGCACTCTCCCCATAGGGAGATGCTAGAACAATCTATGCCCTGGTGCAATGGCACAAACTGCTCTAGGCCATCGGCTTTGTTAATCACCAATAAACCCCGCACAAGTAAGTATGTTTTTAGTGGCCACTCCTCCATTATAATCTTCTTTGTTATCAATGATTTCAACTTTGTCTGTGGGATATACTCAAATCTTAGGGCACGCTGAAATGCAATCCCTATTTCTGACTTGCAGATTCAATTAAACGAACACTCTTATTACACTCAGTTACAGTTCCATTCAATTATTTCTGCTTGGAAGACAGCTTCACTTTGCTAGGAAACGAACAACAAACTCTCAAACTGGATGAGACATATCATGAGCGAAAAACGTGACCGGAAACAACAAAACGAAACTGCTTCATGAGTTCATACCTTGCAAAATGAGACCAGAATGATCTAATGCAATGGATCCGAGCATTGGGACGAATTCTTGAGCGCGTAGACTGCGTCAACGGCTCTGCAATATGTAGATTTTCTAGTATTAATTAAAATAAGATATGTCTAGTCTAGTCTAGTATTATTAAAATAGGATATGTGTAGTAAAATGCTGCACCACTACTCGATTTTGGGTATGTTTTCAAATGTTAGTCGATAGACTAGGCCACCCAGAGCTACCCACTACACGTCTTTGCGTCATGCATTCTTCTTTTCAACATCCTTAATGTTGTTTACTACACCTATTTAACCCTTAAGTTTCGTTCCAATTGCATTCATCGTTTGCTTTCTCCAACCCATCTAGTTGATTTCCAGCATGGCTTCCAAATTCGGAGTTGTGCTTCTTCTCGTGTTCCTCACTTCTCAGTCTGTGCTAGGTAATCTTGTAACCGGCTTCTATGAGCAAAGCTGCCCTCAAGCAGAGCTCATTGTGCGCAATGTGCTTAGCAATGCCATCAAAAGAGAGCCTCGCATTGCGGCTTTTCTTCTTAGGATGCATTTTCACGACTGTTTTGTAAATGTATGGGCTAACATTGTTGTTGTTGTTTTACCATTGTGATATCTGGGAATTTGATTATCTCATACATTGTTTTCTCACTCTCGTTAGGGTTGTGATGGGTCCGTTTTGTTGGATGATACCCCATCAAGAAAAGGAGAAAAGACAGCCAATCCAAATAGAAACTCCCTTGCAGGATTTGAAGTGGTGGATGCTATCAAAAGTGCATTGGAGCATGAATGCCCTCATATAGTATCATGTGCCGATATCCTGGCCATTGCCGCTCGAGATAGTGTTGTATTGGTGAGTATTTATTTGCAATTTATTACTTGGTTCTTGTGATTAAGTTGAGCTTTTGCAGACTGGTGGTCCTTCATGGGAGGTCATTTTGGGGCGCAAAGATAGCAAAAGTGCAAGTTTAGCTATAGCTAATAGGGATATTCCTGCACCCAACTCCACATTCTCTCAACTTATTACAAAATTTGGCAGAAAGGGCTTGTCTGCCCAAGACATGATCGTGCTCTCTGGATCCCACACCATTGGCAGGGCAAGGTGTGCTAGTATAACTCAACGTCTCTACAATTTCCAAAATACAAGAAAGGCAGATCCAAACATTGATGCCCAGTTTTTGGCTCAGCTTAAGCAAGTATGTCCTCAAGGTGGCAATGGAAATGCGACATTACCCCTGGATTTGTCCACTCCTCTCCAATTTGATAGCAACTATTACAAGAACGTGCAAGCAAAAAGAGGGATTCTAAACTCAGACCAGGTGCTGCAACAAGCTATCTCTGAAGTTTTAGAGTACGAAGTAGGTGAGGATGGTTTCTTTGTGAAATTTGCAGCTGCAATGGTGAAGATGGGAAACATTGCCCCGAAGATAGGAAGAAGAGGAGAGATACGCACCAACTGCCGATTTGTTAATTCCCATTCAACTTTGACTTGAGCAAATGGCCCGTCTATGTTTATTTGACGTTGGTTATAAAGTAATTGAATAAAATTATTCACTCTTCTATATTGTTTAGTTGAAGATTAATTTTATTAGGCTTTTTAAGACCTTTAGTTAGATATTAAAGTTGAAGACATGCATAGTGATGTAACCGTTGTTCCTAACATCATTTGTTTCGTAAAAGATAAACAAGTAGATACATATTATTTTAACATCCGCAGAGACCCTACAACGGGCCATGGGATGGGTCTATATATAGCACAACTCTGGGCGATCTCGAACTCGAGACATACTGTTCTAAGACTAGTGTCCAGCTAGTCTATGAGACATGCACATCACACAAACATTGCTCTATTTGTCTTGCTCATTTAGATGAGACCATCATTTTTCTTCTTCATAATATAAGTTGTAGTATGTGGAAATATATCACGACGATACTGCATAAATCTTGGCCTTTGGGAAAGACATGGTCTTTCTTTATGGAGCTTGGCAAATCTTGACTTTGTTATTGTTCACTGAAAGTGCAATAGTTTTTCGTTGAGGTTACACTACACAATAAGATGTTACATTTAAAAAAGCAAACTTTACGCGCTTGTTTTTGGAACAACCACATATATTTCATGACTATATCTAAGCTTGACTAAGAAATTGCTTTCTGCTTATAGATCACCATGATTGATTGGCATCAATCAAGCAACAACACATGAACATATTATATTTAGCCTTAACTTTAGACAATCATGTACTTATAAGGCCGAATGGGACTAGAAGGATGAGACATATCTTAGAAGGCGAGCAGGGCATTGTTTATGCGTTGCTCTCAACCTTCAAACTTGTTGAGTATTCAAAAGCCATTTAGCCCCTTTACCCTTTTGCGCACCTGTCAAACACAAACCAACCCCAAGTATATCTCCTGGATCCTTGCCTTAGTCTCCAATGAAAAAAGAGCTACACGAGCCATGCATCCCTTTAACCCAAACTGGTGATATGCATGTTGATTAAGAAATGAACATAAGATAGCTTTTAAAACTCATTATGGTTAAACTATTTGGACTCACCAATGCTCCTGCTATATTTATGGGATCTATGAATGACCTCTTTAGAGGACTCTTGCAAAAGGGGATATTTGTTTATTTAGGTGACATTCTGATCTATTCCAAGGCTCATGATGAGCATATCGAATTACTAGATTGCAACACTTCCATGTAACTCGTTCTGCTTTTAATAGTCAATACATGCATGAATTGCTTGTCACAATTTAGTGGCTTCTGTTTGAGGATGATGAGAACGCCATTTGTCTTAATTAAAGAGATGGAAAAGCTCCGTTAGATTTATGACTGTGATGGGAATGGCATCGTAGAAGAATCTGTGTAGTGGTATGATAATGAGATTCCAACTTTATCTCTGGAGGATATTGATATTGCAGTAGTGGACTTTAAGACCGTAGCTCCTTAAATGCTTATCACTGCATTTGGAGTAAGCAGGCCAGTTATGAAGTACACTTTAGTGCACCAGAGAGCACCATATCATGGTAAAGAATGATTTGGTTTACATGTCTTCATGTGAGTTGCTGAAATCAGGCTTTCTCATAGTTATGGGTTTCTTAATGGATGTAAGTTCTATTACCATTGTATTGTTGTATTTTGATTCTAATTTTTCTTATCTGAAATGCCACAGTGGCTCTGAACCTGAGTCTAGGATCCATTGACAGAATTAGTTGTGGAATTAAAGGCCATCATGTATGTCATGAGGAAGAATGGTTTGGGAATTGATCCCTTTGCAAAGTTGTTGTTTGGTCATTTCACTTCTTTGTTCCTTCCCAATATTAATGATATGTACAGCAAGCAAGTGGGCAGCTTTGTAATTGCACACAGGATAGTGACTTGTTCAGTGAAGTGAAACAAAAAATAGAAATAGTTGCAACAGAAATGTATGCATGTGTGCATATGCTGCACCTGTCTGCACATTTCTGGTCATTTCCTTTCGATTCATGTATTTGAGGAATTTACTTTTCTTTTCTTTCCAGTAAGGTGCATGCTTTAGGCTATTCATTATATTGTAGGGTGCTCATTATATATGGGAACGGGTTGATAATACTTCGGGGACTCCATGAAAGTGAAGGGTTGGCAGTCTATGGTGGAACAACACTAAAATCTGTCAGATTTGTGATGGAGATATACCATGGATATATTTAGCAAGAGAAGGTAAGCTAAGTATAAAATTGAGATATATTTGTGCAGTCTGTATTTGTGCAGGAAGGGAGGATTGCTTCCATGAGAGCATCTAATTAAGAAGTGCCAGAATCCATAAGTTGTAGTGATTTTGTGACCAAAGAGAGCTAAGTCTCTTCATGGCATTTTATGGAAAGTGGCTGTATCTTTCTTGACTGTGGCTGCGAAGCGGACATTATTCAAATCTTAGCATCAGTGGGTGAAAATAAGGCCAATGTGCATGATATCTAGGTAGTGAATTCAAACACATTATTTATATACTGTGTACCAATTTGAATTTTGAAGTTTACTCATTCTACTAAATAATACTACATTCATTGTCCCTCTGCCTTAAGTAGTCTACTTTGGACACAATAATTTGATGGTGCCGAAATGGCATTTGTTTCAGACGTTTTCAATATGTGAAAGTCTGGAGATGGGCAAATATTTGCCATGTAGTTGTAGGTGTAAGATAGGTTTTATAATGTCTGTGCATGATGTACGACAAGACTAGATGTCCTGTTTCAGACATTTTCAATATCTGAAAGTCTGGAGATCGGCAAGTATTTTGCCATGTAGTTGTAGGTGTAAGATAGGTTTTATAATGTCTGGGCATGATGTACGAGAAGACTAGATGTCCTATTCTTTTTGCAGCGTAGCGTTGCACCCATGTTGGATTCTTAGTACATGAAATAATGAGCACGCAAATTAATATACCCTAGTTAAAAAGCAAAAAAAGAGCAAAAAAAAAAGGTTTGGCTCATGCAATCATCTTCTCTGAAAAAGCAATCATACGCATGTGTATCTATGGATTATTTTTTAAAACGCCTGAATGTGCAACTTGTGCAATGTGTTTAAAATAAGGGCAAATTGTAAACATACCCCTCAACATGCAAACATGCAAAGACGGGGCATTTTTATGCAAAGACGGGGCATTTTCATACGAATTGCATATCTGGGTATTCTATGCAAATTGTAAAAATACCTTAAAAATGCAACTTTGACTACACCTGTTGTTCTATTAAAAACCACTTTTATGATAAAGTGGTATGGTTTGTATAGCATTAACATTAATTCCCAATACCAATGCAAAGCTATAATCTTAGAAAACAAATTCCCTCGCTATCGGGGTAGATCAACAATTTGATGCAAGAAACCATTTTGGAAACTGAGGAAGAGAATGCATCACTAATAGCAAGAATAGAATAGAATGGAATAGTTTTTTAACGTCCACGGAGACCAATAGGTCATGGGACCCATACAATGGGCTAGTACAATCATTACTACTAGGATTAAAAAACCCCTGCCTCGAAAGGTTTTCAAGGGAAAAACCTTTGCAGTAATGATGATACTAGACAAGCTTAGATAATGACTACTGAGGGCTCAGTAATTGCAGACGTTTATCTAGAACCTCAAGTATATATAATGCCAAGTCATGCACAGATGGTGTGCTGAGAAGTTGTGGAAGCGTGGAATGGAATGCTAAGGTCGAAAAATGATTCCGGACTATCTCAAAAGCAGGGCAACTCAGAA
This sequence comes from Isoetes taiwanensis, assembly GCA_021234155.1. Lineage (NCBI taxonomy): Eukaryota > Viridiplantae > Streptophyta > Lycopodiopsida > Isoetales > Isoetaceae > Isoetes > Isoetes taiwanensis. The sequence goes on from JAJEKV010000094.1 coordinate 3,954,517, forward strand.
GAGTATGGCTTTCATCTTCAATAACCTATAACTGGCAACAGGTACATAGTCTCGCTTCTCGCGGCAATTGCGGCCGCTCCCATCTACCTGTCTCAATCCGTAGCCTGTGGACCCCGTGCGAATTGATGCAATAGCTACAAGCTTGTTCCTGGACAATGAAGCAAGCAAATAAGCTTGGGGCCCTAGTGCCAAAGTGGGATTTATGTGTGCATGATAATGACCAGTTTTCACTTGGGCCAAAGTAACTGCGTCCCATATCTTTTGAGAAAAACGACCATTAAGATATTGTTGCAAAAGCTCGGGATCGAATCGGCAAGCATCGAGGCGGTGCTTTCAGGTTGTAATGACCCCAACGGGCAAACCATGTAGTGCAATGCTCTTTCCAACATCGTTTCAAGTTCTGAGGAGATTCAGCCATGGCAAGTGCAAGAACAGGATACCTAACATCATCCATGTGGTGCACCTTGCAGATATAGTGGAGATGGCGCTTCATAGCGGAATGTTGAAGAGGCCAAAAACCTGTCTCTTGTAAAAGAATAGCATAGGGCACCGTTGTTTTAACTCCAAGGCTGTAAGTAAGAAAGGACTTTTGCACCCGCTCCAAGCTCTCCCAAGCACTAGCACTAATGGCAGGCCCCCACACTTCAGAACCATACAAGAAAAGCGAGGCTCTACCAAAGCCCGAAACAAGTGGGCTTTCCGTGGCCAATCATGAATTTCTGCGCGAAAACAATTGTTTTGCATGGCATAGAGTGCTCTCCATCCAGTAGCCACCCGCTTGGTAATACACTGTTCCCAAAGTGTGTTCTTACAGAATTCTACACCAAGATACTTGTAGCTATCTACAACTTCAACTTCGCGGCTATCATAGTGCATAGGGGGAACATTGTGACGAGAAGATTGAACTACCAAAAGCTTGGTCTTTTTTGGATTAACCTTGAGACACTGTGTTCTCCACGTAAACTGTCGCGAGCATGTAAATGTTGATGCATACTAGCAGCGGTATGTGCCGAAGTGAAACATCATCGCATACATAAGTTGCCTAATGATATGGTGTGCCAAATGTGGACCTCCCGCCATGATTATCAAGCCATTCTTCCAATTGATCAATGTACAAGCCAAAGAGTGTAGGAGATAAAGGGCAACCACGGCGAACTCCAATATTGCTAGTGATTTGAGTACTGATCTTTGGAAATTTAGTAAAACCCTTTCATAGAGCCGATAAACTACATTTTGAAGATCTTGTGGAACCCTAAGTGCTGCAAAGCCGCCAAAGAAGCTCGCGTGGTAATCTTGTATCAAAAGCGTAAGTAAAATCCACAAAGCATATATAGAGGTCTTGTTTCAAACTTCGACTATGTTCAATAAGCATGCGCAATGTGAAAATATGGTCTATGGTAGAATGGCATGGACGAAAAGCCTGCACTCGCCCTACAAAGACGCATACACCAAGTATGTTACGCCCATGATGTCAAGCGCTTCTCAAGAAGACCGGCTAAGAGCTTTGAAAATATGGAACTTACCATGTTCATGCGATAATTAGAAGGGTCATGCTTATCACCGCTTTGTAAATTGGTGCGACCTTCTTCGACCCAAGTTTACGGCAAGCCTTCTTGCAAAGCTTGATTTAAAAGAGTAGTGATGATTGGAAGCAATAACGGACCCCCATTTAAGCAGTGCAGCTTGCAAACCTTGAAGATCAGGAGACTTGCCATTAGATAGATGCCGCAATCCTTCTTTGACTTCCTCCTCTGTGAATTGAAGAATATCACCTACCAAAGGAGGCACAGAATTAAGGACCCCAGGATGATCATATAAGTGGACCAATCGCTCATCCCATTGCTGCATAGAAATATTTCCAAGGGTAGGAGGTGGTCGATATAATATTTTGCGCAAGAGTAATGGAAAATCCACAGCCGAGAAAATCCGAGACCGAGAAGACGGAATGCAAAATGAAGCGTTGGTATAAAAGGATGCCGCGTGGCAAGAACTCCCAAATCATAGAACAATTTAATTATAGAACCGAAGGACGAAGCGAGGTCTTTCGTGCTATATAACAAATGGTTGCGGCGGCCAAAAGCGTGGCTTTTAAGCTTTTTGGGAAATAATTTGGAGATTACAGTTGTCCAACTTAGACACATTTAGTTCAATTTCGCAAGCCCATAACTGAGATCCTTTTTTACTTGATACAAAAATCTACTTTGCCGCGAGTTGGGCAAGAGAAATGTTCGCGGCAGCCTTGGGCCGCCGCGATAAATTTCTTGTATATATAGATATGTTACATTATTTGGGAGACTTTCTTTGTAATCGGATGTATATGTGAATATAGTAAGTTTTTTGTATATGTATGGTGAGTGTTAGATACATGGCTGCCATTCTATAACTTATTTCCTCGTTCGTTATGTGTGTGTCAACCATCTCTTGAACATATATATCTAACATTCTAGAATGGGACTCGCAAGAAACCAACAAACCGCGATAGATAGGCTTCTCATTCATCTCAGCATATTTTCTACAATGGTGGACAGTGGGTAGCCACACACATGCGAACTACCCACGAAAAATAAAGGGAAATCCAATTATATCACTTGGACCCCAAAAAATACAATGCTAATAGATGAGTGGCTGATGTACCTGCCGAAAGCTTATCACCGGGATTAAAAAACCCCGCCCTTTCGGGTTTTTGAGGAAAAACCCTAGTGATAAGCCTTCGGCAAGGGGCTTAGACAAACGTAAGGCATAGAAATCGCTCCCAAAAACCCCCGCATGGAGAAGTCGAAGCATGATGCCGCCGCCAACTTTGACACGCATATCACCAACACAACAAGCGAGACAACACAAACATACCGGAGAATAGCATCACCCGGTGGTGAAAAAAGCATCACCCGGTGGGTGGAAAAACATGATAAAGCGAGAGAATAGTGCACAATACAATAAATAAAGAAGGGGGAGGGAGGGTTCAAAGAGAATAAAGGCTGGCGAGAGAAGAGGAAGCTACCGATGAGGCGTGGATGCAAAAACGGCGCTGAAATAGCGAACTCCCAACCAAAAGCGGGCATGCGCCGCCCGCATGCATGCAAGACGCATGCTCGTCCCATTCTAGAATGGCGATCGATGTCTCGGTCGATGCGATTCTAGAATGGGACTCGTAAAAAACCAACAAACCGCCCGACTACTACGGAGAAATTCCTTACAAACTAGGATCGAGGGCCGAAGGTCACGGCCGAAGGCCAAAGGCCGGAAAAGGATAGCATGAAAGAAACGCCAAATTGGCTAAAACCAGGCGGGGAAGAAGCCCCTCCCCGCACGGAAACAAATCAAAGAGAATAAGGTACTGCTGAGAGAAGAGGAAGCGCCGATGAGACGTGGATGCAGAAACGCGCCTGAAATAGCGAACTCCCAATCAAAACGGGCATGCGCCGCCCGCATGCATGCAAGACATGCATGCTCGTCCCATTCTGGAATGGCGATCGGATGTCTCGGATCGATGCGATTCTTTATTGCCATGGGATGGGTCTATACATAGCACGACTCTGGGCGATCTTGAACTCGAGACATACTGTTCTAAGACTAGTGTCCAACTAGTTTATGAGACATGCACATCACACAAACATTGCTCTATTTGTCTTGCTCATTTCGATGAGACCATCCTTTTTCTTCTTCACAATATAAGTTGTAGTATGTGGAAATATATCACGATGATAATGCATAGATCTTGGCCTTTGAGAAAGACGTGGTCTTTCTTTATGGAGCTTGGCAATCTTGAGGTTGCACTAGACAATAAGATGTTACATTTAAAAAAGCAAACTTGACGCGCTTTTTTTTGGAACAACCACATATATTTCATGACTGCATCTAGGCTTGACTAGGAATTGCTTTCTACTTATAGATTACCATGATTGATTAACATCAATCAAGCAATATACTTATAAGGCAGAATGGGACTAGAAGAATGAGACATATCTTAGAAGGCGAGCAAGCACTTGGGGGGGCGGGGGATCGTTTATGTGTTGCTCTCATCCTTCAAACTTGTTGAGTATCCAAGAGCCATTTAGCCCCTGTACCCTTTTGCTACCCCCTCTTCCCCACCCTTCCCCAACCCACCCCCCCAAGCCCGGTGCTTGAAAAGTACTAAATGCATCCCTTACATTTAGTATTTTTCTCTAGAATGTCATGGGATAGCAGTTTATGAGATAGAACATTTCTGCCTAGTACTCCGCAATGTATTTGGCTTTCTTTCTCTTTAGAGAAGTAACCTATTGTCTGATTTAATGCGGGCACAAAACAGGGTTAGAGACTTGTCGAGGCCAATGTTTTAATTTCCTGCATTTATCATCAAACCACTAGTTATGAGGAAAGGTGTAGTCCCCGTGGGCCTCCATGGTGGCCTCTCCTAAAGCATCTCTCGGCAGCCGCCATAAGCACATGAACCAATTGGCCAGTCTATTGTTGTATCATGGAGAATTTGGACATAAGACTTTGTGTGGCCATAATACAGGTGCAGCTGAGATAGGTGAGGGGTTGGAGTGCATGGGGTCTTAATAGTCTGCCACTCCACTTGTTAAACGAGCGGTTGATGATCTAAGTCCACTTATTCATCTCTGTTGTCTATACGAACTCGAAGGTGAGTGACCAGATGAAAATCATGCTCAGCTACCAGCATGTAATCCAAAATGCTAGAGCCGCCTCCCTGGTTTTCCTACCTATACAGGGTGGAGCTGTGTAGCATGTTCCTACCCAGAGATCGAACTTCGTAAGTTGTTTTATCCCCATGAGTGCATTGAAGTCTCCAAGCAACATGACTCGGCCCAATACTATGTGTTGTATGTCATCATATAGATCGACATATGGGTCCAGCCTATCCATATCCGTATGGTTGTAATAGAATTTGGAATCTGCATGTGGAACAAGGTTATTAGGTACGTCAGCTATGGTATGAGTGCCATATGTATTTAACGCACTAATAAAGGTTTCGTACCTCCCAAGTTAAAAATACTTTAAATATGTTTTCCATATTTATTAGATATTTATAAAATACGTACTTTACGTACAGTATGTTAAAATCTTCATATCATTTTCTAAAACAGAGTTACAATCTGAAATAGTTGCAAATATATTGAACTTATAATTTTAAACAATAGAACATACTATATTACTATATAGATAAGTGTTTCTCAGAATTTTTAACCATATCTTATCGAGGCGGCCAAGGCTGTCGCGAACGTTTCTCTTCTTCCAACCCTATCAATCAGACTTACGATATGTTCCAGATATTATCTAGTTTGAGATTTGTGACAGTTCAGCTTCCGCAATAGGCATTCTTGAATTACAACGGCAAATTGACCTCATTTCAATCAAAGAGATGGCACGGATTGTGCATAAATTCCGGTCTGGAAGAAACACGAACAAGGGTAACTTTTTTATTGACCTACTCAGTTTTTTGACCATCACAACACATATAAGCACCTTCACCAAATAATTTATATCATCATCGTTTGCATCACTAATATGCTCATTATATCCTTTATATAATAGAAAACACTCATGATTTTTTGAAGGGCAATGAAGGGCTATGGAAGGGCAATGAAGGGCAGTTTGAAGGGCAATGAAGGGCAGTCAGCACCTGTGCAGCACATGTGTCGCCCACATGCTTTTTTGAGTATGTGAATTAAAAAACCACCCACAATTGAAATAGATCAACAAATACGTACACAATATTGAGCCATCAGCACTTATATTGATCAATTATGCAGAAGCAACAACTTGGCAAGATGCCAGATGCAAAGTAATATGAACGGTATAGTTCCCCTTGATAACCCAATCTAATAAGAAATCAGGACTGGTATCGCTCATTTTAGCATGGCACAAGCGTATATCAATATTATCAATGGACAAATAAACATCATAAAGATTTGGGGAAGAACTAATCAGACACATTCGAAACCGAGTCCAAGCAATAGATGCTCCAAGTCAAGGAACGGATTTCTTTGGCTTTATCACTAGAATGAGATGGGATAACGAAAAGATCTTCTGCCATAATCCAAACTGCTTTAAAGCGTACTTGTTAAATATCTTCCATGATCATTGATTGGCTATTTTCTGGCTGGACAGGTGTCTCGGCACAATTGAGCATAGGATAATGGATGCTGGCTTTTATAAACATTGCATCCAGCAGGAAACAAATCTGAAGATTCCCAACTGAGAAGACATGCGAATAATAATTTTGGGACAGAAGAAAAGAAAATAAAGCGAAACCTTTTTCAGCTGTCTTTTTCCCATTATTTGGTATCATGGTAGATGTGGTTTCTTTAGCATTACCACCTTCAACATACGGAATCCATGTCTGTAGATTCAAATGAAAAACTTCTTTTAGTGCATTCCCAAAAATACAAAGACTTCCCATTTTGTTTTCTATACATCGTTATGGTTATACTTACAGAATGGCAAAATGGCCTTTCCCTTGTTGGACAAAATGTTTATTTAAACAAGACATGACATGTAAGTGATGGTCATAGTGAGGATGTCTTTTTACTTATTGATCTTTTGATACTAGTCTCACCAGAAATAATGATGAGCCTTGCTTAATAAGGCGCAGCCGACCACTGATACGCTCATTCGCAAACTGTGTAGGATGCACTGATACATTTTCTTTCACATAAACAACTTCATAAGCCTCTGCTCCCTTTGAATCCAGTGGTTTCCCATTATTTTTCCCAAGAAAAGCATCTTGCAACATTTAAATGTAAGCACTAAGTCACTAGCTACCATTGGGTGGGAGATGTGGGCGGGTGCAAGTCCCACCAACCATGCCTTCAAACAAAAAACTTGACATTCACAACTTATGACAAAGTAATCGAAATTTAGCTCCCTCTTGACATACACCAAAAAATCTAATGGTTAATGGGCAACAAGATGCCTATACAGGGACTTTATGATTGGTGCTCCAAGGCCAGATGATACTTTCCGAAACAGGGGCTAGATGTAGCCGGATTTGCCAAAGCGGTGCCCACTGTCACAAAAAACTTACATGTGCTATGGAAATAGAATGGTCAGACGAACTGCTTTACACTAACCTTGCCGGATTTGCAAAAGGGGTGCCCTTGCTATAAAAACGTGGAGCAAATACCGTCTATTGTGCAAGGCATAAAAAAGCCGCCGCTTTTCAAATCCCAAAAACTCAATCAAAGTACATCGGCAAAGAAAGCACGCAAAAAAATTCTTCATATCCATGATTTGCCCAGACGCTCAGGGCATAAGAGCCGCCCTAATTTTTTACAAAGGCAAAAGGATTAGCTACTCCAAGATGAACTCGGTGGTCTGAATTCAATAGCCAGAAAAACGTCGGTTGATTGAAGATTTCTGAAAGAGTATTCTCCCACACACTCCATCCAAAATGGTTGGGCTATGGCGGTGGATGCAACGGCAGCCTCCAAGACGCAGACGTTTTTCCACGCCCTTTTATGTTTTTTTTTTTTCCTCTTTTTTTTAATCCCCATTTTTTTCTCAGAAAGGTACGTGTCACTTTTAGCGTGAGGCATCATATAAGAATGTACCAAAAGCATATTTGTAGGAGAGTTATATATGTGTTGAATAGCTATAGTTAAAATTAAAGTCCTTATATTTCAATTTAAGTTTGCAATCTTACAAAAAGTATGTTTAAAATAATAATAAAAAAGGAATCATTGTACATTCCCTTCCTCTTCGTCATATTCATCCTCAGACTCAGTTTCAGTAGCTGACTTCCATACAAGCTCCTCATCTGCAAGTTCATCGATGCCAACTTCTTCTTCTTTAATCACATCAATATTGTCTTTATTTGGTAAACCATGTAATCGATCGTGTTACTCGCCTACTATGGGCAGACCTTTCACTAACTCTGCTTCATCTATGCCTACCTATTCAACTAGTAAATCTCCTTAAGATTGTAACTTGTAACTATGTCGTGGAAATTGAGCATGGCCAGCGTTGCTTAGGTCAGATGGAAGAGGGAAAAGATAAGATAAGATAAGATAAATTTTTACGTCCACGGGAAAAATATTTTACGAGTTGTTTTTAATAATTTCGAATTTAGATGTACATTTAATTTTTTTTTTTTTTTTTTTTTTAATTATAATACTATACCTAGTCCTAGCAGTAGGGAAACCCTTTGAATCATATTTAAGAACTCCTTGTGGAGAATATAAGTGGAACTTAGGGCAAAATAAAATGATGAAATGACCCCTAGGTTAAAGGAAAATAAGAAATGATTAAAAGTTCCCTTACCATGTAGATGCATTGTTGTATCTAAAACTTCATCTTTAGAGAAGTGCCGTAAGAATGGATTGGGAATCGAATTTTAACTGCTAGTGTGGGTATATGGCGTATATACTCCAAGACATCGGGAGATTCTTATAAAATATATTAAGTATGAACAGGCCTAGGGTGAGATAAGCAGAGTAAGATATTGGGTTTTATTTTATATAACCATGTAAATCCTTAAAACATTTTCCAGTGCTCTACATGTCTTTACATGGAAGCAATTAATGAGCTAAAACACTTAGCCGAAATTGGCTGGACCAAAACCTACCTAACCCTAAGCGACAGCGATGGCAATGGACGTCTGGCACCAGTACACACAGTAGCTGGCCTAAAAAGGCAGAGGAAATGTCTTATTCAAGCATGAGAGGAAAAGCAACCGCCGTTTACAAGGTATGAAAATCGTCCAGCCTAGATCTGTTCTGAGTTTTTCATGTCAAACCCAGCACCAGCAAAATGTAATAGGATAGGCTTCCCATATTTAGAAAAAGTTCACACGATGCATGGCAGGAAAAAGATTGGTAAACAGATTTAATGAATTCCTTAGATACTCTGCTTTATCTGAAACATGGAATGGGAATATGACTCAGACGACAGACCCTATAGTTCAGAGTCTGAATACGAAGCTTTAAGTGATGAATGGTTAGAGAAGGAATTCTTGGCCTGCATTTCCTTATCTGAAAACCCTGAGGGCGCCTGCGCAATGGGAGACCTGCAAAAAAATACTGCTAATTCTAAGAGAGAGGCTAATACATCCAGGGGTGGATACACCAACAAGAAAGGAAATTTTGGAGCTAAAAGCATGCACAATATGAGTTCTGGGAGCAAGGATAATGGAGATTTTAGTATTCCTGAAACTCAGCTACATCAAGATTATGCATCAGATCATGACGAATTCCAGGTATATTCTGGTTAAAATAAATAAGGCCAGACAGCAATATGGACCTAAAATTCGTGCTACTTTTGCTTTTTACAAAGATTTGCAGTTTGATATGAATTGACAAGGTGGTATTTCAACCAGTTTATCAAAGTTTTAAAATTTTCTCAGTTTATAATAAGAATCTAGTTAATTTTACTAACTGGGCAAGAGGATACAAGGGCTGATCGGCTATAAACCGAGAGGCTCCATTGTACCTTTTGGCCCTTCATTCATTACCAAGCCTATTGCTAATGATTTGATGTGGCTGCAGGTACCGGACCTCTCCTGCCCTTGTCTTTTCTTTGCTTGAGTTTTGAAGAATTTGCTAGGTTCTGGAAATGGAATTGAACACAGTATCGTTTGAAAAATAGCTACTACAAACAGTACAAGCATAACAGGGTTTGCTATCAATCACGTTTTCAGCTAAATACAGGTTGTATTGTCTGTATATGTTTTGGGAAGTCCAAAAAAAAACAAAGTATGAGCTTAAAATAGAAACAGTAAGCAGAAGTTGGATTTAAACATTTGAAATTTTGGTTTTCTATATTTAATCCATAAGTATTGCAGACTTGGAATCTGGACTAAAATATGTAGCTCTAATCAGTGTTCCTTTTTTGTGGTACATGTTGATAATGATGAAAAACTAATGATTAAAGTTCTAAGACCTGTAAAACTATTGATCTTAAATTTTTCGTTACTATTTAAAGCATAAAAATGAAACAGGATGTGTGATGTTAAAACAGGTTTACCTCTTGAAAGTGGTAGAGTCATAACGCATCGACCAGGTAAATGCTTAATGAAATATAGATATCATTTATTTTCTGAAAAAGAAGTAATTAAGCAGAAATCTCTAGCAGTAGTCTAAGCAGATAATAAAATGAAGGTAAAGGCATATACATGCAGAAGCATGCAGGAAATTAAGGGCAACATACCATGCAAAAGGAAAAAAAATGGATGCATGTAAAGTCACCACAGAGATACAAAAGGCAAAGTAAATAAAACATGTGTAGTAGTCAAAAGGGGCTTCATGGACTCGACATGCAAGATATGTGATTCTCCATGCATGCAAATAAAAGGTACGCATGCATACACCAATGATCCAGGAATGTTAAGTATTAAGCTGTGGCAAAGTAAATAAAACATAGGTAATGGTCAAAAGGGGCTTCATGGTCTTGACATGCAAGGTATATGGTTATGCTTGCATGCAAATAAAAGGTACGTAGCATTGGTTATAAAGGATTTAAACTTTAGTATATGGCACCAATGATCCAGGAATGTTAAGTTTAAGCTGACTATGACCTTGTTTGGAAAACAAACGTGCAATAAAACTGGTAGCTACTTTGTTGCATAAAAAACTTTTGTACTTTAGATCCATTGGATTGTAATCCTGAATTATTTGGTATATAGGACTATGGTCTTTTAAGAAAATATGTTCATTTGGACTTGTATCTACATTATTATAGCAAAAATTAAGGGCTAGAGGCTAAAGGATAATGAGTACCGGGTTCATACGTAATGACGTATTCGGATTGATAATACAGTTGCTGGAATTGACTAGGACTGATGTTTGACCTAGGGATCTAGGTTTGACCAGGTTTTTTTAGACATTTCGATTCCTTGGTTTAACCAGGGTTGCTTATGTCCTTTAGCCTCTACCCTGTTGTTTCTAGAAAAATAGAAGGATGTTTTTAAATATGGTACTCACTGGTCCTGTTATTGGATGTGGTACTCACAAGTCCTCTGACTTTATTTTAGGATGAAAACAGATACCTACAGGATGTGGACTTTGAGATAGTTCCTCCTACATGGAATAATGAGCTGTCTGCTTTGGGGTATGCAGCCAGTAATATGGAGTGCCCAAACAATTTGTCGGCAGATCGGATCTTGTCAGTATTAAAATGGGGATGTTCATGAACTGATACATGAGAAGGAGGCCCTTAGGAAACCAGGGGATTATTCGGCTGTGTCACATATGGGATGCAGTGAGTGGATCAAAACATTTCCTTACCTAAACAAGGCTACAGGTGAGGACACTGGCCGAATGGTAAATGCTTTATATGAAAATTTACCAGATAAAATATATCAGTGGACCATGGAGGAGGATAAATGCAAAGCTCAGTTTATGTCTGGAGTGGTAGCTCTTAAGGTTGCAAATAGCATAACAGAAGATGGTTCTGAGGATAACAATCTGCTGTATGCACAAGAAAGCAAAGAGGATGACCCGTTTGGTGCTGCCCTCCTCTCGGATGAGGATAAAGAGGCAATTAAAGCCAAGGCCAAAGCACTAGAGCCTGATGAGGAAGATTTTCAGTTTACTTTGAATAATTGTCTGATGTTCCCCATTATTCCAGAAAGACTTGTGGAATGCCAAGGCATTTTATACAATCAAGGCATATGGCGCACAAAGAATTTTGGAGCATTGGCCCCCATTAGCAAATAAGTATGGATTACTCTTGGTGACATCACACCAGCCCAGTTAATGGCTGCAAAAAATGCAGCGGAAAAAATGGAGAAAATAGTCAAGAAAGACAAGATCAATATTATGATTGACTGCCGTTTCTTTGACAAGACATGCAACAAGGAGCCTTTCATGTATCTCAGTCAAAAGAGCCATATGGCATATCCCACAGAAAAACGTGATGCATTCTATCTTAAAAAGCTATGGAGGACCATGTGTCCGTACCTGAAATGTGTATGTGAAACACCTAGGGGAAACAATAAGGCTAACAGAGCCAAAGACAACATCTGCAGGGAGAATATGACCTGGCTGGATCATGCGGTCTGGTATATGTTTAACAACCTTGATTCCCTCTTTCCTAACATGTCTTGTGCTGTACAAATGTACTCTTTCAGAAATATGCTCAAGACTACCTTCAAAAAAGGCATCATGGCCTACCTCTCATATTTGGAAATAAGGAATGCACTGATAGACATGACTGCACTGCTTTACAGCAGATCCATGGGCTGACTTTTTGATCACAATGCCAGTAAACAAGATGAATATAATCTGTGAGAAGACCATCAAGCATGGATCATTTATGACAAATCCAAGGACTGCAAACAATAAGCACAGCAGATCTACAAGAAGGCCTAATACCAGTATTGGAAGCAGCTCTCAAAGTAAAATGACGCAACCGCCTCGTATTACAATCGCACCTAGTGCAAGTATTAGCAAAGGTACGGAAAGTGGAACGGTGGAGTGCCTTAGTACACCAGATCCAGCTGGGCATTCGGTTACAAAAGGTGCGCCAATTAAAGTATAAAAGGAGATTGGCGATGGACAAACACTCAATTACAATGACTAAGAGGTTGGTAACTTACCATATCTTCTGGTTCTTCAATTTCTCAAATTTTGTGACATATGAAAATGATAAGTAGATATGATATTTAAAAGGGTGATTCCCAAAAATTAACATACCAGTTACCCCAAAAAAAAGAGGGATTGAACCTCATATGCCACTTGGCCACAAATACACCAAAGTGCCATGTATATGGCCCCAATTCCATGACGAATTTCACTGGGGCACCAGTAGAAATAGTCAACATAATTAGAATGTTTTGTTTGTGTATTACAGATCCAAAAATATATTAGGAAGGACTGTTTAGGGCGGGCACACTTGAGCAGTTTTGGAAAGAGTGACAAAAAGAAAATTATTCATGGGACCTTTTTATCTAAAATCTTAGATAAAATATGTCTACCCAAGATCATTGATGCAACCATGAGTACAATACTTGGAGAAAATGGCAAAAAAATCATGGAAGATACCATGTTTAGCTGGAGGTATACTGAAAGCCTTCGAGACATTTTTTACAAGCCTTTTCCAATTTTCGCAACAGACCGAGATATTAGTTGCCCATGTAGGAATCCTGCTCTCAGTAGGTTTCTGAACAATGGTGCAGGGCATATTTGCACCACAGATCTAAATCTGGTGTACAATCCGACCTTGAGAGGTATGTTTAAAAGAGGGTTAAACCACATTCCTGACAAAATGCTGGATTTAACAGCTTTCAAAGAAGAAATTGGCTGTATGTGTGACACTCTTTTTGAGATGCACAAATACACTTTTCTAGTGCATGAAAATGACAGGCAGATAATCAAAAACAGAGTCTCAGATCAAGCTATAGCAGAAGTAAAAGAGGCCTGCAAGAAAGACTGCACAAGAATGTTTCCATTCAATGATGCAGCAGTCATCAAAAATATGGAATGGCTATGCCATAATTTCTATATTTCGGGTGTGGACAAAGCTTCCAATAACCCGGCATTTATTTGCCCCAGATTTATCAGGGATCTTGCTATTAAAAGATTAAGCAGCAAAGACTTCCAGCTTATGGAAGAGCAACCTGAGCAAATCAAGGATAAGACCAAAGAGCAAATACAAGGCCTTATTGACAACATTGACTTTGAATTTGATAGTCTCCCGTATCTTTTAGGCTTGTTCAAGGCACACAAAAAAGATTTTAGATGGATAACCAATGCGCATAGTACTATCTATACAGAAATTTCTCACATTATTACTGTTGTCCTCAACAATATCCTAGATATGTGGCCAGATATTTCCAAAACATTATGTGCAAAAATATGCACTTTGATGCCAGGTAAGGTTATTCCTTGCTGGGTTATTGGTTCAATATATGATGTGGCATTGAATTTGCCTCCCAAGATTGATCAAGTTTTTGTAGCTGATATTACAAGGTGCTACGAAAACATACCATTAAAGGGTGAGAACGGAATCTGCCAGGTTATGAAGCAAGTTAGCCGAGCTGCTTGGGATTATATGAAAGGAGTTAATCAGCACCATGAACTCTGGTTAAAAAGAGACAATGGAAACAATTATTCGGTCAAATGGTTTAAGTATATCCCGCAAGGAAAATGTTGGAGCAAGATGGATCTAAACAAGTTTTCTTTTTTAGGAGAATGGCTGCTAACCAACTGCTTTATTGTCATAGGAAGTGGTGCATGGCAGCAAGTATGTGGCATCCCGATGGGATTCTCATGTAGCCCATGCTGGTGTAACTTATACCTTGCATGGTTTGAAGTGTCTTTCATAAAAAACTTGGCACAACAAGGAAGATATAAAGATATTGAAATGTTTAGATATGCATTTCGTTATATGGATGATTTATTGGCTGTCAATTGCCCTATTATCAAAGAGTTCCTCAGCGGCATACAAGATGATGAAAAGAAGACCTTACGAATCTATGATATTGAAAACCTTGGGTATCAAGGAAGAGACCATATATAAATTTGGAGAAGACCCAACAAGATGCTTTGGATGTAAGGCAAACTTTTTAAACATGACCATTGAAGTTCTCAATAGGGATATGGGAGTTTATAGGACATACAAATATGACAAGCGAGACAAATTGCCTTTCAAGGCAATTAAATATGTTCATGCTGACAGTTGCCGCCCATACTATCAAGCCAGAAATGTGGTCATATCTCAAATTATGCCATACTTATACATTAATTCATGCCCTATCATAGCTGCAAAGGATATCATAAGCATCATCAACAAATTTGTAGCAAATGGGTTTGACAGTTATGGGCTCAAAAAGAGAACTCTGCTATATATGCGAAGGATGGATTTCCCAGGACTCAAGTATGATATTCAAGTGCTTATCCAAATAATCAGCAATCAATATTGAATTGGTATGTTTTAAATTCCATTTTCCTTTGGGTTTTATAGCTTTGGTTTGAACTTTTTACAATAGGGATGGGTCTGACCTCTGTTGTGCAGTAGGGGTCAACCCACCCCTATGATACAGCCTCCATAAAATTTTGATCAACCTTGTCCTACGGAAGGAGGTAGGCTTTTTTTAATTATAATACTATACCTAGTCCTAGCAGTAGGGAAACCCTTTGAATCATATTTAAGAACTCCTTGTGGAGAATATAAGTGGAACTTAGGGCAAAATAAAATGATGAAATGACCCCTAGGTTAAAGGAAAATAAGAAATGATTAAAAGTTCCCTTACCATGTAGATGCATTGTTGTATCTAAAACTTCATCTTTAGAGAAGTGTCGTAAGAATGGATTGGGAATCGAATTTTAACTGCTAGTGTGGGTATATGGCGTATATACTCCAGGGACATCGGGAGATTCTTATAAAATATATTAAGTATGAACAGAGCCTAGGGTGAGATAAGCAGAGTAAGATATTGGGTTTTATTTTATATAACCATGTAAATCCTTAAAACATTTTCCAGTGCTCTACATGTCTTTACATGGAAGCAATTAATGAGCTAAAACACTTAGCCGAAATCGGCTGGACCAAAACCTACCTAACCCTAAGCGACAGCGATGGCAATGGACGTCTGGCACCAGTACACACAGTAGCTGGCCTAAAAAGGCAGAGGAAATATCTTATTCAAGCATGAGAGGAAAAGCAACCGCCGTTTACAAGGTATGAAAATCGTCCAGCCTAGATCTGTTCTGAGTTTTTCAAGTCAAAGCCTACCACCAGCAAAATGTAATAGGATAGGCTTTCCATATTTAGAAAAAGTTCACACGATGCATGGCAGGAAAAAGATTGGTAAACAGATTTAATGAATTCCTTAGATACTCTGCTTTATCTGAAACATGGAATGGGAATATGACTCGGGGCAACGGAGACCCTATAGTTCGTGAGTCCGAATCTGAAGCTTTAAGTGATGAATGGTTAGAGAAGGAATTCTTGGCCTGCATTTCCTTATCTGAAAACCCTGAGGGCGCCTGCGCAATGGGAGACCTGCAAAAAAATACTGCTAATTCTAAGAGAGAGGCTAATACATCCAGGGGTGGATACACCAACAAGAAAGGAAATTTTGGAGCTAAAAGCATGCACAATATGAGTTCTGGGAGCAAGGATAATGGAGATTTTAGTATTCACAAACTTCGGCTACATCAAGATTATGCATCAGATCATGACGAATTCCAGGTATATTCTGGTTAAAATAAATAAGGCCAGACAGCAATATGGACCTAAAATTCGTGCTACTTTTGCTTTTTACAAAGATTTGCAGTTTGATATGAATTGACAAGGTGGTATTTCAACCAGTTTATCAAAGTTTTAAAATTTTCTCAGTTTATAATAAGAATCTAGTTAATTTTACTAACTGGGCAAGAGGATACAAGGGCTGATATTTATAAACCGAGAGGCTCCATTGTACCTTTTGGCCCTTCATTCATTACCAAGCCTATTGCTAATGATTTGATGTGGCTGCAGGTACCGGACCTCTCCTGCCCTTGTCTTTTCTTTGCTTGAGTTTTGAATAATTTGCTAGGTTCTGGAAATGGAATTGGATACAGTATCGTTTGAAAAATAGCTACTACAAACAGTACAAGCATAACAGGGTTTGCTATCAATCAAGTTTTCAGCTAAATACAGGTTGTATTGTCTGTATATGTTTTGGGAAGTCCAAAAAAAACAAAGTATGAGCTTAAAATAGAAACAGTAAGCAGAAGTTGGATTTAAACATTTGAAATTTTGGTTTTCTATATTTAATCCATAAGTATTGCAGACTTGGAATCTGGACTAAAATATGTAGCTCTAATCAGTGTTCCTTTTTGGTGGTACATGTTGATAATGATGAAAAACTAATGATTAAAGTTCTAAGACCTGTAAAACGATTGATCTTAAATTTTTCGTTACTATTTAAAGCATAAAAATGAAACAGGATGTGTGATGTTAAAACAGGTTTACCTCTTGAAAGTGGTAGAGTCATAACGTACTGATCTGTGTAACAGTTAATGAAATATAGATATCATTTATTTTCTGAAAAAGAAGTAATTAAGCAGAAATCTCTAGCAGTAGTCTAAGCAGATAATAAAATGAAGGTAAAGGCATATACATGCAGAAGCATGCAGGAAATTAAGGGCAACATACCATGCAAAAGGAAAACAAATAGATGCATGTAAAGTCACCACAGAGATACAAAAGGCAAAGTAAATAAAACATGTGTAGTAGTCAAAAGGGGCTTCATGGACTCGACATGCAAGATATGTGATTCTGCATGCATGCAAATAAAAGGTACGCATGCATACACCAATGATCCAGGAATGTTAAGTATTAAGCTGTGGCAAAGTAAATAAAACATAGGTAATGGTCAAAAGGGGCTTCATGGGCTTGACATGCAAGGTATATGGTTATGCTTGCATGCAAATAAAAGGTACGTAGCATTGGTTATAAAGGATTTAAACTTTAGTATATGGCACCAATGATCCAGGAATGTTAAGTTTAAGCTGACTATGACCTTGTTTGGAAAACAAACGTGCAATAAAACTGGTAGCTACTTTGTTGCATAAAAAACTTTTGTACTTTAGATCCATTGGATTGTAATCCTGAATTATTTGGTATATAGGACTATGGTCTTTTAAGAAAATATGTTCATTTGGACTTGTATCTACATTATTATAGCAAAAATTAAGGGCTAGAGGCTAAAGGATAATGAGTACCGGGTTCATACGTAATGACGTATCCGGATTGAAAATACAGTTCCTGGAATTGACCAGGACTGATGTTTGACCTAGGGATCTAGGTTTGACCAGGTTTTTTTTTTTTTTATATTGACTAATATACTGCTGATTCTTGTTAAAATCATGCCTCCAGTGGTCCTTATTAGCAACGGATGTTTTGAGACACATATCCTGTACAAATATGAGGTACATGTTTAAACAACTACCTTGGCATTCTCAACGTAGTTTTCCTTTCTTTCTAACTTGCTTGGACCTCTATTTCCTGTTAACCAACACCTCTATTTCCTGTTAACCAACAGGCAGAATATTGAGAAAATTATCCATTCCCGAAATTAGCTAAAATATTCCATTTCCTTTTATTCCCATATTCGAATATTCCTAAATTGCCAATTTCATTAACCTTGCTTCACTAATAAGCTTTCTAAACTACACGTGATTTCATCTTATTCAAACACAAATTTTGGGCAGTATTAATGTACCCAGCATTTGATGGTGGGTTATACCTATTAACTTTCACTAACTTTCATTTATTGTATTGAAAATGTAACCCATCTTGAAACAAGGTGTTAACATCTTCAAATCCACGGCTCCAAGTCCCAGCTGCATAGACCTCATATTGGATTGCTGCATAAACCTCATATCCAGGGTGTCAAGTTGGAATTTTTTCCAAATTTTGTAGCCATCAGGCATCGAACTTCTACCCCATATCTTTTATAAACCAAAAAATATTTTCTTCTAATTTTCCATGATATATTGCAGCTGCGTCCTGCAGAAGGAGCTTGGCCACGGACATCAGATGACAATCAGGTCACGCGCTATGGTAGACAATTGCTTTTGCTCTATGGTATCTTTGACCTGGTAATCTGCAATGGACTGGCATAGTGGTAGATCCCCCGCATAAAGAGCACTTGTAGGCGGGGAAAACCGGGGGAGGATCTAGTGTGGTGGACTATGTCTTTGGTGCACGAAAGCGGGGATATGCATGTCGTCAAGCACTTCAGTGGGAACAACTAATAGGGATGAAGAGATCGACTTCGGACCACTTACCACTTTACTTGAAGTTGGCTTGGCGGGTTGTGCGAACCCCCGTGCCCTGACTCCTCACATGCCTCGGTGCGATTGGATTATGAACATCGCGGGGCTTATGCCCCAGATGCTTATAGATGACATGGCAGAAATTTTGCAATATCCTACACTAGAGCAGAGGGTGAAAATTTGGGCCGATCGATGTGCTTAGGGCTCTTGGCGGAGAGATGCTTTGGGATAAGCCGCCAAGAGCGGACCTCGTGAACACAACCTTCCCGCGTAATCAATGGTTTGATGCGAGTGCAAGGAACATAAACGCTGGCTCCGCCAAGTCCGCGGAGACTCGCTTTTACGCCCACATGCGATCCAGGACGAAGCAGCGTCTTCCTTAAAGCTAAGAAAGCCGGTACATTGCGGCGCATCAAAGGGAAATGTTTTATCTCACGGGCGTCACCCCGGGACCTTCCGGCGAAGGGTTCTTAGAAAGCCGAGACAGCCCACGGGGAACATCACTTTCGGGCGGTGGAGGCAATACTTGCAACAGCTTATCACGATCCTCGTGGTGCACATCAAAGCATTACCCCCGCAAGAAGGCCCAGTCTTTGGAAATCACGCATTCGGGACGTGGAACAAGGCTTACTGGCGTCTAAAAGCCCCGGACCTAGATGGCATGTGAGAATTGCTTAAGTGGGCAGGGCCGTCCATAATACCGATCTTGACGCCTTGTTCAACAAGGCATTACAGAAGGCTTCCCAACTACAGCGATGGACCAATAGCGAGTTGTTCCCATCTATAAAGGCGGGTGACCCGCCTTCGCCCAACCAATTACCGAACAATCATGGTCAGTTCGGTGTTTGCAAAATTGCTTGGCGTGATTCTCGGCGGCGGTTGACAATGGCTGAGGCGCGGAGAGATATGGGCCCTCACCCGGGCAGGATTCGTGACCGACACTCAACCATTGACCACATCTTCACATTGCGAGCTCACGGTTGAAGGCGGTAGGAACGCCGTCGGGATCTATATTGTTGCTTAGTGGATTTTGCGAAGGCATTTGACACATGCGGTGCCGGGGAAAAACTATGGGCAAGGTTGCGACAATTTGGGGTTCTGTAGATTTTGCGGAATCGCGATTAAAGCTATATGAAAGATGCTCGGGTCGGTTGCGGCCGACAAGCCAACCATTTGATAGTAGTAGTATCGGGGTTCGTCGGGGATGCCCTCTCTCCCCAACATTATTTGGGCTTTACATTGATCAATTGGAGAGTGCTTTGGCGATAATGGGGGTGATGGGGCTCACCTTCTCTATCGGATCATCAAAGCAATTAATATATGCTGATGATGTGGACCTCTAACTTACACACCAGCAGGACATGCAACGACATCTCGATGCCACGGACACATTTTGTCAAGCGTGATATGCTTGGCGTCAACTTGGCCAAGACTAAGGTGGTTTTCATATCATCTTCACGACGGTAGAGGATCCCTCCTTCGTTATTCGAGAGGGCGAGAATGTGGAAGTAGCAACCACATACAAATATTTGGGAGTGGAGTTTCCTTCTACTATGCCTTTGGGACACATCCATATGGCTACGAAGTTACGGTGGCTGGAAAGCACTATATGCAATGCAAAACAATAGTCATAGAGCGGAGTTGTATGATTGGACCCATCAGTCACACTGTTCAAGGTCTTAGTGGAACTGTCCTTTTATATGGGGTTGAAGTATGGGGCCCGGTAGTATCCCTCGCTACTTGGAATGACTTGGAGGCGAGGTGCAAAAAAGCCTTCTTGGTACGAGCACTAGGGGTGAAGTCCACAGTCCCATATCAAATTCTCTGCGGGGAGGCGAGGATTCTTGCCTCTTGAGGGCTGGCTCTTGATCGCCATATTGTCTATTTTCGGAGAAGGTGGTCAACATGGGACGATTTCGTCTCCCTAAACTAGCTTATATCATGGCAATGGGGCATAGCGCCTCAAAGGTTCTTTGGAAGGAAAAGAGAGCTCAATGGATGGCTAGATGGAATGTGCGAGAGCACGAGGTGCATACATGTGCAAGCAGAGGCCGGTCGCCATAGCTTGAGGCAATATCTTGATGCTTGCTTCATCGGCAAGCTTTGGGATGCTGGCGCCCTTGAACAGGTCAAGACAAACACACTACCCGGCGCCACATAAATCCCACATTGGAGCGAGGCCCACAATGCTACCTGCGCACCCACTTGCCCATGAAAAGCTAGCGGACTCATTGCCTCCATTCGCCGCGAGGGGCACATCATCTTCAATTGGGAGACAGGCGGATGGATTGGTAAGCCCACGTCGGGGCGGGCTTTGTCAATCTTTGCCAAATGGGAGTCATTGAGGATGAATCTCATACCTTTCAAACTTGCCCAGCATATGATCAAATCCAGATGCGCTATCTTTGAGTTAGTTGGGGCCCGCCCGGCCGCTACATGTGACATTGAGCCGCGGCATCCGATGCGGGTGCTAGGATCATACCCCGGGAGGTCATGGACATGCGAGATCAGCTATGTCACCGGGCGCTGGCGCTTGACATGTACATACACATTTATTTCATGATGATGTATACTTATGCGGTTTGGCGGCATTCTTATTGCGCCACGGTTTCCCTCGAAACCCCGCCGGGTGGGGTTTTTAACCCGGACAATAATAAGTTTGTTGCGCTCCTTCTGGGTCCCATAGGCCGATTGGTCTCAGTGGACGATAAAAAAACTATTCTATTCTATTCTATTCTTAATACATTTCCTTTTCCACGTTTAGGATTTGCCCTTAACCTAACAGCACCTCGGCGGCAGCGGATTTCTTCCTATTCTGTATTTCTTGCACAAGCCGGTACCTATAGAAATTGCAAATAGAAATTACCTGTATCATTCAAGGTTTTCTCTATTCCGGCTTATGAGAAACTCTTGGGCTCCTTCCGAGAAAGTTAGCTGACTTCCATACAAGCTCCTCATCTGCAAGTTCATCGATGCCAACTTCTTCTTCTTTAATCACATCAAGATTGTCTTTATTTGGTAAACCATGTAATCGATCGTGTTACTCGCCTACTATGGGCAGACCTTTCACTAACTCTGCTTCATCTATGCCTACCTATTCAACTAGTAAATCTCCTTGAGATTGTAACTTGTAACTATGTCGTGGAAATTGAGCATGGCCAGCGTTGCTTAGGTCAGATGGAAGAGGGAAAAGAAGAAAGGGGGGAAAATATTTTACGAGTTTTTTTTTAATAATTTCGAATTTAGATGTACATTTAATTTTTTTTTTTTTTTTTTTTTTAAATTTACGACATTTGGGGTTTTATCTTTTTTTTTTGATAAATACATACTATACATATTTTTTGCACCAGTACGTTAAGTATAGTATTAAACAAAAAGGTGGGCAATTTGGCAGAGTAAATTTAAGATATATTATGTATAATACCATTCATGAGGTACTATACATACCTAAACGCTAAACACGCATACATAAACAACACTAATATAAAAAGTAGCATGTTGCCCAAAAGATGGATGGATGGAGAAAATCCTATATTTATGTTTCTACTTATTGCACTCTCTCGGCCACTTGCTAATTATATCAATCCTTGTTTCTATCCTCTCATCTTGATAGAACTATTGTCCTTGTTCATATTCACATGGACGTTAAAATACTATCTATCTATCTATTCACATGGGGGGTTACTCCAGGCAATGAGAGCTGTCGGATGGGCATATTTGCCCTTTATTCCAACATCTGGACCGTACATGACGATCCTCATTTGTGGGGTATGCATATACAAGTTTCTGTATATTGTATATTCAGGTTTGCAAAATACTATAAGGTTTGAGATAATGTACTTAATGGTGTTGATTTTGTACATGCATTGTAAATTTTTTAGGGCTCTCGCTGCCCTACGTAACCCCCCGTGTGAATATGCACCCAAACCAAAGGGGATTTAAGGGGGATTTTAATTTAAATATGTTAAATGCAATGGTTTGTGTTAATAATCTTAGTGGTAGTTGTGTGTTAATGGTTTATGTTAACTAAAAAAATTTCGGCCCCTTCGGGGCCTTAAGGATGGTGTAGGGGCGTAGATATAGACATTAACTAATACTCTATCTAGCGATGGATGATGTATCATAGCCTCAAATACAATATGTCATAATATAACCATAGAAAGATAAATTAATATGTGAAGCAACAAGAATTGAGATTTGGAACCATCGTATTGTAGTTTGAAGATATAATCTTGAATCGAAAAAGCACGTTTTATTCTAAAGGACATGTATCACCTGAAATGAGGTTTCAGCATGCCACTAACTGTATCACACTTCTATGGAATTTATACACCATCAGTAAACATGAGAAGAGCATCTACTGAAACGGTACATGCAATTATAGAAGCTTTTAACTACATTCTGGAAATGCACAAGAAAGAATGACAAGACAAGAAAAGTAGAAGGAAGAATCCACCAATTTAATAAAGATTATCCGTGACACAACTTCAAATATGCAGGAAGCATGCAAAAGAGATTCTTTTACTTGTTGAGATGGTGCAAGAGTTCTAGATTTCTGTGAACTGCAAAGTTGACCAATTTTTGCACATCTTTAATGATTGATCACTGCGTATATTCAGTGCATATATTGGGGCCATCTACGGCCATATCATCCCTCTTCACCTTTGCAGATAGGTTATTGGATTGATGATATGCAAATTGATCAAAATTTAAATATGTTGTACGAAATGTAAGCCTAAACATGGTGTTGAAAGAATTGCAGATCTGTAAGTGGAAGGTAGACTCTGAACATAATTGGTATAGTTTAGGTGATGGTCTTGTCAATTTGCAGACTATAAATTTCTGGGCTATTCATTGTGGTGGGTCAATGCTTCTAACAATAAGTTGACGTTTAATTCCTTAACCAGTTCTGATCAATCGACATATATAAGCATTAAATCAGTCTTGATCAATCGATAAAAAAGGATACAAATAATGCAACCAATTAAGGAAATGGAGGCGGATCCGGCAATAAATATGTAGCATAATAACAGGGGGTTTTCTTTGTGTTTTTGTACGCTTTTCACAAAGGTTTTCCTAAGATTTCATGGCGTATTCAAATGGATGTACTAATGCGTACATCTAGAGTGCACCATTTCTTAGTCGTTGATTTAGCTCTTTTTTTTTTCAATGGTCCAACATCCAAGGGCTCACAACAAAAGCCCTCTTTTTATTTTAGTTGCCATTTTTAGAGTTTTGCATGCAAGCATCGTGCCATCATGTTTTAGGGTTATTTTAGGGTTAGGAAGAAAAAGGCAAGAATCAAAGCAATACAATGCTGCAGGGTTCGAACATGCTGAGCTTGGATTGTATACGTAAGAAAATTTGCACGCCGCCCCTTCCTTCAAAGCGACAGGCCAAACGCTTGTTCAAAATTGCAGGTTCTGGAATTTCTCATAATCATTGTGCCAAGTAGTTGTGACATACTCCTGGATGAAATTTCGTTGTAAGAGAAATGGGCTGTACAGTCTGCAAAGTGGCTGGCCAGTGGACATGAGATTGTGATCTTCCTGCGTGGTGGATTAAAGCAGGGAAACATTATCAGCGGCAATTCAATGCTTGAATGCCCAAATCCTTAGTCTGCATCCTTCTATCTCGTGATGATCATGTCCTTGCACGGCATGCTTAGTATGGCGTGATATTGCTCCACAGTTCTGTTCCTCAGTTCCATGAGGAGGTGGATGAGCCGCCGACCCATTATTCATATAGCACTCAAGATGATGAGTGTCCATACCTTTCGCTTTGTATGTAACAGAGCTTGCTTTTCGAATGCCCTGTTCACAGCTGCAAGAAATTGGTATGTTATGTTTCCTATTATTTCTGCTGCTCTCAAGTTTTTGCCTTACTGCAGCAATTTGTTTTTGTAGTTTGATCCGCTCTGCACGTTCTTTTTCCAGGACAGCCTCTAAAGTGTTAATATCTACCTGGACTTCCTTTGCCCCTAATTCCGCCTCATTATAGTCCATCATGGCATCCTTTGCTTTCTGCTTATAAGAATCAGCCTTTTCCATTGTTTTTTTCATACTTTGTTGGACCACCTAGCGAACAGAAAGAAGCCAACCAAGCTTTCAATCTTTGGCGTATTAGGATAAACAAAGTTCCACTAGAGATTACTCACCGGTATGCAACTTTGTCAAGTCTTTGGTTAGAAAGCTCGAGGCGTGTCACCTTGTCCCTCACTGCGTGAGAGCTTTTTCTCATTTGTCATGTGATCCGATAGCCTTTGAGGCTTTCGATCAATTGATTATGTTCTATGGACTGTTTCTCCTTGATCAAATGTGTTGAAATCCCGGTTGTTGGCTCCTATACGGTTCTAACATCACGAGAATAAATACCCTATTTGGCTTACTTTCATGGCCTTGTTCAGCTCATAGCTCAAAATGGCATTGCATTTATCAAATTTGAAAGACATGATTCTATGTAGGATTTGGCTCAAACCCATTTGTGCATGATTGATAGTGTCAAAATGATGATTATCATTGGCGATTTTTTGCGGCCTACAGCGACATTGCTCTTACCCGAGAGCCAATGGTACCGAGAAGCTAATGGCTCCGGATGCTACATATCTAGTAAGTGTGGCTTTCATTATTGCTGCGATTGGAATAGGCGATACTAATTGTATATTTGTTTGTTCTCCTAAGACATTTCTTATGCGAGGAATGGATCTTCAAACACTCTATTTCCAAATACTCTATTTTGGTGCAATTGTCCGACCTATTATCTTATGTATACGATATTCAACTCATATCATGATGGATTTTTAAAGCGCATCGGACCAAATTTACTATGGCTATAAGCCATCGCTCCATCAGAATTTCATGCACATGAATTACGTCTTTGAACTATTTTAAAGATTGCGGTTGCTCTTCATAGCATTGTGATGAAGAGACAAATTATCTTTTATGCCATTCATATACAATATACGAGGATACAATGTTGTGGTGAAGAATCAAAATACATATCTATACCATTTTAGCAATTAAATCTTTGTCTTTGGCGTATGTAATTAAATTACATTATGCTATAACATTATAGTTACTCGGGTTTTCATATTAGTTTTTTTTTTTTTTTATTTGTTATAATGCTAAATATTAGATATTACATATTGCTACATGTTTTGCATGTTTCACATGTTTTTCATTATGTTTAATTTTTTAGGGCCGAAGGGCCCAAATTTTTTTAGTATAACAACCAACACATAACTACCATTAACATTAATTAACACAACCATTGGGTCCAACACATTTAAAATCCCCTTAAACCCCCTTTGGTTTGGGTGCATATTCACGGGGGGGCGTGGGGCGAGTGAGAGCCCTTATAATTATATTTTTGCATTACAAAATCAACACCATATAGTATTTTCGCGTAAAATCTTATAGTATTTTGCAAACCTTGTTATCTGATATAGCAAATTTTGTACTTGCATACCCCACAAGCGAGGAACTTTCGTGCGGTGTAGATTAAAGAATAAGGGTGAATATGCCCATCCAACTCTCTCGTTGCGGAGTCACCCATACACAGGAAAAGAAGTGGGAACAATTGTTTGCCGGACCGGATGATGCACAAAGCTGCGACAAATGATTTTGGCCAATTTTACACCTTCTTAGCATCTTGGAACACGTAAAAACATTGCCAAGTTAGACAAAGCGATTTACCATACATTTTAGAAAACAAAGAATACAAAGAACAAAAACTATATTAACCTTAAAATGCATGGGAAAAAAACGTCTATCGGCTATATTTGACACCACATGCTAAGCTTCATACGCCCACAATTCGTGCTTGAACCTTGACTTTGTATGCATTTTACCCTTTACGGCATGGCCATGGCGGATGAATCACTTAATGCTTCCATTCAAAAAACTGCCTTTTTGTATTTCTGAATTGCTATTGTAGGCCTGAAATTCCCTCTTCTGTGGGAAAGCACAAGTATCTCCCATAACCAATTTAGATTTAGACTACACACAAATCTTCCAAATATCGATATGACTGTGATGTTAAGCCATCATCAACACATGAAGGCGTCAATCGAATATGTAGCAAAATAACAGGGGGTTCCAGGGGGATTTGATATAGATATAATTCTTGAAACCATAGACCATATCCCTAAAACAATTCAATGGGTTATTATAAAAAAAAACATAGATTTAAGATAAAAAATAGTCACATTAGCTCACTGGTTAGATTGGTTAAAGTAGTCGTATTAGGACATTGAGTTATTTTGGTAGAGGTTCGAATCCCCGTATTTCATATTCTAAAAGCTTAAGCCAAACCGTATAGAGGCTCGATATACCATCAAAACCTTAGGCAAACTCGTATTCGACATCTTAAAATCATAGGCGTCTCCAATCATAATTGAGCATAATCGAAACGAGAGGTGTCAAGAAGCTCCAACATACAGTCTGGGCCATAGGATTGACAGATCCGACGACTGTGATAGTCCAACGTGCACCTCGTTTATAATATGTACCCTTTCAGGAGCAGGACACATATAGGAAAGAATATAAGAAAAGCATCTGTAGGATATGCAAAAAGCAAGTTAATTCTAAATGCTCATATAATCTACCACTCTAGGGGAATCTTTATTACCTCAAACCGATTTGAAAATATGGCAGAGAAATTTTCTTCCATTCTTCAAACATAGCTTTGAACAACAACACATATCTACCTGCACAAGTAATCAGAGAAACATGATGAGAAAAAAATTGAGACATTTAAAGCATCCACAACTGTACTTTTGGAAAAAACATACAATAAAATTTGTTGCTATCAAGATATATAACATTTGCAGTCATGAACTTCTGATCCACAAAAGAATTGCAGTTGGATTCCAGCCGTTTTGGTGTCATTCTTGATGGCAAGTTTGCATGCTCTAACAGATTGCGAAATGTACACTCAACAATAACCTGATATTCTTTGCTGATAGCAATGCCTTCAACTGCTTAACCTTTTATGATGGACAACACAATTTAAGTGGTTACAATATTTAGATTTGTGGAAATAACATTTAGCATACATAAAACAAATCTACCATTATGGCAGCATCGACTGCTAGAATTTGATGCAGAAGGTCACAAAATCTCGTCATGCGAACTATAACTTGGAGGCCATTGGCAATCACATGCACTTTATACTCTTGAAATCGACCCTTTGTAGAATACTGTTTCTAGTCTGAGCAACAAACTCGTCTTGTTCACCACCAAACCATTCCTTTATGCGAATCCTTCATGGCTCACGCAAGCGATGCCGCGAATACATGTAAAGAAAACAAATGCTTCATGTGCAACCTACCCGGCATAGTGCGATACAACAAATTGACTCCCAAATAATCTTCAACATCCCTAAACAATGGGAAGAACGAGGAGGAATCGATACATTTTCCTATTCCAACTGGCCTTTGAATAATATGAGAATAATCCATAATACGAGAATCTCTTGCGCCCCAAGAGGAAATCAATTCGTTCTTCATTGTAGATCGACATGGCTGCGGATAGTAAATTTTAACCTAGTCGAGCTAGCGACATCAACAATACCTAGCTCCATATGATGCGGTCGTGGAGTAGACGAAGGAGGAAGGAAGGAAGGGGAAGAATTTTGGATGGCCGAAAGCATTCTGAGGCGGCGACCCGGTTTTTAGCGATCATCAGCATATGCTAGGTATATGCCAGCATATACTTGAATATGGCCACATACCCAGATAAATGAGGGTTTGCCCCCCTAGGGGCAACCCAAAAAGATTGTGATAATGAAGATGTACCCATTTAGAATAGCATCTGGAAATGTTTCCAGGCCAGGAATGAGATGGCCATGATGTCATAATTAAGATGTACTCTGTATAAGAAATTGTGCAGATCAAGTCTTATCCCATTTAAAATAGCATCTGGAAATGCTTCCAGGCCAGGAATGAGATGGCCATGACCTAAATTGCATACCATATCTGCATCTATGAGAGCATTTTGCTGACTCAAAATGGTAGCAGAAGCAGCCTTTTGCTTGGCCATATTTTGCCCAGAAATAGTTTCCTTGTTTCTCATATCAAGATTGCCTGCACAAGGAGCATTATTCTTCAAACAACTTAAAGAAGGAGCAAATCAAAAAAGATTGTGGTAATGAAGATGTAGTCTATATAAAAATTGTGCAGATGAAGTCTTATCCCATTTAAAACAGCATCTAGAAATGCCTCCAAGCCAGGAATGAGATGGCCATGATGTCATAATGAAGATGCACTCTGTATAAAAATTTTGCAGATCAAGTCATATTCCATTTAAAACAGCATCTGCAAATGCTTCCAGGCTAGGAATGAGACAGCCATGACCAAAAGTTGCATAACATATCTGCATCTATAAGCATTTTGCATACTCAAAGTGGTAGCAGAAGCGGCCTTTTGCTTTGCCATATTTTGCCCAGAAATAGTTTCCCTGCTTCTCATTTCAAGATTGCCTGCTATATCTTCACACAATAAGATGTACTCTTCGTTTACTCATTATAGTAGAAAATCACCTGGAAAATGCATGCTTCACAACTCTCAAATAATCCTTCACTTGGAGCAAAACAAAAGCATACCTGTATTGTGCTCTCGTTTATACCACACCCACCCTGATCATAAACTATATGTTCAGCTAGAGATCTTTCCTTTCAAAGAAGCTCAAAGGAAAAGTTCCAAGGAAAAGGATCCGATGCCCTAAACCCCCATATGAACAAAGAACCCCATGCTTCAATCAAAGTAACCAAGGGCCTGTGAATCCGACCTGAACTAAATTATTTCCTATCTGCTGCTGGCCGAAAAGCCCTTGTGCTAAATTCCGATCTGATGCCAAGAAGGAGCTGGCATGGTTTGTGATCCCTATATTCGGGCTTTCCATTATGAGGTTACGGCATCCCACCTTCGGGTGGATTTGAAACCCAATTTTTTTCCAGGCAGCCACGAAAAGGAATAATCTAAAGCTGTCCAATATGATTCGCCGGCTGCCATACCTATTGCCAAAATTGATGAAATGGCCATTTTCGCCTGGATTGATGCTCGAATGTTCATGCTGAGGCCTTTCGAGCTGCGTGATGCTGAAGGAGATGAATAAGTTCCCAACATATAACCTTAAAATGGGTTATCTCGAGCCTTGCCTGCCGAACGGAATCTGATACAATAATAAAACTACAATATAATAACGAAATATATGATATATGGGTCTAAACCATTGGATGTGGGCATCAAAATTAATTCAAACGTATGTGCACTCTAGATATACTAATTAGTATGCCTCATCAAATACATTCATCATATAACATAGGAATAACAGTACAAAAATACAAAAGAAACCCCTGCTATAATGTTAGATATTTGGGTTACCTTTTGATTATTACTCCTACCCATCACATGTTTTGCTTGGGCATATCTATATCCTTATGACCATGCAAGGACACTGCAGGTGCCAGAAGCGATATCCCCATGTCCCCCCTTGTGCGCTCATTGAACAATGGTTTTATAAGGAAGATGAAATCTATATCTGTAGCTACAGAGTTGAGGCTATTTACCTTATGCCAAGGAAAGCCTCCACAATTTCTATTTGGGGGTGGCAGATGTAGGCTCTCTTGGAGTTGCAGTAGTAGCAAGGGTGGCAACATCAGAACACAATAGAGGACCTGGAGGAGTAATGAAGGCGGGAACAATACCCCGAGGGGTGTCGGTATTGGCAATTGAGGAAGCAGGACCAGCAGTGGATGCAAGAACAATACCTTGAGGGGTCTCAGTACCAGCAACTGGTGAAGCAGGAGCAGCAGTAGTATCAGCAGCGACAGAAGTGGCAGTAATAGCAGCAGTAGCAATAGTGTCAGCAGTGTCAACCTCAGCAGCAACTGTAGCAACAACTTCTAGACCACCGCCCTGAGGGGCTGTAGCAGCATTGTGTACCACATCCACCAACTCAGTATTAGCTGGTCTGAATGTTCACACTTTGCCTAGATCAGTGTAGCGGCTCCCTCATTGCTGCAGATGGTCCTTACGCGGGCTAGCTATTGTCTACGGGATTCATGTTGCCACGCGATGAGGTGATCGACATACAGAGGTGCCCTTCAGCTTTACCCTCTGACGTAGTATGGCCTCTCTTATCAATGCATCTGCGACTATGAATTTGACTATACGTGGGTGATCGAGGCATTGAAGACCATGGTGAGTTGCCCTGGCAATGTGTATAGGAGCACAAAACTTCATGTGGAAAAGATCAATGTCTGGAACTTGCTAATGGGTTCTCTCTTGATGCTTCAGGAAGGCCAGAGACCACTACATTGTGACTCTTGTGGCTGCTCTTATAGATTGTTGAACCGCGTAACAATGTCTATGATATGGTCTGTGAGGTATGGGATAAAGCCTGGAAAGGTTGGGGCCCATTGGATAACGATTTCCTTGAAGGATCCGCCTTTTTGGTGCATTGGTTATCATTAGGGGTCATAGTGTGTAACATTTGGTATCAGAGCCAAGGTTCAAATCCTTGTGGCAACATTGGTGTGTTCCACATGCTTGAGGGCAAGCATCTCGAGGAGGAGGAGGAGGAATTGATATGGTCTAGGGGTATGGGATAAAGCCTGAAAAGCTTGGGGCCCATTGGATAACGATTTCCTTGAAATATCCGCCCTTTTGGTGCGTTGGTTATCACTAGGGGTCTTAGTATGTAACAATCTAGATGCTATTGGTTGTCTGTTGGGGGGATGCTTGTTGCTTGCACTAGAAGGGATGGGGTGGGGGGGAGAGGAAGGGGAGATTGGGGTTATCAGAGGGGGCAACATTGGTTTGTATGGGCTAGTAAATAGCATTGGGATTATGCTGAATAGCTTTCACCCCCTGTAGCAAGGAGAGCTATTGCTGGGTCAATTCTTACCTTACCAGTCCATGCATGCAATGTTGCAACAGCTCACGAGCTTCTGCTGGAGGTCCTTGCCTATTGAGCAACTTCTGTATGCAACTCTTGTACCTCTTGATCCTGCATAATAGCCCTATGCTCTAGTCCCTGAAGTTTGGAGGCAACCTCAGCATTCCCAGCAGAGGAGGTTTTCTCTAGGTTGTTGATCCTGCCAGGTCTAGAGGTGTTGGCGCTATAACTGGCATTCTTTAGTGGCTACTTGAACAGTCTTTTAGACTGTAGTAGCCATCTCCTCAGCTTCTAAGCAAAGGTAGGACATTGTCGTCCTAATATCCTGCTCGAAAATTTCTCTGTTGCAAGTTATAGTGTCAATGTTGGTGGGTAGGGTATCTAGATGGACCTAGTGGTCTGCAAATCCCACACTATCTTGCTACCTTTTGGATTGTGCTAGGCAAAAGCTATCCTTAAGCTGTTGAAGGCGAGGCATAAAGGCCTGTATTTCTTCTACCAAATAGGCAATCCTAGCTGTGCTACCCTCTGCTATAGCTTGAACCCGTTTCCAGTGCTCCCAAGGTGTCTGCTCTAGTAGTGTTATGGGACAGGTATAGCTTGCTGCATGGAATTTTTGCTATACACTTGATGGGCCATGCTCGCTACACGAGGCTTTGTTCATGCCTCTCCTTTAGTTTAGACTTGTGTCTATTTTTCCCATGTCATCTTCACACAAGAATTACTAATGTCTAAGAGAGTGAATTTATATGCAAATATTTGCATCTCACATTCCTCAATAATGCCTATGCTTGTCACACAAACTATTACCCTTATACTTTAAATTAAATTACCCCTAAAACCCCCTGTTGTTTGAGTGCAGATTCGCACGAGCGTTGCCTTTGGGCACCAAGAGCTATTCTTATCTTATCTCTAAAAACTAGTGTCCAGCTAGTCTATGAGACATACACATCACATAAACATTGCTCTATTTGCCTTGCGCATTTAGATGAGACCATCCTTTTTCTTCTTCATAATATAACTTATAGTATGTGGAAATATATCACGATGATATTGCATAGATCTTCGCCTTTGGGCAAGACATGGTTTTCCTGTATGGAGCTTGGCAATTCTTGACTTTGTTATTGTTCACTGAAATTGCAATAGTTTTTCTGTGAGGTTGCACTAGAGAATATGGATCATAAGGTTGCGTTTTAATCGAGTATAAGATGTTACATTTTCTCTCCTCTCCCTCTATCTCCTAGACCTATGCTTTAGTTATGGCAACCTGTTGATATGCATGTTGATGGCAATGATGCACAGTCCCCTCAGCTCTAGGCCGATATGGCATCAAGGCTTTTCTTGAGGGAATACATAAATGCCATTCCCATTAGCAGACCGGATGACACAGGCAAAATTGACAGGTCTATACTAAAGAGAGAGGCGCGAGCAAAGTCTCGGGCATCAAGTGTATAGAAGATATTCCAACCTAAAGTAAGTAGTACATGTCCCACAACACTACTGGAGCAGACACCTGAGGAGCACTAGAAACAGGTTCAAGCTATAGAAGAGGGTAGTACAGCTAGGATTGTCTATTTGGCAGAAGAAAATACAAGCCTTTACGCCCAAATTGCTAAAAAAACAACTGGTTTGGGAGAAGCAGCATGTTTTCGAGATGGAGATCTGCCTTCAACAGCTTGAGGACGGCTTTCGCCTAGCACAATCCAAAAGGCAACAAGATAGTGTGGGACTTGCTTACCTCCATATCTGTCTAGATGTCCTGTCCACCAGCATTGACGATATAGCTCGCAACAGAGAAACTTTCGAGCAAGATACTAGGCCAACAATGTTCTACCTTTGCTTAGAAACTGAGGAGATGGCCACTACGGTCTAAAAGGCTATTCAAGCAACTAGTGAAGAATGGCGGTTACAGCACCAGCACCTCCAAACTCTCTACGGTAGGATCAACAGCCTTGAGAAAACCTCCCCAGTTGGGAATGCCAAGGTAGCCTCCAAACTTCAGGGACTAGATTACATGGCTATTATGCGGGATCAAGAGGTGTAAGAGTTGCGCACAAAAGTTGCTCAATAGGCAAGGACCTCCAGTACAAGCTCATGATCAGCTGCAACATTGCGTGCATGAACTGGCAAGGTAAGAATTGGTCCAGCAAGAGCTCAGATCTCAACTAAATGGAGTGAAAACTACCCAGCATACTCCTCCTGCTACTCATCGACCCAAACAGACCAATGTTGCTCCCTTCTATAGCCCTAGTCTCTTCCCCATCTCCTCCCCACGGTGCAAGCAACAAGCATCCCCCCACAGACATCCAATAACATACGCGGTTTAACAATCTATAAGAGCAGCCGCAGGAGTCACAATGGAGTGGTCTGTGGCCTTCCTGAAGAAGCAGGAGAGAACCCAATGGCTTGCTCCAGATGTTGGTCCTTTTCCACATGAAATTCCATGCTCCTGTACACATTACGAGGGCAAATTAGCATGGTCTTCAATGTCTCGATCGCCCACGTATTGTCAAATTCACAGTTGCAGATGTATTGATAAGAGAGGTCATACTGCGACAGAGTGTAAAGCTGAAGGGCACATCTGTATGTCGATCATGACCTCACAGTGCGACAATAGGAATCCCGTAGACAAGAGCTAGCTTGCGTGAGGACCATCCGTCACAATTGGGGAGCCACTGCCTTGGTCAAAGGCAAAGTGCGAGCATTCAGACCAACTAATACTGAGTTGGCGCATGTGGTATACAATGCTGCTACAACCCCTCAGGGCAGTGCTCCAGAAGCCGCTACTATAGTTGCTGCTGAGGTTGACATTACCGACACTATTGCTACTGCTCCTACTACTGCATTTTTGTCCATGCTGATATTATTGTTGCTCCTGCTTTGCCAATTGCCAGTACTGATACCCCTCGGGGTATTGGTTCTGCATCCATCGCTGGTCCTGCTTCTGCAGTGGCCAGTACTGACACTCCTCGGGGTATTGTTCCTGCTTCCATTGCTCCTCCTGGTCCTCTATTGTGCCCTGATGCTGCCACCCTTGCTACTACTGCGACTCCAAGAGAGCCTACATATGCCATCCCCAAATAGAAATTCTGCTTGCGTTTGGTCTCCTAGAATTGTAGGGACTTTCCTTGGCATAAGGTAAATAGTCTCAACTCTGTTATTGCAGATATATATTTCATCTGCTATTGTTCGATGAGTGCACAGGCAAGGGCAGGCATGGGGGTATCCTTGCTACTATCGAAGAGCCCTGGCACCTGCAGTTTTTCTGCATGGTCATAGGAGGTAGATATGCCCAAGCAAAAAATGTGATGGGTAGGGGTAATAATCAAAAGATAATCAAAATATGAACAAGGACAATAGTACTATCAAGATGAGAGGATAGAAACAAGGAATGCTATAAATAGCAAGTGGCCAAGAGACTAGTGGCCAAGAGACTGCAATATGTGGAAAGATAAAAATAGGATCCCCTCTTTTGGGCAACATTGTTTTACACATATTTAATGTTTAGATAAATATAGTACATCATGAATGGTACTATACATACTATACCTTAAATTACTTTTTGATTGAATAACATACTTAACGTACTGGTGCAAAAAACATGTATAGTATGTACTTATCAAAAAAAGGATAAAACCATAAATGTCATAAATATAAAAAAGGGCTCAAATGTACACCTAAATTCAAAATTATAAAAAAAATCCTCGTAATTTATTTTCCTCTTTTTCTTCTTTTCCCTCTTCCATCTGACCTAAGCAATGTCGGCCATGCTCGATTTCCATGATGTAGTTACAAGTTACAATCTCAAGGAACTTTATTAGCTGAATAGGTAGGCATATATGAAGCAGATGTAGTGAAAGGTCTACCTAAGTAGGCGAGTATCAATTACATTTGCCAGTTTACCAAATAAAGATAATCTTGATGTGATTGAAGAAGAAGAAGTTGGCATCGATGATTTTAAAATTATAAATTCAACATAATTGCAACTGTTTCAGATTGTAACTCTGTTTTAGAGAATGACATGAAGTATTTAATGTACTGTACATAAAGTACGTATTTTATAAATATTTAACAAATATGAAAAAACATATTTAAAGTACTTTTAAATTGGGATGTATGAAACTCGTATTATTAGGGGTGTTAAATATGTATGGCACTCGTACCATAGCTGACGTACCTAACAACACTGTTCCACATGCAGATTCCAAATTCTATTACTACTAGTTATGGTGCCCGGCGTTGCCGGGCGTAACTACAATGCTACCGTAGAATTATATAAATAAGATGTAGGATTTAGGAACATATGCATGGTTGTCAATGATCCTCCTTTTAAGTTATTGTCTAAGTTGGATGTCAGATTCACAACTATTGAAACCATTTGCCTAAACATTCAGTGCCCTACCCTAGACATTCAGTGCCCAAGTCTCAGAGAATAGAGAAACGAAAAAAACAACTTGTACACTTCTTTATGCTCTGGCAAAACCTTGTGAACGTTCAAGTACAACTCTCTATCCACTATGATCGTTGAGAATGCTTCTTGTCCTCAATGTCCCCATGTGGTCCAAAGAATTTCATTCTATGAATGATGAGTTTGTCATCCAAAGAATTTCATTCTATGAATGATGAGTTTGTCATCATTATACCGTTCCTATCACATCGTAGAATTTACTGCTATTAGGGCTAGCACAACATAGTAATAATGTGGGAAAATAGCAGTTTATTCCTACCCTATCAATAAACAGTTGAGCTTTTGATGCTCTTACTCGATGAATATCGTAACTTCCTTATACTGCATATACCAGCACTCTGTTTCATCTACTAATCGGTTACTTTCAATATATCATACCATATATCATTCGTTTATATGCATAGATTAATTATCTGCAAAATGTAGATTTATGCATATTGCAAAAGTCAGGATGATAAGCCTAGCAAGATTTATGCATCCTTGATGAGAGACTTAAGATATAGATCAAGGTTGTTTGCTTTGTGAGCAATTACTTCCATGGAATATAGATGCTGTCAAGAGTTTTTGATAAATTGCTAAATTTTAAGTTCACAGATCCCGTATGCACCTATAAAAAATGATGGGAGTCTTCGTGATGGGTTTCACATGTGCAAAGATGGGGAAACATCTTCAGACAATCATAATACACTCAGGACTATTTTGAGCTTTTAGGTGTCTTCGCTATAATTTTATCAACCTTAGCAAACCATCCAACGCATCAATGGCTGAGCCAGAGAATAGTGAGCAGTTCCTTTTATCGAGCAACCTCTGAGTAGCTCACTATGACATGTTAAGCATTTGGGCATCTGCATGGGCAGAAGCCTTGAGGGGGAGAGGGAGGCATATCTGGATGGTTTGCTGCAAGTTGGCCATAGGCATAGCTATAAATCTAGGTTAGAGTTTATCTTCATGTTTCCCATCTTCGTGATGTTCAAACTTCATTTACTCACACTTTGGTTGAATCAGCTATAATCCTGATAGTCTACGTAGAAGGCTATACCAGATAGTTGAGAGAATTTTATCTGAGAGCATTGGTAGATTGCTCATTGATGATCACTCAATCCTGCACAATTGGTAAATGTAGATTGAATGAAAGACATGAAATAAGAAATCTTTCTTTTGAAATAAACACCAAAAGTGTTACGAACATACCTTCACATGGACAAAATTCATGGGCATCATATTAATGTCTGCCATCATTTTAGTTTATGCCATCTGCAAGTAGAAACAACAAATTTTGATTATTAAAATAGCAAATGCTGCTTATGACTTGCAGATCCAGAAAACATTGATATTTAACTTGTAGTTGCTTCAAAATGCCACAGCCTGACATCTCAAGTTTTCTCTGCTTGGCCTTCGCTATAATTTTATCAACCTTAGCAAACCATCCAACGCATCAATGGCTGAGCCAGAGAATAGTGAGCAGTTCCTTTTATCGAGCAACCTCTGAGTAGCTCACTATGACATGTTAAGCATTTGGGCATCTGCATGGGCAGAAGCCTTGAGGGGGAGAGGGAGGCATATCTGGATGGTTTGCTGCAAGTTGGCCATAGGCATAGCTATAAATCTAGGTTAGAGTTTATCTTCATGTTTCCCATCTTCGTGATGTTCAAACTTCATTTACTCACACTTTGGTTGAATCAGCTATAATCCTGATAGTCTACGTAGAAGGCTATACCAGATAGTTGAGAGAATTTTATCTGAGAGCATTGGTAGATTGCTCATTGATGATCACTCAATCCTGCACAATTGGTAAATGTAGATTGAATGAAAGACATGAAATAAGAAATCTTTCTTTTGAAATAAACACCAAAAGTGTTACGAACATACCTTCACATGGACAAAATTCATGGGCATCATATTAATGTCTGCCATCATTTTAGTTTATGCCATCTGCAAGTAGAAACAACAAATTTTGATTATTAAAATAGCAAATGCTGCTTATGACTTGCAGATCCAGAAAACATTGATATTTAACTACATAGTTGCTTCAAAATGCCACAGCCTGACATCTCAAGTTTTCTCTGCTTGGCCCAAGTCAGGTAGTTGATTATGCTACTGTAAACATCATTTCTAAATGTAAGAAAATGTGAACATGATGGGTATCGCCATAGTTAAGTCATGCATACTATTTTGAAATAGGCATTGTAACAAAAGTGCCAACCACAAATAAATTGTCTCTTTGAAAGGTTTAAAAACTTGATAAGCGGGTGACATAGGTTGCAAGGGTCTCTGGACCTAGCTATAACGACCTAAAACTGGGCCAAGTTGCAACCTGAATGTGACATACTATAGAAAGTATATACCATAGAAGAGCATACAACTGCGCCTGCCAGAAAATGGCTGGGTGCTGGAGAAGATCAACTATACTGTACAAAATGCAACAATAATGGTTCAACACATATCACAACTAAAATGAATGGAGCATTTGATTCGGAATAGAAAATGCAGAAATAAGCAATACTATGGATTAAAAGCATTGAGACAATGATTTTGTTGTATCTAAACCTAACCATTCTGCTCCAGCCTTGAATAGGGTCTAAAGAGGCTCTCCATGAGCATGTAAACTTGATTGGGATGTTATTTGACCAGATAACTTATAAAACAAAAGATATACGGGAACTATAATTTAGAGTCCACATGTGATGATTGAGATCTCTTGCCTAGCTCTTAAAAAAACTTATAGAAGCCATAGCTTTTGCTGTGTATTATAGACGTCAACCATGACATTTATGTTTTTCAAATGCTTAAAAACCATAGCTTATTTCTATCTGCCTTCATACCTTAATTAGCTTTTCAGATATTATAGCAAATTCTCTTTATCATTTCTAAACTGGAATAGACCTTACCTTATTGACCATCACCACTACAATTCAAACATCTCATTCTGAGAGATAGGTTATAGTTTCACCGGCAACATCCAGATGCATGAATCATATTGCACACCTAAACTACATGTGTGCATTGCAAAGCCCTTGTGAACAATGAACTACTTCTTTTATTCCATACCTGAAACTATCCTATTTATATTGTCAAGATAACGTAGTATCATTTAATCTTGAACTCAGGTGCTTAGAAGAAATAAAACTGTAAATTAAAAAGTATATGCCATTGACTATACACATTATACGGTAGATCAGGGTGATACCTGGCGTGGGAATGTGAGGGGTTTTTGTCCAAGAGCATGTGAATTCCCAACATTCGTGAAAATAATCTGCATAGCAGGTTAATTGTTCAAAATATCAATCATATGTTTGAAAATATGGTGCAGTTAAGCAATCTATAGAAAAGGAGGCAATGATAATATTGCATTTTGACACAGCTAACATGCTAAAAAAAATGGCCTTCTATCGAATTAAATCATGTATTGTCATTTTATTTCTATCTATTCTGTGCTTCATGAAGGTATTATAGACCATAAATATGTATAAAAAGCCAGGTCAAGATCCAAACTTCTTAGGAAAATGCATAGAGCAGTCCAATTCCTCTGGTATTAACCATTATAGCATAAAATCTTAGGCTATCAATACACAGCTCTACCAAAGCAAAGGTTGAAGAAAGCATACCTTCTTGCCTTCTTTCTGAAGTTCTGTAGCTCGCAGGTAAAGTTCACCACGTACAACATATTTACATTTCTTCACATTTTCGTTAATACTGCCAGGATCCAATATCTTGGAAGCCATCAAAAGATAAAATGGGGCAAGTGATTAAGCAGGTGAGATGCTGGTTAAGTAAGAAGCCTGTATGTGCATGAAGATGTCCATGATTGACCTCAAAATTCAACCATGGGCTCTTGAAAACCTGAAATTGCTTAAATAAGCCAAGAAAAATCTAAAATATGTGGAATTAAAACCTGAAGCCATGCACAAACTTTACCTTGCGCTCAAACTTAATCCTAATTGCAAGAAATGTGCGCATACAAATCTAGCCTCTGGCTCGAAATCATCCTCAAGCATGCATGCAACCACCTTCCAGAATACAACAGGCATCGGATCTTGCCAAGAACGGCATCACCAAAATAGGAATCAGAGCTAGAAAACCTAAAATCAGAGCTAGATAAGTTGTTTCCGGCCCCTAAAATCATCACAACCTTTGAATAACCCTGAAATTTTCGGCAGGACCTCAATTTTTTCGAACTTGCAGAGGATCTTGAGTGCAAGAAGAGGAAGTAGAGTCGATGAAGCTTGCGATAGCCGAGCTTTGTGTTCCAGAACAAAAGCAGAGGTCTAATACAACAAAACCCAGAGGGGTCGAAAGTTATTTTTCATGAACGTTAACCTAACCTAACGTGGAGCCAAGCGAAAAAAAGGAATGCAACCCCAAGGCAAAAAATCATGAGAAACTATTGCTTTTCGATTTTTGGACAATCGGAATTTTTTACCGGCGTCTAAATCCACCATAATCTTAGAAAATCAGGCTAAAAAAAAATCCAAAAAGTTTTTAGCCAAACCGGAAATTCCCAAATTAACAAAGTAGATATATACATATGTGGATAGGCTAGACCGATATGTCGATCTATATGATGACATATAACAACACAGAGTATTAGGTCAAGTCATGTTACTTGGAGACTTCAATGCACGCATGGGGATAGAACAACTCAGAAGTTCGATCCCTTGGCAGAGGACGTTCTACAGCTCCGTTCTGTAGAGATTGTAGGTACGAAAACCGAGGAGGCAGCTCTAGCATCATGGATTATGTGCTGGTAGCTGAGCAGGATTTGCACCTGGTCACTCACCTTCGAGTTCGTACAGATAGCAGAGATGAAGAAATGGACTCAGATCATCGACCACTTTTCCTACAAGCGGAGTGGTAGACTATTGGAACTCCATGATCTCCTACCCTTCACCTATCTCAATTGCACCCGGATTATGGCCATGCAGAGACTTATGCCCAGGTGTTCCATATTATAATAATCAACTGGCCAGTTGGTCCATTTGGTTATGACTGTTGCTGAGAGATGCTTTAGGAGAGGTCATCCACAGAGGCCCACGGGGACTACCACCTTTCCTCGTAACCAGTGGTTTGATGAACTAAAATACTGACCTCGACAAGTCACTGACCTTGTTTTGTGCCCGCGTCCATTCAGACAGTACCTTACTTTTCTAAAGGGAAAGAAAGCCCAATACATTGTGGAGCACTAGGCGGAAATGTTCTATCTCCTAAACTACTATCTCAGGACATTCTAGAGAAAAGTACTAAGAAACATATGCAGTCTATGGGAAATATCACTTCCGGCCAATGGGTACAATACTTGCACCAGCCCTATGATTCTCTTAGAGTTTGAGCAGCAATACCCTTACAGATGGACACATGTTACAATCATCTTCAAACATCCTAAACTTGCATTTGCCACAAAGTCTCCATAGCGAATCCTTATAAAAAGACAAATTATAATCTCAGCCCTCCTTACTATAAGGCAGTCGAAGAGATGGATGAAACAAACATAATAACATAGAAAATAAATTATAGAATGGCAGCCATGAATCTAACATTCATATTACATATACAAAAGACTTACTATATTCACATATACATCCGATTATAAAGAAAGTCTCTCAAATAAGGTAACATATTTTAACATATTTACATGTACAATATATACACAAGAAATCAAGACATGTCAATGCTACTCTTCAATGAACCAATTCTTAACCTATTTCTAGAGCTATAAAGACAAGGTGGACAAAATGGCCCTTGTGGACATCTCCATAAACTGAAACATGACAAAATGGCCCTTGTGGGCATCTCCATAAACCGAAACATGCTTGACAAAATGGCTCTTGTGGGCATCTTTATAAACCGAAACATGCTGATACATGCTATCTCTAAGAAGGAAGCTTATCCCCGGGATGAAAATCTCGCAATTTCGGATTTTCGAGGAAGCTCTAAAAATAAACAACCATCTAAGAGATCTGATTCACAATTGAAAAAGAACCCTAATGCCTATAGTCCTTTTTGCGTCTACAAATAAGTTGTAAATTGAAAGCCACATGCAAGTGTGAGCTGCTATTATTCAAGAACATGATCGACAGCAGCACCTTCACCAACCAAAATCGTATACATAGCTATGTCATCTCTCACTAACCGAAATTGTAAACGCGATTCATCATCTTGCAAAACAAAAGTACGAGTAAAATAAGACCCCGGGCCCACTAGCACCAAAGGCTACCAAAGCAACCACCGTTACAACAACTCTCAGTAGCCGACCAAGCTCTAATACCACCAACACACGATAAAACCATGTCAGATCATGCTTCAACATAAGCCACCAACGCTCTAAAACCATAATTCAGCCATCTAGGCCGATAAAACCATGCCAGACCATGCTTCAGCATAAGCCACCAAGGCTCTAAAACCATAATTCAGCGACAAAAGCTCCATAACCATAAACCTACAAATGTAGCAATAACCAAAACAGGTCATATTTGCAAGGTCAAATAGAAAAACTAGAGTGAATGCCCTGTGTATCAGCAGAAAAAGGGAAGATGGGGGAGGGTTAGGGGAAGTGAGCTCAGGGAAAATCCAGAATGGAGATTCGCACAAAAACGTTGATACGGGAAAGTCAAATGCCAAGCTCCAACTAGAGTGAGCGTCTGGCAGTTGCTAACTACTCAGACACTTGTCACTAGCTCTAGAAGGCCATTTACCTTCTATTTGTTGGAAATGAAGGTAAATGTGTCTTCTATAGAGACAGGGTGGACAAAATGGCCCTTGTGGGCATCTCCATAAACCGAAACATCCTGACAAAGAGACAGAATTGATCGTCGCAACAAGGCCTAGCAGTCGCATTCTTAAGCTACAGACTTGAATTAAGAGAAGAGGCTTTCCAGTGAGATTAGGCAGCCTACAGACAAGGGAAAAACTTGATTAGCCAGAGACGTCTTTGAACCAAGCAAGAGGCTTCAAATCCTAAGACCTAAGCAGCATCTAAGCTCTGACTCCGGCATCTAGGCTCCAATATCTAAGCTCTGATCTATGTCCCGGCATTTGAGCTCGCCCTACATCTGAGCTCCAGCACCATCAGCTGGGCATGGCTTCAAATCAGCCTCCAGAAGATGCCTTTTCTGGCATGGCCTATAGAAACTCTGTTAGCGATGCCACCAGACAAGGGAACCTAAAAATTACCTGGAAAATAAAAGCCCTATAATCTCAATATGCCATATTTGCAGGGACCATGCTAATCTTCTCTCTCTCTCTCTTTCTTGTTTTTTCGGTTGGATAGAGTTTCAAGGCAAAGGAGGTGCGTCTTTGACAATGGCATGTTTAATGTAATAAATTGTGTCCTAGTGTATTTAAAACAAATCTTCTTGTAGGCCAGGGGTGAAAAGAAAAGTGATAGATCCTATGCGCAACCAAATTTATTCAAATCATGGAAGAACGCAAATGCTCTAAAATTTGGTGCTAAACAAATTAGTATAAAATTACAAAATAGTTAGTATAAAAGTACAGAGCAGGGGTATAGGAGGGAGTCGGATACGCTGGCAATCGAACGGCCGACGTGACCTCTATTGAATGATGAATA
Source organism: Isoetes taiwanensis (assembly GCA_021234155.1). Lineage (NCBI taxonomy): Eukaryota > Viridiplantae > Streptophyta > Lycopodiopsida > Isoetales > Isoetaceae > Isoetes > Isoetes taiwanensis. The sequence continues at coordinate 3,998,152 of JAJEKV010000094.1, forward strand.
GATCACGATTCAGTTCACTGCCAACTCCGTATGCCAATGTAACAGAGGCCCCTTTACCTGCACAGTCGTTAAGTTAAACAGTACAAAAAACTCTGCACCCGGCTATGGCAAACAGGGCGCCATTTCTTTCTCCCAATCCGAGCTCCTCCAACGGCTTTTAGTGCCGCATGCATACAAACCATTTCCACTCTCTCCCCTGCTTCAGAACCTTGATTTGAGCTGCTGATCACCCAGAATGGGTGGATTAATCGACAACCCGCAAGAAGAAGTTCGGAAAAGCTCTGTTCCTGTGAAAAATGTAGCACCTCGCCTCCGTTCTACTGCCGGGAAAGGTAATGCAGCTTGCTGCTCTGCTGCTATCTTTTTATTTTTTTTTGCGTTATGGCTGTGCCAAGTTAGAAGTAATTTAGGCAAGTCTTAGTTGTCTTGAAGTCTCAACCGTAAGAAATCCGTGTATTGGTCTTAAAGTTATGGCATGGATGCTTTTGCAGTGATCAACTTGGAAAAGAAGGACGTTGTTGCTTCGCCACTTGCAAGACTCGTGGCTATCCGGTTTAGCTTGATGACTCCAGATGATATAGTAAGTTTTGCGTTATATGCATGTAGAAAATGGAACAGCATAGAAATTAACTTCCAACTTGTCTACGCAGGTCAAGCTATCTGTATGTGGCAGCGTCCATCCAATAGAGCGGCAAGCTGAGGTCTTAAGTGCTCGGCTAGGCCTTCCAGCATCTAACAGTGATCGTTGCTCTTCCTGTGGAGCAGACAATCTTATTGATTGTGAAGGTAAGTTATCTGTCTTAACATATGTTTAGTTTCCTACTTGTTTCTTGTATTAAACTTTGTTGAAATCCTGCAGGGCATTTTGGTCACATTAGCCTTCCGGTGCCTGTCTATCATCCAAACCATGTAACTGAATTGCGCCGCATTCTCCAAAAATTATGTTTGAATTGTGGAGGTATGAAGAAGAAAAATGTAAGTATGCTCATAGCTTGCTATTTTTCTGATTGGCAATAATTCTAACCCATTAATTGTGTATATGGCAGAAACGTAAAGCGACTAACGGAAGTATTGACAAGGAAATGCCAGTTACGTGTGAACAGACACTTGTACTTAAAGATGAAGGCGAGACAAAAACTGTGACAGCACAAAATTTTTGTCAGGACATACCGCAAAGACGGACAGCACAAAATTTCAGTCAGGACATACCGCAAAGGCGGAGAAAAGTGAAGAAGGTATAAGGTTTTTGTATTATTATTTTCCTTGTAGTAGGGTTAACTTGAATCTGTGCTTGCTAATCCAGAATATTTGGCTCTTAACTTGTTCACTGCAGGAAACTATTGCAGCATCATATGTTGTGTTATCTGATGATGACGATGATGATGCTGTTAAGGTTCCCCGGAAAGTTCCAAGAAACCCAGCCTCTTCTCAGTTGGAATTGTCTCCTGAACAATTCATTGAATTGTCTTCAGATGATGAGAATGATGAAGTGAAAGAAGTTATAAAGATTCCCAGACAACTAAATACTGTCAACTATAATGCATTACTCACGTCTCAGGTGGATACAACAAAGGTATATGGTTCTTTTCCGAAGCATTATGCATTTTTCAACATTCAAAATATTGATAAAGTGACATGTCACAGGCCAGTCCTATATCGTCTGATGCATGCCTTGTATTATTGCCAACAATGGAAAAGGCTGCAGAAGATTCAAGTGTACCTGAAAATGAAGATTCTGTTTCTTCCTGCAAGTATTGTGGAGTATGTACTCAACCTGGTAGCCAGATGTTTGTATAGTGATGTCATGACATGAGCCTGTACTGTAGCAATGTAGTGAATTAAACTAGAAAAGCGACTTATCAACCATGACTATTTGTCTTCTGAAGTTTGTCACGTGTGAAAATCTTTACATTTTAATGTATTTGGTTCTAAAGTGCTCTGGAGTAATATGATTCTAGTTTTTTCTGTTCTCTCTCCTCTCTCTAGCAATGGGAAACAAAAGCATACTAGATTTTGGATTTAACATCCATAACGAATTGATCCACAAAATAAATCAAAGGAATGAAAACAGTCCTTGTTGTGGAAGAAAGAATTTAGTTTGTAAGTAATGTGCCTAAGAGTGAAGGTAGGATTCCTTAAGTATGCTTTGGATTATACTGACCAATATAGGTTCCTCCACAGGGAAATAAGGAGACTTTTGAAAGTGCATATCCACATCCAGAGGTCAAAGTAGTCAAAAGGAGAGTCAGCAACAACAATAATGTACAATTTATAGAGCTCCGAGTACGTAGTGATAAGAAGATTCCATCTGATTATTGGAGTTCAATTGAATCTTTGATTGGGTCTTGCAATGAGGATCAGCATACAAGGGTCCTTCTTCCGTGTGAGGTACTCTTTTGTTGCTAGCTTTCGTAATGTTCTTCCAAGAAGTTAATCTATCTTTGTACCATGTTGTAATGGTTAAGAGCAGACGTTACTTGAGTGGACCCATGTACAATTGAGCTTAATGACTCTTTATCATATGTAGGCACTTAGTATTATGAAAAAGGTATCGGATGGAACACTGGCGGAACTTGCCATGAATGGCCAGAATTTGAGACCGGAAAGCTTAATACTGGAGGCTCTTCCTGTACCCCCAAACTGCACAAGAATTTCCGAGAACTTTAACAATATAGATGCTGTACAAAACTTCGGATCTGTGAGTACTTAAGTTAGATTGCTGTTAAATCCAATATTAGATGCGTTTTATCTGCAACTAACATAACTCAACATGGGTTTGCTATTTAGGATCCTGTGACAGGTATGCTAAAGGCACTACTTAGGAAGATTTCAAAAATAAGAGGAGCACGGACTGGAAAACCAAGCTTGCAAGCTGGAGTAATTGAGGCAGAAGAGTTGCAGAGTTTGATTGCACAATACTTTCGGTTGAAAGGTGCACCCAAGGTAAAGTTTTTCTTAGTGTAATCTATAAGCCATAGTATTTTATGGAAAACTTTTTTCTTTCAGGTTCCTGGCAATGCAGAACCTCAAGTCAAGGGCTCTCGCCTTTTTACTACCAACAGTCAAGGGAGCACATGGTCAAAGAAGTTATCTGGCACGATACTCACCAAGTTGTCCAATTATTCTGCACGCTGTACGCTTGTTGGAGATCCTTACCTTCCAATTGAAGAAATTGGGCTTCCAACTGAGATGATCGGTAATTTAACAGTCCCTGAACGAGTTAACGTTCACAATTTGAGTAGGCTGCAAGAATGCGTGGATGCATTTCCAGTGGGCTGTTCAACAAATAAGCTTATGCTGCTTGTACGAGGGGACATTGAATTCGACTTATCTGAGCCAAAGGCACCCCGCACGCTGGAAAAAGGGGACATCCTTCACCGAGGACTCTGTAATGGTGATATTATTTTTGCTAACAGACCGCCTTCCATTCACAAGCATTCTCTAATTGCATTTAAAGTTAGGATTCAAGAGAGGAAGGCAATAGCAATAAACCCCTTAGTGTGCTCTCCATTTAGTGGGGATTTTGATGGAGACACACTCCATGTATTTGTTCCGCAATCAGTGCAAGCTAGAGCAGAAGTATCAGAGTTATTGGCTTTATAGAACCAATTTAGTGGTTTCCAAATGAGACAAAGTAATATTAATTTGGCAATTGATGCCCTTCTTGGAGCATATTTAGTAACTTCTAAACGTGTGTTTTTAAGCCTTTTAGAAATGTCTCAAATGGCCATGTGGAGTCTAAGAGAATTACCAACTCCAACAACTTTGAAGTTTCCAAAAGGAGGACCATTATGGACTAGGAAACAAGCTTCTGGCATGAGACTTTCCACGACATTGAATTGTTGTTAGCCTGTATGGAGAAGTTCTAATAAACAATGGTGAGGTTTTGACTGCTAGAGAATCTTCTAATTGCTGAGGATGTCATAATTAGTGTTTTAACAAGGGAATTAGGGATGGAATCTGCAATGCAACACCTCAACTCCTATTCCAAGATGGTCATTGAATAGCTATCAAGCAAGGGATTTAGCTTAAACCTGCATGACTTTGGTCTAGATGCATACTCTCATTTGTGTGGCAGGACAAATGAGATAATTGAGAAGGTAAAATGTCAAACAAGGTGTGCATTGAAGGCACTAATGAATTCTCCCTGTGATGACAATAAACTAGTGGAGAATTGGCTGATTTCTTGCTTCCAGTCTGCTCTTCCAGAAGTTGAAGCAACTATTGTGAAATACCTGGACCGTAGAAGCCCCCTTCTTTTAATGCTAAATGCAGGAAGCAAAGGGTCTGTTGCAAAGATACGAGAGCAAATTGGCTGTCTTGGCCTTCAGCTTCACCGTGGTAAAGAATTAGTGGCAATCCATAACAAGAATGATCTTAGAGTCTACAGCTATGGTTTTAAGTATCCTGAAACAAGCGAGCTTTCTGAACAGGAAGGACTTATCAGAAGTTCTTTCTTGGCTGGTCTTAGCCCTATTGAATTTTATCATCACACTGTAACTTCCAGAGAAAAAATGTTGAAGCAGAGGATAGGAATGAAGGAGCCTGGAAATCTCTTTAAAGATCTCATGTTATTTCTAAGGGATGCCTTTGTGGGGTATGACAAGACCATTAGATATAGACACAAAAAACAAATTATACAGTTTAATTATCCAGATGAGAGGAGCTCAGTTATACCAGGAGAAGCAGTAGGAGTTGTTGCTGCAACATCAATATCCAAGCCTGCATATGAACTAACACTTGATTCTTCATCCCGCAATGGGGCAACAATGGAACTCTTACAGGTATGTTCTATAGCATTCGTTGTATATCAACATGCCACTGAATATCTCTTTTATGACAGGAAACACTGTTGCAATCTCCTGCTCATTGCAAGGAGAAAGACCGCTGTATGATATTAAGATTGAAGCATTGTGGATTTAAAAACTGTAGCTGCAGAGAAAGACGAGCACTTGAAATACAAAATCACTTATCTAATATTACATTGGAAGCACTGACTGCAAGGACAGCCATATTGTAAGCTCTTTTTTGGTCCTTTTGTTTTTTGATGTTACTGTTTTCCAGCTGAAGGCTTTCTTCAACTGCAGATACGATGAACAACAGACAAGTAAATTGGGAAGAACACCTTGGGTTTGTCATATTCAACTTATTGAGGTTAAGTGCCTATTCCTTACAATGGCCACTTGTTTTAACTGCACTGCAACTCATTGTGTATGTACATGTTTTTCCAGGATGAATTGAGTTACTTACATTTGACAACAGAGGACATCTTTCTGAGTCTTCAAAAAGGCCTAGACAACAAACGCAAAGGAATGAAATGGGATCCATCTATGCTGTTAGTGTTCTCATGCAGGTATAAGATCATGCTTCTCCCAATATGAACTGCTTTGCAAGTATGAGACATTTGCATGCATCATGCAGTGATAGTTGTCTTCTGGGGGGCAATCCAAAGGAGAAGCCTTCACCTTGTATCCACGTGTCCCAAAACGATTCAGTGGGCATGGGTGAGGAAGACAGACCATACGATCAGATTTTGCAGGATGCGTTGGAATTTATGACAAGCTCAATAATTCCAACTCTTTTGGGTACTTCTATTAAAGGTATTCTTTAGACAGTTGGTGTTGGTGTTATCAATACTTAATGTTGGAAACTAATAGTTTTGTGCATTAAAATTGTCTGTTTACATTTTGTAGGAAACCCGGATATTGAGTCCGCAGAAATAGCATGGGAGGATAAAGAAGATCCAGCACATGTCCCATTTAGGAAGAGGTTGCTTGGAAACAAGAACTTTGACGGAGAACTTGTCGTCCGGGTGACCTTGACGGAGAAATGTTCTAAAGGAGATATGGGCTGGAATACTCTGAAAGACTCGTGCCTTCCAGTTCTTGATATTGTGGATTGGACCCGCAGTCTACCTTTTAACATCAATAGCATCCGGGGCTGCCTTGGTGTGGAGGCATCTCGCAGGGCCATTTTGCAGGTAAACTAGTAAAAGTCATTTTTATTAGTGTTTTCTAGTGTTTCATTTGTGTTTCTTTTTAATCTATTTATGTTCCTATGATGCAGCGGATCATGCTAGCAATAGGATCAGTTGAGGACCACGTGAATGCTCAGCACTTGAGTTTAATTTCTGATTTCCAGACACACACTGGTGATGTTATTGGTTTTACTAAACGTGGACTTAAAAGCTTCTTCACAAGCATAGATGTGTGTGCTCCATTTGTACAGGGGTCGTTTCAGGTAATTTGCAAAGCAGGTTGTGACCTATCCATTGTTACTGTTTTCCTTGACGCGATCTTTTTCGTTTGCAGGGTCTATTGAAGCGGTTCATTAATGCAGCAGAACGAGGTGAGAGAGATGAACTAGATGGAATTGTCACCTCAGCAGCCTGGGGAAAGCTTCCTCCAGTTGGTTCAGGAGCTGATTTTGAGTTGATTTGGAAAGAAAGTGTAATATCTCTGGGCTAACTCTTCATTTTCTTAATCTGGCATTTTCGTACTTTCCATTTATTTTGGCTGTCTTCCCCCGTTTTTGGATGCTTTGATCATTCTTGATCTTGATCTTGATGCAGGATATTATAGACCCAAAGGTTAAACTTTGGAGGAAAGTAGACATAGATGAGTTTGTAACATTTACTGCAGCTGAGAATATACAACCAGAGAACGGGCCTGATGACGATGATACTGATATAGGTGAATGCGTATCACCATTCTTAACGATGAACACTAACCTGGAAGAAGAACTTCGAACTGATGAATGGGGTAAGCCAATTGGGGGTGAACAAACAGGTGGGTGGGGCGAAGTACCTAACAGTGAACCAACTTGCGGTTGGGGCGAAGCACCTAACAGTGAACCAACATGTGGTTGGGGCGAAGCACTTAACAGTGAACCAACATGTGGTTGGGGTGAACCAATTAACAGTGAACCAACATGTCCACCCAGCTGTGAACCAACATGGGGTGAACCAACTAAGAGTGATGGGCAGCATAACGATTGGGTTACGTCTACCCCCACCCAAAGTGAACAAGATGAGCACAAATCTGAAGAAAGTTCACGGTGGCATGTTGGAACTGGAAGCAGAAGTTCCATTGGAGATATGGACACACACAATGAAAATAGCAGAAAGCCTATGGGTGAGAAAAAGACAGGTGCAAATCTTGTTCCACTTGGTATACGACGTAAAAACAACAAATTTCTTGTTCAAGATCAGATGCCACTACAAACCAATGTTAAAATCCAGGAACATGTCACTCCTAACAATGAACCAGAAGGCAAAGGATGGGGTGATAGCATTTCTCACAATGAAACAGAAGAAAAAGGATGGGGTGATAGCATTTCTCACAATGAAACAGAAGAAAAGGGATGGGGTGATAGTATTTCTCACAATGAAACAGAGGAAAAAGGATGGGGTGATAGCATTTCTCACAATGAAACTGAAGAAAAAGGATGGGCTGACAGTACAGAGAAAAGCCTGTCTTCACCTGAACCGAGAACAAAGAAAACAAAAGTCTCTTCCGAAGTACATGCCCGTCGAATGCTGGGTGTGTTAACAGAGATAGGAGCTCATGATCCAAATGACCCAAAAAGTGTTGAAATCATCCATGAAATCGAAGCACTTGCAAATTATGCGAGCTACGTTTTACATGAAATGTAATATGCTTGTGAAGTTTGTCTTGCTTTCTTTTTCTTCTATATTTTAATATCTATATAATAAGTTGCATTTTGGCAGATACCAAATCGGGGACACTCTTGAGGCAGAACATGCAAAGTTCATAGAAGAAAAGATTATTCTGCACCATCCAGAGAGTGAAAAGAAAATAGGCTGTGGTATCAAGAACATCGAGGTATGTGCTGACTGCTTGTCTTGGATGATTTGCGGATTTCCCATGCTATATGTTTCTTTTCATTCAGGTGAACAACCCCAAGGAGTACCCAGAAAGCAGGTGTTTTTTTGTTGTCAGACATGACGGTTCGGTGGAAGATTTCTCATATCATAAATGTCTGAAGGCCTATGCGGACAAAAATCTTCCCCCGCCTATTTGCAATGAAGATAAGAATGGTGAAGATAAAGGTCTTTGGGAAGCTACTACTGAACTGTGATTGTCAATGGACAATTTGTTTGCAAGGATAGAATAGCTCCAACCATGGAGCAAATTTTGTAAGCCAATGTATAGAAAGAAGCGTTGTATATATTATATGTAATACAGTTTTGAAGTCAATACTAGAAAAGCGAGCTGGATTTTCCTGCAAGCCTGGTTCTATAAAGTTCTTGTCTACTGAAACTAATACTAAGGTTTGTGAGGCTATGCCAAAGAAGTTTGCCTACCTGTAGAACACCTGATTTTGCATCTTGCAAAAGATAATCATATTGGAGGCACTATTGAACATTGTGTATCTGATCCGAAGGAAAATTAGGGCCGTGCTTGAAAAGCCTCTTTAGTTTGTGATGTTGCATATTTTGTTATGGAGCATTTCTGTAAATTGTTAACACCATTATAAATCGAATGATAAATGCCTTAGATTTGTTCTCTGCACACAAAATCTGCCGTAAGTACTGTATGCTGATATAAGCTTGTGCACTTTACTAGATTTGGGCGCTTCGAAGTTAAGAACATTTTGAAAGATGACTGATCTCTTATGGAGCTTTCCCATGGGCCTCAGGTTTTCTTGAGGTCCAGATGTTGGCGTGCAGGTTCCCTTGGGCGCCTTAACCTAAAGAATTCAGGTTTTTGACCTGAATCCAAATGTAATACTCAAGCATTTCTGAAAGCCCAGGTTTTGGACTTAGGTGGGCAATCTCATGGGAAAGCACCCTTGAGATATCCAAGCCCACTCTGATTTTTCTAGCCAAACCCACTAAACCAATGCAAATGGCTGGAATGACTATCAATAAAGCCATATCCAAGTGGTTCCATAGATAGCACCCATGAATGATATATCAGCCACTATAGATTGCAACCGTGGATGACATATCATCCATCTCCGTCTTACTCCTACTAAACTTAAGCACAATTAAGGGTTCATACCCATAGGTCTACTAAACTTAAGCACAATTAAGGGTTCATACATTCAATTACTTTGCAATTTAAGCGACAACAACATTTTCATGACAAATTTGTTCTTAAGAATGTAATATGGTTCCAGTAAACTTGTCTTCTATTATGAATTTTGTTCTAAGAATTTGTTTGATTTCTTCAAACCTATCATGTTGGATATTCCACCTAAACAAAATTTTTTCTACCACATGCCATATACTAATTTAGTGCCTTATGCCCCACGGGGTTATTCCCTTAGTCCGAATGGTTAAGGCATGTTCTCCCCTAGTCTTCTAAGCCATGGTGCACTAAGACAACCTAGATTAAGGAGTCATGCAACCACAAAACTCAATGCCAACATGCAGGATAATAGGCATTAAAACCAAGTAATAATATCTTTTCTTGTGAGGCATGAACGAAGATAATTAAATTGCCACTACGATATAATGTATTCTCCTGTAAACACACGAGAATTGGATCTGTAAGGAATACGACAGAACTGAATGCATAGTCCACAAATAGAGTTACAAATCAATCAAGAATTAGATGGAGAATACCTACTGTTTAAATAATATATGCATCGGCCCCCATTTGCAATCAAATATTCTAATTGAATACCTTTCATAGCCTGCATATGGGAGCCATCATTGGCTTGCTTATGGAAGCTAGATTATGCAAGCCAATATATACAAGAAACATTTTGCAAAATGTTCAAGAGCTACAAATTTGTTAGGCAATAGAAGCATGCAAAGCTATCATCAGGAACTGATAGCACACCCAGGTTCAACTGGAAGAATGCACATTGTAGAAGAATTAGTCAAGGATTTTTTTTGCATGGAACTGTAAGTGATTATTGACATCTAGAACTGTACATTGCTGGTATCCTTAGGAGGTTGAACCGTAAGCAACAATACAACATAGGGGCAAGACCTATCCCAACGATTAAAAAGAATGAGACTCTTGTTAAATAGAGGTGGACCAAGATGTAAAATGTAGCATATTTGCCTACATTATTGCATTGTTTTATACAGAAACAGAGACTAATCACGCTAATAACAAAGTCCTTGATACTAGCCAAAGATATGTCATAGGGAACAACTAACTTGTGCCTTGCTATAATAAAACAAAACGTCAATGTTTGTGTGGCCATGGAGTGTGGTGCAAGTGTGGATCACTTGCACTACCAGGCTGTCTTTAGAGCCAGGTTCAAGAGCCCCAGGGCTATGAACGATGATATTAAGAAAGATTTTAATTGGGCCTCAAAGCTAGCAGGCATGATTAAGGTATGCAAGGCCTTCAAGAACATCTGCCTTCACTGCTTTGAAGGCATGGTATGTTTGCCATCTGCATAACGTCACTGAAGAAGAATGGTTTGCATGCCCTTGATAAATTATATTGATGACTACAACAAGAAGGAATACAACAACATTGTCTGCACAAACGTATAAAACGAGCGGTAAAATATGGTGAGAAGTACATGGAAATGAACTGCTCAGCTAGTGATTTGTGTTATTTAATAGACAGATATCACCAGATTAGCAACATGCTATTTGGAAGTACGTAGAATATGGCCCAGATGGTGTGCCTCAATCCAGTTTTCTTTGCTATACCATCCAGAGACAAAAGCTACTCTCATGGAAATAAATTGTGCAGGAATTATTGACAGACTTCTTGGCACTATTCATGCCCTTGCTTTCTTACGATATTTTGAAATGGTGGGGATATTTTCGTGGTTGAAGGAACGCAAATTGAGATAGAGACCTTTCATTGTAGAACTTAAGGGTAACTTTGGACATTCTCCAGTCATGTGGCCTGCTATATATTGTGTACTTGCTATAGTAAGAATATGTCTACCTAAAGTTTGCTAGTTAAGGGAGGCAGTATGGCTTTTTTGCTCTTGCATTCTTTCTTAATGAACGTGAAATGCGTTCATAAGCATTGAAGTGCCTTAAAGATAGAGGGTGTAGTACCCTTTATCTTTACACCTTCAAGCTATGTGTTATTATAAAACCCATTATTAAAGGTCTAAAATTACATGCTCACCTTGCAAAAAGTGGATTGAATTGTAACTTTTTCTTAGTACTCAACTAATAAATATGTAAAATTATAGTGATACAAGCTCCAATTTACATAACATATACATTGCAAATTTTTTAACATCTCATCTTTGATTTCCTGCTCTTTCAATTGTCTTTCGAACTGATCTAGCAAAGGAATCACTCTAATCTTATGAAGTCTAGCTTCCAACATCGGGTGATTCAAGCCAACAGCTAAGAAATTAAACATGTTAGTGATATGCAGACTTGCTTGGTCGTCAAAATATTCTAACACCACATCCTGCCTAATTGCTATCACCCTTTCAATGTTAGATGCCAATTGGGAATGGTTCCCAAAACATGCACAATGCACGAATGTAATACACAACCTCTGCTCCTCTTGGACTAAAAGTCCGATTGAAGACGATAATCTCACCATTAATGAACCTTCGCAGTAGAGCGAGTCCTTTAATCTTTCTTGTCCACCGCGTGTATGTCGGCAAGAGAAGTCATAAACTTCCCACAAATAAGACCTCTCGAGATTATCTTGCTCAAATTTGTCAAAATCCGTGAGGCTTATGTTGCCACGATTGATGGAAGGGTCAAACCTCTAGATGTTATTGGCACGTTCTGAAGATGCTGAAATTCTTCTTCCATCTCATCTTAAGCACAATATGCCTCTAACCTTTCATATGCTTCTCTAAGCTTTAAGCTCTACAAAGTCTGCACCTAGTTCTACCCATTCAGCTAAGGTGCTGATAACCTCGTCTTCCCTAGCACACATACGTAGCAAAGACCGTGGTTCTGAGTGTATCACTTAGCAATAAATATTCTGTTTCTTCCACCAAAAGTGGCATTAAAACATCAAAAATAGCCAGGATCTGATACCAATTGTTATGGATCACACTAACGATTCGAACCTTTAAGTTCCAAATCCATATAAGGAAGACTTCCTTGAATAAAATAGGTTCTCACAATCTGTACAGCATCTCGAGATGCTATGATACCACAAATCAAACTGTTAGGAAAGAGCAAAAATCTCTATGTACAATGAGAAAGTTAAATGGCACAATTTTCACCAGTAACCTGAGATCTTAACCAGTTCATGAAGAACAATTTAAGATCTTAACCAGTTCATCAAAAATTTTTTAAGATTTGTCTGATAGAAGTTCCACCGATAACTTCTAATAGTCAGTTCACCAAAACCAGAGAATGATTTAATGCGTTACACCAATAACTGGTAATGATCTAGCTCTAGTTCACCAAAACCAAAGAAAGATATAAATCTTAGAACCAAATTATGGTAGTTCACCTCCCAACCGAGTCAATCGGTGCTAAGAAGTGGCAATTTATTGCAAAGCATTAGGTAATGGCCAATTCTAAATCAAGGATCTTTAACTAAGCAAGAAGGTAATCGTTAAGATTCTAAGAAAGCTTAGATATTTAGAATTCAATGATCGTCTCCTCTAGGTGCTAACTAGGAGTCATCATTGTTGTTGTCATTGCCAACATTTGTATCAAAATGCATGAACTAAATTTGTATTTCGTAGAATTGCTCTGGTGTAAGATGCTGCATGAAAGCTGGTGGTCCATCCTCTTGATGCTCGTTTTCTGGTAAGTTTGAATGCCCTGATCTGCCAGAGGGCTCTTCAGACATTATTGACTCCTCTAGCACAACACCTTGAATATTGGGCATCCCCTCAGTATAGTATGTATGATTAACTACCATGTTGGGTCTTGTCGATCGGTAAAGCAAAAAACTTTGGTCAAAGAAGCCTCCGGTGAGACTGACATTGATGGTCTAAATTTTGAAGTTGGATATATATGTATAAGTGTACCTATTCACAGTTATCTGGAAGGACAAGCGTCTCACTACCAGGGTACAATTTGCTAGAGTTGACAGCGAAAAAGCCAGTTGTTCTATCATATTTTACTGTAGGCCTAGCCCCCCTTAATTGAAGGTCAAACCAATCGACATCGAATATGAAGGTCTCGAAATTGCCACCAACATCCACCTCTATTATAGTCTTTAACTTCCCGACCCAATCGCAGGTGGCTTCCTGGTGATTACGATCGGCAAAACTTGATTGAAACTCCATCGTGAATGATGCCATGACCCTGCAGCCATAAGTCTTCCTGTGTATGTCAAGAGCACTCACACGATAGTGGGTCCCATGCCACCATATCGAGGAGTAAGATGTATACTGTCAAAAGCACCATTAATGTCAATAAGTACAATAACGTCAAAAGAAAATATTCGATTTCGACATCAACATAATTTGTTGCAAGTACTTTTCTCATGACACCTTGTGCATATGCCCATTCCGTAGCGGTAATAGACTTTCCCTTGTAATATGCATCAGTCATAGCCTGTAGTACCCATTCTCTTCCATCTTGTCCGGCAAGGGTTCATATCCATCTGGGTACGGGGCTCGCTTGTTATGTCGTCTCCATTCATGCCTCTTCTCTTCCATTTCTTCCTTTGCATTCTCATAACGAGCAATCCATTTTGCCATTGGTGTCGAATTGTAAAGAAGAAATTGATTAACATTATTGATAATATCAGGCGGAAATGACTTCGGCATACCATTGCTTTCTGCCACTACCTCCACAATCTTCTCGTCCCCTTCATCACTCCATAAGCGAGGTGCATCTTGATGTACGGCGGAAATATATTCTGTCATATAAAAAAGTGACTCTTTTGCAAGCCATCCCTCTGCCATACTACCTTCAGGATGTGCTCTTTGCTGGATGTACGGCGGAAATATATTTTGTCATATAAAAAAGTGACTCTTTTGCAAGCCATCCCCCTGCCATACTACCTTCAGGATGTGCTCTTTGATGCGCCATATCCTCCAATGCCTTCATAAACCTTCCAAGAAAAACATCCATCTCACATATGCAGTTCTCCCGAACTCCACTTCCTCAATAAGATGTACTAAAGATGGACTTGACTGTCAAAAAAGCTCGTAGGAAACTCCTTCTCCAACAAGCAACATGCCTCTGCCATTTTCACTTTCATCTCTTCAATTTCGTCTTTCGGGATTGTTTTTTTACACATCCACCTATGCCCCCAAAAAAAAAAAAAAAAACACTTAGCCATAAATAAAATATACGGGGACCACTAAATCAACATGGGTAACAACCTTATGACCTTTGATAGGCCACTTATTGCCTCCAAGAGTCCCTTGTCTAAAACTCCCCTAAAGGTCAAAGGCTTGAAGAACTGCATGATCCAAACACCAAAAATAAGTATGATTACAATTAATAGTAGTGCATATGTGGACACCGATTGCTTACATGCAAGAACTTATACCAGTCATGGGACTTCATACCAGTTAGCTCCCCAGTACTTGAGAATGAAATTCACAATGATTGCATATAACTAGTTGGTATTCTAGGGGCCCTTAAATCAATGTAAATAGCTCGATAGTCAGCCCTAGCAATAACCCATTTTGCTGGAGGAACTGATTGTCCTTCACCTAGAATCCATGCCTCTTTCTTTGTATTACTTACCTTAAGGTCCATTCTGGTATTTGTTCTGTCTTTTTGACCAAATACATGCTTCTATAAAGAGTTTCCCATGTTCTTGAAGATGTGTATCGAGGCAACCTTCTATTTACAACTCTATTCTTTCTAAATGAAATTGAATATTGATAATTTTTGTTGGACAGACATCCAAAAGTAATTCTTCAATTCATTTGGTGAATTTGTACATTCAAAGTGACAATGATGAATGAGAAGACAATCAATGATTCTTTTCAAATGACGTGGTAGGCTAAGAGCCTCATGTATTCTCTTTACCGGTCTTGACACTTGTGCCAAAGAAATGGCAGTTGTGATCTACATTAGAATTCCACCATTTAGGGCTCTTGCAGTTGCTTGAGCAATCACTTTGCTTGCACCCATATTACCTTGGTTGTGTCACGTCTCGAATACTGGTTAACATAATAAGATGCATAGTACACTTTCCCTTAGAGTGGACCGTGATATGTTTCATGCACTTGTAGATTCATTTTGTGCCATAAACTAGATCTTCAGAATGGCATGAATCCATAGATCCACAACGACTCAGATGAGGTGAGGAAGACGAGCTCGTTTCCCCCCATCTTGTCGAGACACTGCTAGAAGACTTCATCTTACGAACTACAAAGGCAATTGACTCCACAAGCTAATTAGCTATTGCCATCTTGACTTGTCCTCTGCGGGATTGCCTTTTGCACCAGGACGCTGCCATGAATTCTATGCTTGCAGAAATGAATGTAAAAAAGGAGGAATGATAGAAATCAAGCAACTGAAAACTAAGCGGCTTATTGTTTTGAAGGGCACTACACTGGGGTATAAAAAGCAATTCTGGTGCACATGATTAGGACACATATAATAATTAAGAAAGTATAATGGCTGCTCAATTATAATTATTCACGTAAGACTTCTGTATAAAACATAAAAACCACATGTGCTTTGAGATTGTTTGTCTTGTGTCTAGGGAACAAATGATGGGTTGTCTTCTACTTATTTTATTTTGTCTCCCTAGTGGAAACTTCTTAATCATCGTATTTTATTTCATGCATGTGAGATACCTCACTTCAATAAATCATAATACTATACAGAATGAATAGTAATGTCAGATGAAAGGATTAATGGCTTTTGTGCGATGCCAGATAATATGACCTTGATTGTAGACAACTAAAAACATCCTATAATCGTTCTTAAATATAGGGGATTCAGTAATTAGAGACGATCTAACATTGTTTCTAAAACTGCGACAACCATTTTATCAGATGTAAAGCTGAATAGGGAATCTCTCCTCAAAAAGCTTATTTACTATTAGATTTAAAAACCTTCTCTTTTTATTAAATCCTTTCAATCTATGTTACGAGACTAAGCCCACTTAAAGAAATTGAATGTATGTGATGAACTTTAGACATAAATTTGTGTACATGCTTTATCTATTCTAAGGCATTTTGTTATCTTTGCTCACATAACTGATGTCTCTAAATGTTTATATTTCCAAGGACAAAGTAGGAGTTCATGAAACTTATTTAAGTGGTTGATCATGTGGTCTAATGGGAGGAAAGCATCATCATGGTTCTAATGGCAATCATTATATTATTTTTTTAAAAACATTATTCTCAATATCTCCTATTTGTTATTGGTTAAAGCGCATAACCTTCTATATAAAACTCTATTCTTTCTAAATGAAATTGAACATTGATAATTTTTGTTGGACAGATATATCCAAAAGTAATTCTTCAATTCATTTGATGAATTTGTACATTCAATATGACAATGATGAATGAGAAGACAATCAATGATTCTTCTCAAATGATTTGGCAGGCTAATAGCCCCATGTATTCTCTTTACCGATCTTGACATTTGTGCCTAGCAAATGGTAGTTATGATCTACATTAGAGCTCCACCATTTAGGGCTCTTGCAGTTGCTTGAGCAATCACTTTGCATGCACCCATATTACCTTGGTTGTGCCACGTCTCGAACACTAGTTAACATAATAATATGCATAGTATACTTTCCCTTAAAGTGGACCGTGATATGTTTCATGCACTTGTGAATTTATTTCGTGCCATAAACTAGATCTTTAGAATGGCATGAATCCATGGATCCACAACGACTCAGATGAGGTGAGGAAGACGAGCTCAATTCTCCCCATCTTGTCGAGAAACTGCTAGAAGACTTCATCTTACGAACTATAAAGGCAATTGACCCCACAAGCTCATTAGCTATGTTAGATATAGCCGTTATAATCACAGACAACTTAAACCAAGAGTTATGTACTAGCAGAACAAATCCAGAACTTCAAATATAACTTCCTTCCAGAACAAGTATGAATTAAGCAATGAATATCAATTCCAATGGTTGTTTAACCATTTAGCTCAAATTCAACCATTTACCCTTACACGTATTGAATGTTATTTGAACTGAGAAAAACTACACTTGAACTTTTATATGATCAAACAGGTGTATTTGATCATTCCGGAAATCCTCTTAGCTACCTTCGGGTCTGTATGTATCTTTGTTATTCACATTCAGATTTATCAGGTGTGTTCCGACGGTTATGCCTTGGATCCACGACCACATATATCGGCTTCTATTTGAACTTTTTCGGTTGGTATTAACCACCGATCCACCTCATACTATTAAAAATAGTATGACAAATAATTTTAAGAACCATTGTCAATATTTGCAATACTTAAGTCACCCTTTCAATAAACTTAGGGTTAACTTAGTATTAGCTTATGATATCCACAACTTAGGTCCAACCTATACATTATCTGTACATATGATCATCTGTACAAGTATCCGCTTAGATTATGTGATGAAATTCCAACATTGCTCCTTCATCACATAATTTAGACTACTCTCAACCTGTCTCTGTGTTGTGAAAATTGACATTCTGTAAGAGCTTTTGTAAAGATGTCTGCAATTTGCTCTGAGGTATTCACATAACACATTTGAATATAATTCTTCCCAGCTAAATCCCTGATGAAATGAATGTTAAGTTCAATATATTTTGTCCTTTCATGATCAACTGGGTTCTTGACTATAGCTATACAGCTCTGATTGTCTGTCCATATCTTTGTTGGTTCATCTTGCTTGCAATTTAACTCATCACATAATCTTCTTAGCCAAATTACTTCTTTTGCAAGCAAGGAAGATGTTGTATATTCTGCTTCTGCAGTTGGCATTGCTATTGCATTCTGCTTTTTGCTCCTCCAATTTATTGCACCTCCACCAAGGAAAGCACCATACCCTGATGTTGATTTTCTGCTGCTAAGGTCACCTCCCCAATCAGCATCACTGAAAGCATATAATGTTAAGTCTGTTGAGTCATA
This sequence comes from Isoetes taiwanensis, assembly GCA_021234155.1. Taxonomy (NCBI): domain Eukaryota; kingdom Viridiplantae; phylum Streptophyta; class Lycopodiopsida; order Isoetales; family Isoetaceae; genus Isoetes; species Isoetes taiwanensis. Next base: position 4,016,075 of record JAJEKV010000094.1, read on the forward strand.
GGTGATGCCATATTGCTGTGTTTTCTTCAAATATCTTAATACCAGCTATCCAATGTTCTTTGCTCGGGTTATGACATCTTCTACTCAGCACATTAACACTACACAAAATATCTGATCTAGTATTATTAGACAAATAGAGTAGGCAACCAACTAAAGCCCTATAAGGAATAAGTTCCATGTCCCTTCTTTCTTCCTCAGATATTGTCTTTTCTTCTGTTAGTTTGTGACCTGGCACTACTGGAGTTGCAACAGGATTTGCATCTTCTAGCTTGAATCTTTTAAGCATGTTTTCTATGTGTTTGCTCTGCTTCAATTTCAGAGTTTTTTTCCCTCTATCTCTTAAAACTTCGATTCCAAGGAACTGTTTTAGTTCACCTAAGTCTGTCATTTGAAACCTTGCCTTCAGTTGCAGCGGTTCAAGCACTTTATATTATTCGCAAACATTATACAGTCATCCACATACAACGTTATGATGCAGAAAATGTTGCCATCTTCAAATCTATATAAATTTCCATCATTTTTTAATTTTTTAAAGCTTTGCTCTCTCAGAAATTGATCCATACACAATACCATTCCCTTGGTGCCCGTTTGAGCCCATAAAAAAACCTGTTAAGTTTTCAAACTTTGTTTTCACATGTAGTAAATCCTTGTGCTTGTCTCATGTTTTTGCATTCAGAAAGGTTGTCTTCACGTCCATGTGATGTATCTCTAAGTTTAAGCCATTAGCAATACTGAGCAACATTCTAATACTTGTTAGCTTTACAATTGGAGAATATGCGAGTTGAGGTGGCGGGAGTCGCAAGCCCTTGCAAAGCCACTCAGAACTCGAGCCACTGTGTCAGTTGATCTCCAAGGTGAGGTCGATGCAGCTTGGAGGGTGGAAGAGGATGTCACCCCAGGCTGCACGGGGGAAGTGAAGGAAACTCCTGCCCTAAGGAACCTCCAACGTGTATTGGATGTACCACTTGCCCTGGGGTACACCAGTTTGTGTAGGTCGCAACACCATTTGAGCACTACCTCCATGATTAGTCCGCATGAAGGAACTTCCAACCTGTATTGGAGGTGTGCTTGTGCAACACTATTAGGTGCAGCCTGTCCAGAGGAGCACTCCACAGGTACGTGAGATCTCAACTGACTTGAGGGACCTCCAATATGTGTTGGAGGTGCTGCTAGCCTAGAAGTAACTTCAGCAAACAAAGAGGGTCTTGCCTGGCCCACAGAACTCCCAATGATTGTTGGAAGTGCTAATTGGCCAAAGCACACCACCTGACCCAAGGAACCACCAACCTGCGTTGGAGATGCGACACTCTCAGAAGAGTTTTCCAATAGCACATGTTCAACATGTCTTCCAGTCTCACCAGACGTATAGGCAGAAGCGCGAATTGTAGTTGAGGCAACTACAGTTGGAATAGAAACTGGAACAAGTAACTGAGAAGAGGAGCGAGATGGAGCTTCTGTCTCAATTGAGGCAGCCCCACTCGTGCCATTAGAAGATATGCTGGGCAACACTAAAGGATTGAGGTGCACCGCAGAAACCAAACTCTCAGGAGCTGAAAGAGCACCCTCGCGAGCCATTTTATGTGCATCACATACATTTATTCTGGGAGAATCTGCAGTATATTCTTTTCCAATTCCAACATGTACTATGATAGAACTACCAGAAGAACGTTTTGGTGGGCTGCGACTAGATCTTGTCATCTCCACCAAAGAAGGGGGGCCGAAGTTTCAGAGCTGAACAGTCCTTCCCAACATGGCAATCTCTAAAAAAATTAAGCATCACTGGATGGAGTGCTCAAAGAGCTTTCCAACAAGCCCAACACGCCACCAGATGCAGAAGTTATGGCCAAAAGAAAATTGCAGTCAAACCCTAGCACCGCCAAAAGAGGGCCGGGACTGTCAGGTGAGTTCTTTCCACCAAAGCAGAAAATTCACCATACAAGTCATACATCATGGAAAGATCATGTGACGAGCTTTGCAACGAGCTCAAGAACACCCAAATCTAAAGCCGAAATCCCCAGTTATGAGCAAAAGAGCGGGGTTGAAACCCTAAGCGCCATCATGAGCGCCTTCCCCCTCATGAGCCTGACCCCATGGAGGTTTTTAAAAAACAAGCAAGCTCTTCTAGAAGTTAATAATCCGAATAAAAGGAGAAAAGCTTAAATTTTATATTTAGGCTAATTTCACCAAACATTTCTATGTTTCCATTTTCGTAATAAACGGGAGGTCGAAATTACTGCAAAATTCTGTGCATTTTACAACACATAATTTGTTCTATTGTATTGCATAAGCGGGCCAGCCGTTTTATCCCCATTTCCTTTTTTCCCCTATTGCGTTTAATCTTTTTTGTTACGTTTGCGTTGGAGGGCGAAATAGATTACGATCTTTTTTAGAGAGCCGGGACGAAAAAATCTGGCGCTTACATTTTTACGGAAGATTGACTTAAGCATTGGCGGCTTCTTATTTTTGACCAGGCCGAGTTCTTTTTGGGCCACGGGCGGTATCAAATGGATACATCAACAAGCCTCGGATTCCCAATGTTTTGTCGGAAAAATCATCCTGCTATTCTTCTATTCCCCTATTCTTCTATTCCCCGTTTCTATTCTTACGTTTCCCCGTTTCTATTCTTACGTTCTTCTATTGAAAAAATCATCCCCTATTCTTCTATTCCCCGTTTCTATTCTTCTGTTCCCCTATTCTTCTATTTCCCGTTTTTCATCCCGTCATAACAGAGCTCTTCTTGATGTGTTCTTACCTTATAGGAAAGGGTGTGCCCTGCAATGAATCGGCCTCTGCCATAGCCCACGAACGCTTCCACCATAGCTGCTCAACATACGTAATTTCTCCTCCCGTTTATTACGTCCGCTCGTGCGCCGCCTCATCTGGCGGAGCCGCCTCAAAAATTATAGCCCGGAATTTCTTCCGGGCGTGCATTACCTATTACATAAGATGTACCGTGGTCAAATTACACACTATTTTGAATCTGACAACGTCCATGGGTTTTGGAACTTAACAAAATGTTTGTCAGGTTTGATAACATCAGATGCCCATGATTATTAAGGCAATATGACAATATCAAATGGCCATGATTATTAAGGCGATACCCGTGATTTAAGCTTTTCAAAAGTAATGAAATGCCCTAAGAAAGTGAAAATGCTTGTGAAGAAAATGTTACTTACTTAAAAAGAGCCTTCATATTGTGTACAGATGCTTGTGAAGAAAATGTTACTGACTTAAAAGAGCCTCCACCTTATTTAAGGGCGGCCGTTCTATTAGAGTTGCTCCATGGCCTCTCAAGGCCCAAGAGAGCAATAGAAATAAATAAATAAATAAATAAATATTGTGATCAAATTGTTGCGCATGGTCTAAAACAATGGGAATACACACAACATTTCAAGGCATTTAGAATAATAAGCCTAAATGTAAGGACCTTTGGAAGTTTTTTTTTTAATAAAGAAATGTCTCAAAGGAAGTATTATAGAAACGGTGCCAATGCTGCTAGCATAAGTTGGGATCATGTTAACAAGGTGTTTGGGTTGCCTTCCGAGCCCAAGCTCATTGAACTGTGCAACACATATAATGATAACAACAATAGTCACTATGGGGTTCTTGATCCTTTCATTTGTTCCTGAAGATACACTCCTTGTGGATTTACAGAGACATTCAGCCATTTACTTTACATCAGTTGAGAAGAAAGAGGCAAAAAAGAAACAAGCAGAACCAACAGATCCATGGCTGCTCTCATTTGCACAAAGATGCTAATACTCGACGCGGTGGTTTGAATGGTCTGCGCGCATGCAACACTGCCAAATTATCTATAAAAAGAATGTCCCCTTTATGCCAAGGGATGGCAACAGCTTCTGCACTTAAAATATCAAAACAGCCAAACACAGCCTCCCTTGGCAGCAAGGATCCATCACCAAAGCACACAGCATGTTCTGGTACATTGCGCGAATCCTTCCAGCCAATGTAAGCAGCAACCATGCTATTAAACCAGATCTTGCGGTTGCGCGTCTGATCAACTTTGACTGCTGGTATTGGTCCCATAATTGTCTTCACACAGTTATCCTTCAACCATTCAAGTCTTACTCCTAGATTTGCAGCCCTGCCATTACGCAAGAAAAATGCTAGAATACTTGTTCTGCTATTGAATCTGATGCTAGGCATATTAACAATATGTATATTCTTAACTAGTTATGCTCTAGGCTTGCTTAAGCTATATACCCTCCAGGTAGTTTTTACATTACACTTGATTTTATTTTAGACTAGGAAAAAAAAGGTAAGAGAAATAAAAATAATTGGCACCTTTGTTCTGCTTCTTCCTTGCTCTTGGTCATGAATGTGGATTGCCATCCTCGGCCAATTGGTGAAGAAGGATCATCTTCTTCACCAAGAACCCTTATATATAGCAGGCCTTTCTCTTCTAAATCCTTGACAAATGCAGGAAATTCGCTAGCCATTTTCTCATATACAACATGACTTAAAACAATAGGTGTTTCCCCACCTTCTTCTGGCTCTATCTCACAGTAGAAAAACAATTTTGTTGGGTACTCAGGAACCTAATAATATCATCAATAGAAGATTATTAATGCAATTTCAAATAGCCTATATGCAGAAAAGGAAACAAAAGATAAAACTTAATAGATAAGATGAAAACCTGGGCCATCTCATGATGGAAAGGAATTTTCTGATCTGGAGGAGATTCATTGGCTGTAAACACTCTGCCTACTACATTAGTCCTAGGAGCCGCTCCACCCACATAGGGCAGCTCATCGTAATCGAATGCCTCCACCACAGAGTTAAAATCAGCAGCAGAATTGACCTGAAACCCACGAAACAAAATTGCACCGCTTGCAAGAAGCTGCTTTTCTAGCCATGACTTGTTCTGTTTAATCCCGTCCACCAATGCCAAAGCGCTCTGAAGATTTTCCTTCGCCGGAACAAGAACTTGTGGAAAGGGGTATTGGGGGCCTAGCTTTTGTTCCGACAAGATTTCGGGAAGAAACGGCAGAGCCTCCATAGACGACCGAATGCACAGGTTCAATGAACCTAGATTTTAAGGTGAGAAACTTTTGAATTCGTACGGCGTTGGTATCTGCCATGTCATCAAAATCCGATGGAATGCGCAGCAGGTTCAATGAACCTAATTTATTTAAGGAAAACAAAGGACTTCTCTTATCACTCATATCAAGGACAATTGCAAGCTATAAGGACTGGTTCACACTTCTTGAAAGTAGAAACAGGGTGCTGGCAGAAACTTGAACGAGAAAATAGAACATGTGACATTTGTGGATCAGGCGAAGTGGAAGATGAGGAACACGTTTTTTTGAACTGTTCGGCATATCAATCTATTCGGGAACGATACGGCATCCAGCAACCAAATTTTCATTCTTTGTTATCATTAGATTCAAGAATATTGGGATGTTATATGAAATCCGTAGTCTCAAAGAGATTTATTGCTGAATATGGCACAAACATAGTGTTAATCATTGTATTTTTGCTGCTTCTTGATCCTTTGGGTCCAACGAGGCATGATAATCAATTTCATTTCATTTCATTTCATATCTAATGCATTCTCACATTCTCGTTTTCTGTTTGACGCCTTATTTGTTTGAGGAGCCCTCCCCTCGACCTCAGTTCGGGAAGTTCTCCGGAACCCTTGTAATCTGCTGGACAAAATCCAGTTTTAGCTGGACAGATTTGAAACTTTCGGAAAACTTCCGGCTGAAAATAAGAAATTTTCTTAGCATTTCCGGAGGAATCGTGGCCCTGTGTTGGAGCTTGCCGAGGTAGGTTCAGAACAGTCTCAAAAAGCTTATTTACTATTAGATTTAAAAAGCTTCTCGTTTTATTAAATCCTTTCATTCTATGTTACGAGACTAAACCCACTTAAAAAAATTGAATGTATTTCATGAACTTTACAATAGACATTAATTTATGTGCATGCTTTATCTATTCAAAGGCATTTTGTTGTCTTTGCTCACATACTGATGTCTCTAAATGTTTATATTTCCAAGGGCAAAATAGGAGTTAATGAAACCTATTTAAGAGGTTGATCATGTGGTCTAATGGGAGGAAAGCATCATCATGGTTCTAATGGCAATCATTATATTATTTGTTAAAGAACATTACTCTCAATATCTCCTATTCGTATTTACAACTCTATTCTTTCTAAATGAAATTGAACATTGATAATTTTTGTTGGACAGATATCCAAAAGTAATTCCTCAATTCATTTGGTGCATTTGTACATTCAACGTGAAAATGATGACTGAGAAGACAATCAATGATTCTTCTCAAATGATGTGGTAGGCTAATAGCCTCGTGTATTCTCTTTACCGGTCTTGACATTTGTGCCAAGCAAATGGCAGTTGTGATCTACATTAGAATTCCACCATTTAGGGCTCTCGCAGTTGCTTGAGCAATCACTTTGCTTGCACCCATATTACCTTGGTTGTGTCACATCTCGAACACTGGTTAACATAATAAGATGCATAGTATACTTTTCCTTAGAGTGGACCCTGATATGTTTCATGCACTTGTGGATTCATTTTGTGCCATAAACTAGATCTTCAGAATGGCATGAATCCATAGATCCACAACGACTCAGATGAGGTGAGGAAGACGAGCTCGTTTCCCCCCATCTTGTCGAGAAACTGCTAGAAGACTTCATCTTACGAACTACAAAGGCAATTGACTCCACAAGCTCATTAGCTATTGCCATCTTGACTTGTCCTCTGCGGGATTGCCTTTTGCACCTGGATGCTGCCATGAATTCTATGCTTGCAGAAATGAATGTAAAAAGGGAGGAATGATAGAAATCAAGCAACTGAAAACTAAGCGGCTTATTGTTTCGAAGGGCACTAGACTGGGGTATATAAAGCAATTTTGGTGCACATGATTAGGACACGTATAGTAATTAAGAAAGTATAATGGTTGCTCAATTATAATGTTTCACGTAAGACTTCTGTATAAAAAATAAAAACCACATGTGCTTTGAGATTGTTTGTCTTGGATCTAGGGAACAAATGATGGGTTGTCTTCTACTTATTTTATTTTGTCTCCCTAGTGGAATCTTCTCAATCATCGTATTTTATTTCATGCATGTGAGATACCTCACTTCAATAATGACCTCTATCACAATACTATACAGAGTGAATAGTAATGTTAGATGAATTTCGTGCTATGCCAGATAATATAACCTTGATTATAGACAACTAGAAACTTCCTATAATCGTTCTTAAATATCAAGGATTTAGTAATTAGAGATGATCTAGCATTGTTTCCAAAACCGTGACAACCATTTTATCATACGTAAAGCTGAATAAGGAATGTCTCCTCAAAAAGCTTATTTACTATTAGATTTAAAAAGCTTCTCGTTTTATTAAATCCTTTCAATCTATGTTACGAGACTAAACCCACTTAAAAAAATTGAATCTATTTCATGAACTTTACAATCGACATAAATTTGTGTGCATGCTTTATCTAGTCAAAGTCATTTTGTTGTCTTTGCTCACATAACTGACGTCTCTAAATGTTTATATTTCCAAGGGCAAAATAGGAGTTAATGAAACCTATTTAAGAGGTTGATCATGTGGACTAATGGGAGGAAAGCATCATCATGGTTCTAATGGCAATCATTATATTATTTGTTAAAGAACATTACTCTCAATATCTCCTATTCGTATTTACAACTCTATTCTTTCTAAATGAAATTGAACATTGATAATTTTTGTTGGACAGATATCCAAAAGTAATTCCTCAATTCATTTGGTGCATTTGTACATTCAACGTGAAAATGATGAATGAGAAGACAATCAATGATTCTTCTCAAATGATGTGGTAGGCTAATAGCCTCGTGTATTCTCTTTACCGGTCTTGACATTTGTGCCAAGCAAATGGCAGTTGTGATCTACATTAGAATTCCACCATTTAGGGCTCTCGCAGTTGCTTGAGCAATCACTTTGCTTGCACCCATATTACCTTGGTTGTGTCACATCTCGAACACTGGTTAACATAATAAGATGCATAGTATACTTTTCCTTAGAGTGGACCCTGATGTGTTTCATGCACTTGTGGATTCATTTTGTGCCATAAACTAGATCTTCAGAATGGCATGAATCCATAGATCCACAACGACTCAGATGAGGTGAGGAAGACCAGCCTCGTTTCCCCATCTTGTCGAGAAACCGCTAGAAGACTTCATCTTACTTAACTACAATTGATTCCACGAGCTCATTAGCTATTGCCATCTTGACTTGTCCTCTCTTGGGATTGCCTTTTGCACTGGATGCTGCCATGAATTATATGCTTACGTAAATGAATGTAAAAGGGAGGAATGATAGAAATCAAGCAAATCAAAAACTAAGCGGCTTATTGTTTTCAAGGGCACTAGATTTGGGGTATATAAAGCAATTTTGGTGCAATATGATTAGAAGGAAGGAAGGAAGGAAGGAAGTTTATTTTAATCGCCCACTTTAGGCCGAGGCCATGAGACTGGCAAGACACGGCAGAACGTGCAAAGAAGCCAAAACCCCAACA